>JAFNEN010000792.1:0-162638 GCA_019343175.1 Oedothorax gibbosus
GTTATAAGGACTTTGCGAGTGTTTGAAAACTTCATTACACTTATCTTCAACCATGCCACTAGGTACGAAGGTTTCGGTGTTTGAAAAAGGAAAATTAATCGCTTTTAAAAATTCTGGACTTACTGGATGTGAAATAGCATTGAAATTGAATAGATCAAAGACTGTAATATATAATTTTTTGAAAAATCCTTAAAACTATGGATAACGAAAACATCTAGGTAGGTCATCTTCTGTGTCTTCGAGAGATAAAAGACGAATAGTAAGTAGAGCTTGCTCCAAAAAGGAAACATCGACGGAAATAAAGCGTGAACTGGACTTGAACTAAGTGCTCTAACCGTTCGCCGTGTTTTACAAAATGCCAAACAGGTTCGATACGGAAAACTGAAGTCACGGCACCCTCTTACAAAAACCCAAAAGATACCGAGGATGGAGTTTGCTAAAAAGTACATTTCTATGGGTGACAAATGGAATGGTGTTGTCTTTTCTGATGAAAAGAAGTTTAATCTACTCGGAGCTGATGGGTTTAAGTACTTTTGGTATAATCTTCCTTTCCTTCTTAAGTATCTTTGGTATAAGAAAAAGAAATATTTTCAAAGCGTTCATATGGTGGCGGCTCAGTAATGGTCTGGGCAGGTTACGCAGCCTCTGGAACTACAGAAATAGTATTTCTTCAAGGGAAAATGAGCTCAAATAGTTATGTTGATATGCTGGGTGACAATCTTTTGCCAGAAGCACCGTTGATAAACAGTGGTGGTGATTTATTCCAGTAGGACAATGCATCAATACATGTGTCCGCAGCAGAAAAATCATGGTTTGACGCTAATTCTGTAAAACTGTTGACCGATTGGCCAGCTAAAAGTCCCGATATAAACCCAATCGAGAATTTGTGGGGTATTTTGGTGCATGAAGTTTACAAAAATGGCACTCAGTACCATAACAAACGAGAACTGATGTCATCAATTGAAAAGGCATGGAAAAATATCCCTGTGAGCACCCTAAAGAAACTAACGAGCTCTATGACATCAATATTAATTAAAGTAATTGAAATAAGGGTGAACTTATTAATTAATAATTGTTTTGACTTGAAAATTTTAAATGTCCTTATAATTTTGTCCAATTTTCTAACAATGTATTTTTTGTTTATTATTTTTTATAAACTCAAATTTTTTATTTTAAGTTTTTTATTGTTCTTAAATGGTTTATAGCATAAAGAAGTATTTTATGTCTAAATACATTTTCATTTAATTCAGAAATAAATTTTTTCTGTTCAATTTTCAGTTGTCCTTATAATTTTGACCACCACTGTATTCTTGCCAAATTATTTACCAAAACGCGCCAAATGAGCTAAAAGGTTTTATGTATTTATGAGGGAATTATGATGACATTTATGAGTGCATTTTATAGCGTATTTTTAATTTTGGAATTTTAAGGCAATGAAACGGGATTTTATACTTTATAACGTGCGGGAACAATAACATAAGTTTATGATCCTATAACAGGTTATATGGCACACATATTTAGAAAGATTTGATAATTTTTAATCCATGCGAAGAACGGGTATAAATTTGCTAGCGTTATTATTGTATTTATTTTCATTCAATTATTATTGTATTTATTTTCATTCAATTATTGTACATATCTGCATTGATTTAATACTGTATACATATGCATTGAATTCTTAATTTTTCAGCATTTATTGAATTATGGTAGAAATTTGTACTGCTTATATTGTATCTATATCTACAAAGTGTCCAAAAAAAGTTACTTAATTTATTATAGAACTCCCTTGAATTGCGTTAAAATAAATGTTTGAGACCCTTTTAAGATTTATCTGTTTTTCCATTTTTAATTCTTACTGATTATTTTTTACTTAAATATGTATTCTTTTTAATTTGAGCTTCTTATCGAGGTATTTTTGAAATTAATATTAATCATTACTATATCCAAGTTGGGTTATTAAATGGAAAATTACTGGGTAATCTTCATATCTTATGTAACTAAAATGAAAGAAAAAATAGTTAAATTGACTGTTAAATTATTTTTCCACCTCTACCAGTGCAACGTCACGTCCGGTATAACAGCTAGTATAATATATTTCACAATGATATTCTTTGATTGTTCATATTATTTGTTAAGGAAGAGGCACAAAACATTCTACTTTAGCTTCCACACTACGTTTAAAACGTAAAAAGTGGAAGGTATTATAATCGTTCAGTCCGTCTGTCACCCACTTTCATAGTCCAAGCTACAAATGCTACAGACAAGTGTGGTATGTCAAAAAATCAGTTCATCGAAACGAGAAGACATTGAAAATTTCAGAAAAAAAATCGAATTCGATGTACTTCAATTATTTAAAAAAACCTGCAAAATTTAATGCTCATTTATAAAGCACTAGCTTTATAATCCCGGCGTTGAATGGGTGTTCCCTTAATAACGGTGATTGTTTTTTTTATGTAAACATTTATTTCGTACCAATTGATCCCTTCTCCACTGGTCAGCACTCCATCGGTATATTATAATTTCCTACAATTCTAATATCAGCATTAATTTTTAAAATAGAAGTTCGATTGTATCCAGACCCTTCTAGAAGTTAGAGGGCTTTCCCATATAGGCCGTGTTAAAATTGTCAAAATAGCTATGATATAATGGCCAGTTTCTATTTGCCCTCTTACACCCGAAAATGCCCAAAATGTGGTAAACATTCCACTCCATATTCGACCACTCGACAGGGCTGGGGAGCCCAGTCGCTAAAGGCGTTCGTCTTGCATGCGATAGGTCCCAGACTCGGGTCCGGGCTTCGTCAAAATAACTGCTTATCTATAAACGGACCATGCAGCCAAAAATGTCCTGTGTCCCGCACAATACCCCGTGTGGTGGGAGTTCTCGTTAAATATATTTCAAAGTCCCGACGCTACGTACGATGTCGCCCTTAAAAGTTGCATTGGGTGCCCACTTAGGTATCGGCTCGTCACTTGACTGTGGTTCTAAATCAAGACGCCCGTGGCCAATAGCCCTCGTGTATAGCTCTAGTGAGACAATAATTCAAACTAACCCTAACCCATACAACTGGATGCAAATAGCTACCTTACGTTAAATTTTCAACTTCGCCAAAAGCCGCCAATGCCAAAATTCAATCGGCCATTATATCATCTGTACCAAATTTTCAGTTTCATAAACATAAAATACATACGCTATACGTTGAGAGAATCGACATTTCTTCGAAGTATTCATTATATCTAGAATAAATTATCGCCTTTACTGTCATCAGACATTGTAGCAATATCTTCGTTTCTTACCATTTGTTAACATCAATTAAATTAAATTAGGTAACAAAAAAATCAAAAGATTTAAATTCTATAAATAAAATAAAATAATGATATTCAAATAACAATCCTACAAATTAAACTCAAGTGCTCTGACATGTTTATACTTAATTTTTGGTCACGCTGAACGCGCTGATTTTTTTTTAAATTAGAAAAAGAAATTTATAAATTACATAAAAATGCTATTCCTATGGAGAAATCGGCTCACGTTTTGCCTTCCTACACCCGTTCGGGTTCGAATTTCGAAAAATCGCGTCTTAAATGACCCCTACGATATAAAAAGAATATTCTCCTAAAATTTGGTAGCTCTACCTCCAGTAGTTTGGGCTGGGCGTTTATACGTGAGTCAGTCAGTCAGGACTTTGCCTTTTATATATATAGATAAGAAAAGCCATTTTTATTAGAATTAAATCACCATTACCATTCGCAACAATCGCTCGAGAAATTTCTTTCTCTATTTCTATTTCTTTTAAATAATAATTTTAAAAAAAATATTTTTAAGACATAAATTAGTTTAAAATGACGTCGGATATATTTCACAAAGAGATTCTTTGATAGTATGTTGATATGAAATGTTTTCCTTCTTATATAAAAGCGACGAATATTACTATTTTTATTCTTTGAAATTATTTATTATTCTTTGAAATATAAATTAATTTAACAAACGATAAGAAATGATTATTGAATTTTCGAAAGAAAATACATGAAACTAGCCAAATTTAGAGAGTAAATGTTTAATATAGAAATAATACTGTGTTTCCTGTTTTTTCCTGTTGAACTCAAATGTTGTGTGGAAGCGGTTTAAGTGACAGATTCTAGATTCTGTTACAAACCTACTTGTTTTTACTTTAAAAAGCAGAAATAATTTTCACTGTTGAATACAAATATTGTGTTGCTACGGTTGGTAAGGACTAAGTGACAGATTTTTTTTATAACCCTACTCATTTAAATTCAAATAGTTTTTAATTAAAAAAAATCAGTATTTAAGTAACTATTAAAAATAAAACTTGTTCAATCATTAAAACAAGAACAGAATATTCTATGAAAATGTGTGTGGTAATGTTCAGTAGAAATTTATTCACTTGTAAATGTTGTTCTACCTTTGAAATACTCTGTAATACGTCTTTTATTTTTATTTGTTGGTTCGGGTCCGATAACTTTTATCCTTAGTATATAATGTTCGCCAAATTTATACAAATAACTATTAAAATTAGTAACTTTTTTTAATAAAAAATGATACGTTTCTGCTCGTTTCTCGCCACAAAATAAAATCAACAACAACAAAAACGATACAATTTTAATAAAAAAAATCACTGAGTTTGTAAAATGTTTCAATTGATAGTTTAAAATTGAAAACATCATATATATTTCTTTTGGGAAAAACCATATTCAAATAAGTTATTTTAAATTTACTTAAAGTTACTTTTAACGTTTAAAACTACTTTATTTTTATGTTTACTAAATCTCAACAGCTCGAATATCCGTTATTCTCTCCAAATTTCAAGCCATGGAATCGTCGAGCATAAATTTACAAACACTATTACATGACGTTGTTCACGAACGAAAAAAAAATTCTACACAACACGAGAAAACAATTGTCTGCCGGTGGGCATGTAAACTGCAGTACTTAGACTAATGACTTGGACCATTCTTGTAAGAACTTAAAAATTTTAATCTAAATGAAGATATACTAAATAACAGATTATTTTAGGGTAAAAACGGTCCAATTCATTGTTGTGGTTACTGCAGTTTACCTGTTTACGGTAAGTGTGGGTGTCGTCACAGTCCAATGGGTGATGTCACAGGTACGGCTGATGATGCGATGATGAATGCTGCTGTCTGGTGGAGTTGAGGAGATCCTAATATAAAACGGGGAAATCGTCTGCTACGGAACTAACAAGTGAAAATGAAGTTCTTCATAATTTCTACGATTTTCGCTGTTTTGATAATGACGACATTTGCTCGTGAGTAATTTTAAATTTTATGCACGTTTGTTTTATTTGTGGAATATTTTGCTATAATTTCATTGACAAGCTACATTGTTGCATTTATTATATTTCTTATACATAGACATTTGGTTTTATCAAAAGAAATAGTGTATAGCGTTTATATAAAAATGAGAATATACTTGCTGCTTATTAATTTTCTTTTTAAAATAAAGACCTGCAATAAAATGAACATGAATAATTCAAACGATAACTGTTTTTATCCTTTTTTTTTGTAGGATTTGCTCCAAAACTATTTGAAATAAATTCAAGTTCATTATAGGGTTTAGTCACATATGTTTCAAATTTTTAAAATTTAAATTTAGATAAAGACGTCTCTTCATAACCTCTAAGCAATTTATTTTAATTTTAAAATTGAATAAATCTTTGCTTTGAAATATTGAATGATATACTAGCTTTACTTTGGTTTATATAGAACTTATGCTGAAAATTATTTGTTATATCAAACACACTGTAAAAAATAAGTTGTTTTGTTTATAATCGTTTTGTTTATCGTATAAAAATGAGGTGTTTTTACTAAAAAAAAAATGTTAGCTGGTGTGTCCGAAAAATTCCGCATAATTTAAAGAGAAAATTTGCTTATTTTATACGAACCATTTGCAATTTTAACTCAAAATTGTTTTTTAAAGTATGATTCGCGTAAAGAAAAACCAAAATTCTACATCCCACTGGCGGGAAACCGAAACCCCAGTTACTGGGGGGGGGGGGGGGGGGTACTGACCATTAAACTGTGGGGATAATAAACTGCCGATCCCGGAGTCGAACCACGGACCATCAGATCGCCAGTGCAACCCTCTCTCAACAGAGCTCTTTTGGAACACAGAGTTTCAAAATGCAATTAAAATCTTTTTCGGTTGCATTCTATAGTACTCTTTACGAGGTTAAAACAGAAACTTTTGTTTACTTTAAACCGCATATTTTTACAGAAAAAAAAATATCATAAGAAAATTATAGTATTTTTCTGTAAATATATGATGTCTGTAAAATTAACAGATTTTTTTTCGCAATGCATTCAAGACTGCGATTTTTTATTGAAAGTTACTTGCGCCGGCACGCCAGTATTATTTGAACGTACATAGCTTGTTGGTCATCCATTGTTTCTTTTAATATATTTCGAAATGACCAAAACCCTTTAAAATGTAAAAAAGAAAAGCTTTTGAATTTCCGCAATATTTATTGTTGTTTTAATGTTGATGTACTTTTGCGATCAAGAATCAAAACCAACGTTAACGACGAATGAGACCGACTGACCGCGAGTCTTTAAACCTAATAAGTGCCTCTGTGTTAATGTCCAGTGGAAAAAAAAATGATTTTGTAAGTCACATTTCTCCGACTGAATATTTTTACAAACGGTTTTCTCTTTAATAAATGTAGCTGACTTACAGGGCTCTATAATCCCACTTTTTGAAATTGGTTCGAATATTTTTTTTTAAATTTTCAATAAATAATTTTACAACAAAATATTCGGATTATAGTATATTATAAGCCCGCTACATTTATCAAAGGAAAAATGCCATTTCTAAAGATATTCAATATAGCCGGAGAAATGTGGCTTAGAAAATCATTTCACCCCCCCCCCCCCCCCCATTGGATTAACACAGAAGCACCATGGTTTGGAGACCCGAAGCATTTGGTCTCATTCGCCCTGAAGAGGGATGTTCCACGGCCGACTCACAAATAAGGCCAGAGAAGCTTTCTGTGACGTCACACTAACCGTCCGTTTCGGGTGGTTGGCTGTTCCGGAAAAGAGGAATGAAACATGTTCTTAACCAGAAAAGTATAGTTGGCCGTGCGCGAATAGTTTTAGTATTTTTTCTTCGGACAAGCGTGACTTCGTGACGCCACGAAGAGCTTCTGTGGTCTCAAAGTTGAGTAGCTGATGGATATTTAGTCGTTGGTCTCATTCGCCCTTAACCTGAAATTTTTCCCACAGAGCTGACGAATAACTACAACGTCTTCCGTGACCCGTACTGCAACCTTCTGAAATGCGGTCCCGGTTGCGAGAGGGCCCAGACCACGAGTGGACCTAACGAGAGATGCCCGGGATGCATCTGCCAAGGGAGATCAGGCAAGATACTAAATTGCCGTTGCTTATTGGGACTTAATTGAAAATATCATCATGCTATTTTTAGCCTACTTTTCATGAGCACTGCAATTTAATTTCAAGTCATTTAAATCTCAGTTTCCACATCAACAATGGCATGAGAAACTTTGTTTAGAAATAATCTAGTAGTAACATGCTGGCGATGCCCGTATTCCCCTTCCAAAATCGGCTCTATTAGTCGGTTCTAAATTTGTTTTTTCTCAGTGGCCTCAGAGACGCAACTTTCATACTTTTTGTAAGTCTGTCTGTTCGTCCGGTCGAACATCTGTCTACTGTTTGTCGTGCTGATTCTAAAATAGTTGTTTTGGAATATTGATCCGTCTGTCTGTGGATTTGAACGCACTCTACTCTCTACAGCTCGAATTAAAAGAGCTACGGACTTCAAATTCGGTACACGAGTTCCTGGTATCTGTTGAACGTCATAATTAAGTTTTCGAAAAAAAAATTATCATGCACAAGGAGAAGCGATTATAAAACTTTTGGTTTTAAAGGAATTGCAAATAAAAATCGACACAGACTTTAAATTTGGTAAACGATATCCCAGTACCTGTCGGACGTCATAATAAGGTTTTTGAGGAAATCACACATGCTCTAATGGCAGCTGCCATATAACTCTTTAGGTTTGAAATATATTTAAATTATCTTATTGGGTTCATAAGTACCTTTAATTATACTGATTTATTGAGTGGTAATTGAAAGTACTGTAGCGTTGCACACCCTTAGTTTTTTTTATTCGAAAGTATTAAAAAATTAGAAAAGTATTGACCAGCTGATGTCCGCCTGTCCATACCCTCTTTCCAAAATCGGTTCTATTCGTCGAATCTTAAAAATACTTTTTTTCTTAGAGAGGTAAGACATCAGAGGGCCCCGTCTTTTATACTTTTTGTCCATCTGTCTGTACGCCCGAACATACATCTATCTATCGACGAACTACCCATTGAATTAGCATTGAAATTTAATTTTTAGTCATTTAAATCGCTGTTGCCCCATTAACAACTAATAGCATGAAAGACTTTATTTACTTAAAATTAATATTGAAATGAAAAATTATTTTTTCCATGTATAAATCAGTTCGGAATGTTTCATAAAATGTAGTATAATGTAATTATTCATTATTTGTTTACTAAGAAAACGGCAAGGCGTTCCATTTTGTTTTGCATAAAAAGCTGGCTAGTTTTAATTTATTAATGGTATTTGGAGTTGTTTCATGTTATGTTATTTCTAAATATTAAAAAAAGCCCCAAATTTCTCAGGAAGGGATGCTAGGATTTGATCTAAGCAGCTTTTTATAATTATTCTTCGAACTGCAAATGAATTTAGCAAATCATAAAGATTATTAATTTAATTTGAGAAAGAAAATTATTGAAAATAGCCTATTTTGTTCTTTTAAAATTTTAATTATATATCTGAATAGGATGTAGAACCTAAAAGTTGCGTTGGGTGCCTACTCAGGCGCCGGCACGTCACTTTGGTTCTAAATTATGATTCCCGATTGCAATAGCCCTCGTGTATCTCTAGTGCGGCGATCATTTAACTTAATCAATTAAAAAGACAATGAAAATTTAATCTTTAAATTCCTAGACTTATAAACCCGTCACCTAAATGTAAGGTTTTCCAGTAACGCACACAATTAAAAGAAAATATGTATAAATTTATAATTTTACTAAACTTTTTAAAATGTTAAGTATGATGGAAGGATTTATAATCATCTGCTGCAGAAATTAAATATTACAAATTTTAAAGAAATTAATGTTTCAATTAAAATTAAAATTTCATTTAGTGAAAACAAGTTTACACTTTTACTACCTATTATTTTTCAGAGGGTTAAATGATATCGTCGGTCAAATGTCAAAACCAGGAATGCGCAAAGTCACAGGGATGTGGATAACTGGATACTGATAAGCCCGCACAGTTTTCGAAAATCGCCAATCCCTATAGAGTTTGCAATTTCGTGGTTTTGTCATTTGACCGACGATTTGTTATAGTTCCCGCCACCCTTATTAGTTACACTTTAGGGATGGAAAACCGAAACCGTTTTTTTGCCCTCGGTTTTGACTGAAAAACCGTTTTTTTTGCCCTCGGTTTTGACTGAAAAACCGTTTTTTTGCCCTCGGTTTTGACTGAAAAACCGTTTTTTTCATAAGGCCGGTCTAAACCGGAAACCGGTTTTCTGCGGGGAAAACCGTCTAAAAACCGGAAATAAGTTTTTTCTCAATCGCCATCATTTTTTTTAATGATATAATTAAAAAAAAATGTTAGTTTTGCACTATGTTAACGGCATAGATAGAAAATGGGAGGAATTAATTTAAAAAAGGAAAAGGAAATAGAGATGGGATAATGCAAAACTTAATAAAAAATACTCAAAACGATTAGAAAAACCGGAATAAAAAAAGGAACATTATAATTTTAAATAATAAGAAAGTAAGAATTAGGAAGAAAACCTAGAACATAGTTTTCAACAAAACACTTTAAACATTTAAAATTGACTGTGTAAATTGTTTTTTTTTTTTAATTCGAAAGTAAAGTTAACAAATTAATTGATTTTTTTAATTGATTGATTGATTGATGATTGATTGATTGATGATTGATTGATTGATTGATTAAAAAATGGAAAACCGTTTTTTTGCCATTGAAAAACTGGTTTCGTGGAAACCGGTTTTATAAAACCGGTTTTTAAGGTTCGGTAAAACCGGGTCGGCTTTACCGGCGTTGTAAAAAAACGGTTTTTGAAAAACCGGTTTTTCTGAAAAACCGCCATCCTTAACGTGTTCTAATTTGGTTGGCGGCGAGTATACTGCCGTGGGCAGGTAAACTGTAGTAACTTCCACAATGACTTTGACCATTGTTGGAAGCACTCAATTACTCTAACAATTAAGAAAACGTACTGGAATTTTTTTTTATTATTACAGATCAAAAATGGTACAACTCATTGTTGCGATTACTGCAGTTTACCTGCTCACGGCAGTATAGCACGATATTAGTACCTAAGTAACCTATTCATTTATTGTTCCAGGCGAATGCCCAGCTATGCAGTGCGAGCTACCTTGCCAGTTCAAGAGGTTCGTTGAGAATGGCTGTCCTGCCTGCATTTGCCAATCCTTGCCTGGCATGGTGCCCCTCTATGGGAAATGAACAACGCAGAATTTTTATGTTTTTCTGAACTTGTATATCTCAGTAGGATGAGTCTCATCGGTTAAAATCATTACTAGTACTTGGTAAGACTTTCATCTATTAAAATTTATTGCAGGGCAAGGACTATAAACGAAAAATGTTTGTGTTTTTACATCGAGCGTTGTTTGATTCGTAGATTTTGTGATGTTTATAATGAACGCTTGGGGTTTGTTAGATATATAATCATTGAAATAAAGAGGGCTGTTTTCAAATGTTTTGTGTTGGTTTTTTTTATTTGTCAAAATAGATGAATTCATTGAGTAATCAAAAATGTATGCAATTAAAGTCCAGAATTAATTACTAGACAATAACAAAACACATATTTTTAACACTTTCAAAGCTAAGTATTTTATTGCGGAGAAAGTGCCTTAGAAAATTGTTTAAACTAATCAAGTTAATTGTTTCTCTAGCGACAGTAGTCCAGAAAGTGTAAAGAACACCCCAAAATAAATTCGGCAACAATTTTAAATTGCAGATAAAATTCCCTTTTCATCCGAAACAAGACAAGAATTTCATTGCAATATTTTATAATACAATTTTAAGGCAGCATATAATTAAAGCAACCTCATAAACAAAAACATATAAAAATAAGTTTGGAAAGTATATTACATTATAATTGAAAATGTATTTCTTTCATAACATTGCTCATGTTTTTCACACAAAACATTGACAAACTAAAGATAGCATTCGAAATTTACTCTACAAGCGATTTTATGAATAACAAAAAGTTATCTTGTTTTATAATAAATAAACACACAACATTAAGAGGTGGAGACGGGTGGGTGGTAGATTCAAAGGTAATATTCATCAGTATATAAGTAATTTAAAGTTATATGACAAAAATTAATTCACAATTAATAAGTTATATAAGAGACCATAGCCAGAGCTATCGTCTATATAGAATTACAAAGTGTTACTCTTAAGTCGTTTTTGCTTATATAAAATAATCAAAAATGAGAGGCAAGAGTAACAAGGAAGGAAAGAAAGGAAGGAACAGCAACACATCTATATCAGATACGAACTGTAGGTATAGTCCTCCCGCCACTTCTTAGCATCTATGACGTGTGTTTTAGAAGAGTCCAAACTATCACTCGTAAAACGAAAAGGGGTAAGGATGATTTTGGTTTCAGCCAGAGTTATTACATTTGGCGATTCATTGCTTTTGCAGGTGCATATTTCTTTAAAATTTAGAAACAGTTTCGCCACTGAAGGGTAGTTCGAACTTACATGGGTTCACTATTATTGCATAGCTATTTTTTTTTTAAACTTATAGCGTTCCCCGAAGTGATACTGAATATGGTAAATAATACATACTACAGATGCAAATCTATTGACGATTAAGTCAAGATGGAAAAGAAATGCACGTGCAATTGATGACGACCTTCAGCAATTAACTATAATCCTCCTTTCACTAATAACCTATGTGTAGTTTTAGTGTGACACATTATTTCCAACCAAACTAACCAAAAAATCCGCAGGCTCACCAAACACCATGGGATTGGCAACCCTGCCTCCTTTAGGTTCTCTACCTTTTTACAAAGTGGACGCTTCCACAATCAAAATATTTGGGATGTCAAGTTGTGGCAGGCGGACTATATTGGCCCCATGTTAAATAAGAAAGTTTCTGTTTCATTACTTCTATTTTTCTTTTGACAAACAAATATAAGCTCTCCAATCCTTCCACGAAATATTGTGCTACTTTTTATTAAAATTTACGTAGAATGCGTGAGTCCAAGAGAGCTAAAATGTCGTCTACCAGAAACATAAAAATAGCCTATCCCACCTTGTCAACACCTTGAATTATCATCCAATCCAACGTAACCTTTTGAGGGGCTGGGATAGCCTGGTCGGTAAGGTCTTGGACTGGCATCCTTAAGGTTGCAAGTTCGAGTCCCGCTGCCTTCCGAAGAACCCCGTGTACGCTAATGGTGACTGGTGCATGTTAAATCCGTCGTGGACACAAAGTCCTCCAAGTTCCCATACCAAATCAATACCACTGGGGGTGACAAGCCAATTCTGGGGATCCTCTAGTTGGCCTCTGTCTCTAAAAATTAGATTGATCCACTTATGTGTGTGTGTTGTGTCTGTCTTACTTGACGAAGGTTTATAAGCGGGTCTCTGACCAAGCAAACAAACCTGAATATATATGTCTACCAACCAACAACCAACAACCTTTTAAGCTACAAAGTACACTACGGGGTGTCAGGACTTATGAACACGAGCAGATTTAACTTTACCATACCAAAATAAATGAGTTTGACCAACAGTAATCGGTAGCCTGGACATATTAGTCTCAGTGATTAGGTTTTCGAATATGAAATCCTCGTTAAATTTTCATAAATCATATTTTATTTACATTGTTTTTGTTTGAAAAAACTATAACTCCTTAATAACTACTATACTACTAAATACACTGCTCAAAAGAATTAGGGGAGCACTTTGCGTACTTTTGTTTACCCTTTCAGATCCAACTTCTTATTTTTATTATAGAAATCTATATTTGTGAAATAGATTCATTATGTATCCAGAATGAAATGGTAAAAAACAGGGGAATAAAACCTTATTTTTTTTAACTAATGGGGGGGGGGGGGGGATATTGAAATCATAACTTTTGAATAAATTATTACAATATTATTTTCAAAATTTTATTTGTAAAATAAAAGTAAAATCAATTTTTAAACATTTAATAATGCCAGCGTGAAGAATTTGGGGTCAATTTATTTCATAAATATTTTTGGGAGGGAATTTTATTTTACCATGTTTTTCATATTTTCATTTAATTAAAACAAACATTATTTAATTCTTCAAAAGACATGATTCTTCCATTTAACGATAAATAAGTGCGAGCTCAACTTAGTGAGAAAAAAAAATCGGAAGCTGATGATACCAAATGGAATCATTGGGGGTGAAAGGGTTTAAACCATGCGTTCCCCTAATTGTTTTGAGCAGTGTAGTTAAATAACAAACTAAACTGTACAGCGAAATGCAGTGGGTCTGGTCACCTTAGTACTCGGGTGTCCAGGTTACAATACCCGAATTGAACCAGTGTAGCACCTTCCGAACGGCCTGAAAATAGGTAAAAATGTATGGTTGTTTTCTCTGGAAAACTTAAAAAAAAAAGCTTGTAACAGATTAAATAGGTTTAGAAACGCAGAACTATATATTTTTGCAGAGCTTATCTCAAGATAGTTCTCAAGTGAAAAAATTAGAATATTATGAAAAATTAAGTTTTTATAAAATTTTTACAGTTATGTGCACTGCTATAGAAGAACTATATTTTTGCAGAGATGATATCAAAATCATATCCAAGTGAAAATAGTAGAATGTTAAAAAAAAATTGAGTATTTATAAAATTTTGAAATTACTGTTTATTGCTAGAAAGACTGGGTGCATTAAATACGAAAAAAGCCGGGTATAACACTCGGAAGGTTTCATCATAGTTTCTAGGGTATCCTGTCCCAAAACCACAAAACAGAGAAATAAAATTCTTTACGACGCGAAGGAAGTGAATCCCTATTATCATGCCCATCACTTGAGTCTTAAATTTATGAAGAAATAAAAGTCTATGACTTATCTAGAGATCCACGCAATAGCCAGAAAAGTCTTCAAGGATTTCCTTTGAATTCTGTTCTTGACATTGTAGAACCTTTTAGTGGACATGTTTGAAGAGTAATTTAACACTTGATTGAACTTGTATTTGTTGTTTCGGTTATATAAAAATGAAGAACTTGTTTCATAGCTTGATTTCTCTTCTGCGTAAAGCTTATAAATAAAGTTTATGTTGAAAGACAATGAATTGGGGAGAAATACTGCTTTTTCAATTACTGGAAAAGTATAAAGTCTCCAACTTACATATTTTTTGGCAGGTGGTACTGTAGCGATTCATCACACACGCAACCTCAATATACAGTCCCTGGACAAATTATTAGACGCACTGCAAGATTTCATGTAAAATATTAATTACCGGGTGATATTGTACCGTTTAATATTTTAAATTGATTTGTTTTTTATTTTTATATTATCCAATAAATTACCGATTTATTTGACACAAATAAAACAGCATTAATTTAGAAAATCATAAGTTTATTAAGTTTAAAAAAAAAGTGAAATTAATGTTAGTAAAAGTCAATATTTAGTTGAGCCACCTATAGCCGCTATGAAAGCTTTAATTCTGCGCGGCATGCTATCAATGCAAGACTGTACTGTCTCCTGCATTTGAGGAGGATGATTCCACACATAAATAATCTTATAATAAATAATTAATATAAATTATTCTTAATCATAATTAATCATAATTATCTTAAAATAAATACAATAACGTAGTCTACAACAATTCTTTTAAATAAAAATCAATAATATTGTAGTTTAAATATAGCCTTATTGCATAAAAACTCTTAAGAAACATAAAATGACTAAAAAAATACAGTGCGTCTAATAATTTGTCCAGGGACCGTAGATTACAACGCAAACAGTAGTATAAAAAGCCGATGTCACTCATCATTACCTTGAGGATCCTTTTGGTAGACTATGGGTTACTGTGGGCAGCTACATTTCAAATATCCACAAGGAAAAGTATTGGTGCTTTAAGATTGAAATTGTTTATTTTTTTTATCGACGAGTATTGTTCTATGATACAATTTTGCAAAAAAAACCTTTGGCAAACGATGTATTATCCAGTTTTTTTAATTAATTTATAAGATATAATTTTTAAAATTCTAAACATTGAGATAGAAATATTTGTCTTTTTTTAAATTCAAATTATGTTTAAAAGAATAAAAAATGCAACATTCATAATTATTTAAATACTTTGTAATAAATCTGTATTATAACGATATTTATCAAACATTTAATATATTTACATCGAAACATTTCAGAATCACTCATATAATGCAAATAAACTACAAACATTGTATTCTTATTATGGGGGGCCATGTATAGACCAACATACTAAAATCGAACAGGTAAGGGGCTGGGGAGCCCAGTCGGTTTCGCCTAGCATGCGGAAGGTCGCAGATTCGGGTCCGGGCATCGCCAAAGTAACTGCCGACCTATAAACGGCCCATGCAGCCAAAAATGTCCGACGAATAATACCCCGTGTGGAGGGAGTGCACGTTAAATATCCTTCAAAGTCCTAACGCTGCGTACGATTTCGCCTTTAACGGTTGCGTTGGGTGCCTACTCAGGTGTCGGCTCGTCACTTGACTGGAGTTCTAAAATACGACGCCCGTCGCCAATAGCCCTCGTGTAGCTCTAGCGCGACGATAATTCAATAATAATTAATAATTAAGTATTCTTATTATGTACCTATAAATATATTAATAATCTGAGTACAGTGAGATGATCCATCGTGTACCATTGTCTTAGTGATCCAATGTGCCCCACTAGTCCATTTTCGATAAAATGTTTTCTATTACTTACTTATGATACTTTATGGTTAATTATAGTACAGCTGGGAAAAAAAAAAACGATCCACCCTTCGTTTTTCGGCTGCTATTGATCAGGGAATTTTGTGAAAGGTGTCATTTTTCAGGAAATAGCGTAAGGAATTCAGAACTGGCAACCAAAATTGTATAAGGGGTCGTCTACATATTAAAATGAGTACCAACTTTGAAAATTCCAATGGCAATACCCAATTTTTTTTATATAAAAATGTTTATCATCTTCAAAATACCCCAGATCCAAAAAAAATTTATTAATTTGCATTATTTGTTGAGATATAAGCATTCGAAGTTGAAGGCCCATAATGTTAAAAAAGTTTCACAAACTTTTATTTATACCTCCACAAATAAAATGAATTAAACCAACATTTTTTTTCATTATATTCTTCTTAATCTTCCAAAAACAAATCACACAAGTTTTTTCACCAATTTTTAATTATTATTATTTTTTTATTTAAATTTAAATAAGAAAAAATAAATTATGAATAGCAACCCCAAATTTTTGTTACATAAATCGATAAAGTAGATCAAGTAGAACCAAAATCCCGAATTTTTTTAATTCAACAACAATTATTTGCCGAGTTATTGTAAAAATACTGAAAAAAAACGAATTTTAAGGACCGTGTAAAAAATTACTTAGCAAATTGGACACTAATTTGCATTATCGTTTGGTGGTTGAAAAGCGTTTTTGGTGAATGTTTATTCAAATTATTGATGTCTGTCAAATGTCTAAAAATCTTTTCTTGTTTCAAGTGCATACAATGTATTTTGTTTGTATAATTAACATTAAATTATATCGATTACTATGTTTTTGAATGTATGTTATTTCCAATATTATTTATAATTATTTTATTATAAAATTTCCAATAATATACTATTTCCTCGATTTTGTTTAATTATTAGAGATTACTTATTTATTTAGTTATTTAGTCAGTCAGTTATTTAGTCAGTTAGTCAGTCCGTTAATTAGTCAGTCAGTCGGTTAGTTAGTCGGTCAGTTAATTCGTCGGTCCGTAAGTTATTCAGTCAGCAAGTTAGTCAGTCAGTAAGTTAGTCAGTCAGTAAGTTAGTCAGTCAGTAAGTTAGTCAGTCAGTAAGTTGGTCAGTCAGTCAGTCAGTCAGTTAGTCCGTTAGTTAGCCAGTCAGTCAATTAGTTAGTCACTGAGTCAGTCAGTTCACTGACTAACTAATTGACAGTCAGTTAGACTAAGTTAGTCAGTCTGGACTAACTAAAGGAGTGACTAACTAACGGAGTGATTAATTGACTGACTGACTAACTAACTCACTGACTGACTTACTAACTAACGGACTGACTAACTAACTGACTGACTAACGGACTAACTAACGGACTGACTGACTGACTAACTAACTGACTGATTAACTAACTGACTAATTAACTGACTGATTAACTGACTGATTAACTAACTGACTGATTAACTGACTAACTGACTGACTAACTAACTGACTGACTGACTAACTTACTGACTGACTAACTTACTGACTGACTGACTAACTAACTGACTGGCTAACTAACTAACTAACTGACTAACTAACTGATTAAATAACTGACTAAATAACTAAATAATCTCTAATATTTAAAAAAAATCGAGAAATGGACAAAAATCTATTTTCGGGATTTAGACCCATTCGGGATTTTGAATCATTCGGGATTTCGGCTTGTCGGAATTTTGGTTTGTCGGGATTTCGGCTGTCGGGATATGTCCCAGACCCAGTGTGCCGAATTTTAAACCAACCATTTGTAGCAATATGAATGAAACAAAAATTTGCATAAAATGTAAAACCTAAATGTAATAATTATGTTTGTCTATCTGATTGTAACTAATCGCATTTGAAAATATGTTCGTTATAAATAATCGTATATGTAACTTAATTTAAAATTAAAACTTTTTCTCGTCTACCCTTCATTTTATTTCTGAATTTTAAAATCCAAAATTTTAAAAAAAAGGTAAAAACATAAAAAAAAATCACAATATTAGTGAAGAGGGTTTATTCTAGCATCTTTTGGCGAGATTATGGTAACCCTTTTGCAGCTTGTCGTTTCGAAAAACACCCTAAATATTACCTTTATCAATTTGGAGATTTCCCCCCAAATGAATTGAAAATTAATGCTTTAATATCTCAGCAAATAATGCAAAATGAATAATTATTTTTTATACCTGGGGTATTTTGAAGTTGCTGAACATTTTTATGTAAAAAAATTGGGTGTTGCCATTGGAATTTTCAAAGTTGCTACTCATTTTAATATGTAGACGACCCCTTATACAATTTTGGTTGCCAGTTCTTAATTCCTTACGCTATTTCCTGAAAAATGACACCTTGCACAAAATTCCTTGACCAATAGCAGCCGAAATATGAAGGGTGGATCGTTTTTTTTTTCCCCAGCTGTACATCGTAAATTTGAAGCTACAAATTTTCCACTTTTAAATGCATCTTATCCTTCAGCTCTAATTTTTACAATTAGTAGCTATTTCCTTACAAATATGAACGCAAAAATTTACATTTCACCTTGAAAAATATTTTTTCTTCTAATTTTCTCTATAATAATTTTTCGAATGTGTTCATAATGCATGTACATATTTCACATTTTATCGTCAACTTTTAATCAAAATTTTTTTTACCTTATGCTAACATTAGTTAGAAAATGCACGATGATCCAATATGCCCCATCTAACCTACTTATCTTAGAAATTTATTACGTATGATGTTTTCTTGCAAAATTATTTAGATTTGAATACGCAACTCTTCTTACTAGTTGTTTACAAATATGAAAAAATTATTTTACGGAGTGATCTTGTTGAAATTAAACTAGACATTAAAAGACCAGTAAAGTAAACATTTTCGAATTCGTAATTTCTAATATGTTGTTGTTTTTCTTTTATAAAGAAATCGTTCTTTTTATGAATATATTGTTTTTTTTATTAAATTTTGCTTTCGAAAATAAGATATTTTTCGTTCATTAAAACTGCAGTCAATATCATTTTACATCATTGCTGCCATGTCATTCTACAATGGGGTATAAGTGGATTACATTTAAGGGGGATCGGAACCCTCCGTTGAAGCCCATGTTAAAATGACCTTTTTTATGTATCTTTTTCTCAGAATCTATTTCATACTTTTTAATGAAATTTTTACCAGTTGTTAAATGGATGTTTAAATATACTTTAATGGAGGCATTTTCAAAATTTTTTGTTTAGTTTTTAAATTATAATTTTTTAAGTGAAACTACATATTTTTTTTTTACCTAAAAACATCAAAAATATTAAAAAGAAAAAAAAAAGTAAGACATTTATAGTCAAATCCCTCTAGCGGTTTTTAGAAACAAACTTTTTAAATTCGTATACAAAATTTCAGGCTGATACTCACAGTAGATTTTGAGAAAAAAGGTACATGAACATTGAAAAAGTAAGTTTTGAGATATAACCGTTTAAAGTAAACAATAGTGGTTTCTTACCTATAAAACATGACTGGATTTTACCTAAACAACGTTTGTTTAAAAAAAATATAAAAAATACTTCCAGAACTTGAAACTTTTATGTAAGATATCGTTGAAAAGCTAAGATTTCATATTTTAAGAAACACTAAAGACATTGAAATGTCATTTTTGCAAATTTTTGGGGGTCTGGTCCCCTTTAAAGTATCTGACTATAATTAGAATAAAGTTATAAAAATTAGTATTTTTTATGTTTATATATTTTCATATTACAATATAATACGGTTACGCTGACACGAAGACTGTAAAAGGTACGTTTTTCATTTATATCATGCTCGGGGCCATAGTTGTTCCAATGTGTACGAAAATTTTAAACTCACAACATTAAATTCGTTTTATTAAATTAGTAACATAAAATAAAAATAATTAATTTTTTTTTCGTAAAGTACATTGCTCAAACTATATAGTTATTTAAAAGTATATTTTAATAATTTTAGTTTCATTTATTCTTCTTTAGTACAAAAGTACCTCATTTAATGGTAGTATATATTTAACTTATTGATTAAACAGATTTTAGATTAGGTTACTTTTGTTTACTTCCTATAATCGATATAAACGACAAGTTTTGAATTCATTAATCTTTTAAGATATTTTTTTTCATGATTATCAACTATTCGCAATTTTATCAGCGATGTGAAAGAAAGTGGTTTAACTGCAAACGGATTTAGTTCTTTATTGCACCAGCCCACTTATTTGATCACCAGTCTCAGGAAATAAACATTGACGTCACCAGCTCGGATCGAAAGCAGTATCAGCTTCATTTCTGTTTACATTACTAAAATCAACCTAAACTCTGAAAATCCCTCCAAAATTTCTTGCTACATTAACCATCTGTGCAACTTGGAAAGAACATATAAAAATATTATCTATTACCTCTGGCATAGTTTATGAATCAGTCAGATTTGTATATAAACATTTGGTTTGTAAGATTTACATTGCACTAGAAAAAGACATTTGTAAAAGGTTATGATTCAGTTGATAAGCATTATCATTAGTAAGACTGCTTTTTTTAATTAATTTGTTTTTACAATAAAAATGAACATCTTATATATTTATCTACGTTATAAAGTTAAGAATGGTGGGATATAAAGTAATGTCTAACGCATCCGAAATTCAGAATTTTAGATTGATTGAATTTTTATTTTTTTATAACTAATTTCATTATTTTGTGGGACAATTAAATAATAAAAAATAATAACGACAACTAAATTAAATAAAACAAATGGATTTTAAACAAATGGATCCACTTTATTGTATCATAAAAATCGAAAATTTTACTGACAAATTTTACAACTGTTATTTTGTATGAATGTTTAAAAGAAGAAGGTATAAAAGCGTAAAATTTTAAATTAAGGGGTTCCAGGACACATTAAAAAAAATATTTTATGTCTTCATGGAATTTTTGTATATGATAGAACAGATAATTTAAAGAACTTTTACAGGGTCTTTTTGAAATAGTTTCTAAGGAAAAAAAATTAAAACCAAAAATTAGTAATAACTGATGTTGATGAACTTTTGATATTAGTCAAGATATATTATTATTATTTTTGTAAAAGTAAAAACCTTCAAACAATTAATTAACAAAATGGATAATTTGTCGAATTTTCATAAGTAAATTTGAAAAATTATAAAGAATATCTCAGTTGAAATTTAAATTTTATTGCGTTTTCTACCATGGAGCCATCACCGTAAAAAGAATCTCTTTTCAAAACCAGGTCATAATTTAAACTTCTGTGATAAACTGTTTATGTGTATGAACACTGTTGTACATACAGTATTAAATACAGGGGGGAAGAGGGGGTGGGATGATCAACGGATATTATACTGTAGCGTAAAAATAAGAAAAAAGTTATTTTAGAAAGAATATGAACTAGTTTATCAAAGTAGTAAAAACTAAAATTCAGAAATTTTTAAATTTTTGTGTCTCGGCCGACCACCTTAAAATACTAATTATTTATTGCATGACAACAAATTTACAATTGAAAAAATCTAACTTTAGTATTTATTACAACAAAATATTCCAGAAAAGTTAATTCAGTAATTTTGAATTTAAGATTACTCATTTAAAAAGTATTAGGTTAGAAACAGACAATTCATTTTACGTAATGATCTCCTCAATTCAAAGAAGGATTCTTACAATACTCCTTTTTCCTAAGAAAAAAAACACCAAAACTTGACACTTGTTCACAAAATAATATCAAGTAACTAAACAAGACAAATTAAAATTACTTCAATTCTGAATTTTAAAAGTAATTCAGTTTCATTAAAAAGTTCCAATTGGCACTTTTTATGGAAATGTTTCAGATCTTGAGTGGCAATATAAATTCTGGGTGAAAATAAATTCTTTCTCGAGCCTCGATTGGTGAATCCAATATCACAAGTCAACAGAGCACCAACTTCAGCACCGATCGAATTGTAGATTTCAGATACCGATCGTATATTGTAGAATTTCAGAAGGGATTTCCGTTATTCCTTCCAAATTTCAAAAAAACTAATGATAAGCATTTGTTTACAAACAATATTCCATGACGTTGTTCTCGAACGGTAAAAATTCGACAAGAGAAAACCCCACGTGGGTGACGTCACAGATGATGATGCGTTGATGGATGCTGTCCGGTGGAGTGAGGAGATCATAATATAAAACGGAGAAATCGTCTGCTCCGGACTAACAAGTGAAAATGAAGTTCTTCGTATTTGTTGTAATTTTCTCTGCTTTGGAAACGAAGATATTTGCTAGTGAGTAATTTTAATTTTTCATGAATTTTCCTTTTGTTTATAGATTGTTTTGTTGTATTATCATTGGAAATGTGCATTTTATGTATATACATTATATTTTTTAAGGGAAAAAAAAGAATTAATGAAATGAGTATGATTGATATTTATTAATTTTCATTTTAAAATAAAAATCAGGAATAAAATGAACATGAATAATTTTTAAAATATTACTGTTATTTTATTATTTTTTTTGAGAGATTAGCTCTAAAATTGTTCAAAACAAATTATTGTTAGAAAGGGGACTTAGCACATATATATTGATTTTGAATTATAAATCCTAAATGACTTGTTTCACGTGACGCAGATCCTTCCAACTATCATTCCTGGATTTGGTAGGTGGTCGGCACATTAAGCTCCACCCACCCACTACAACGATTTACCAATCGAGGCCTTTTTTTCATTCATGTGGAACTGTTGCCACTGAAACAAGCCATTGTAAAATTTAAATGTATACTAAAGATTTTATTTAAAATAATAATTTAAAGAATTATGGTATCATCCTGTGTAAAAGATTTATTTGCCAAACAATGGCTATTTTACAAGAAAATTTTTTAAGTAAAAACAAAATCCAAAATCATATAGTTTTTTTTAATGTATATGAATAAATTAAAAGCAAAACTATATTTTCAATGTCAAATATTTTAAAATGGTTTTAAGTAAAAATTTACTTAGGTAGATTTTGGAAAAAAAATCCCTTTCTTTTAGTTCAGAAAAATTAAATGTGAGAGAATGACAAATTAAATATTTTACATTAGTTGTTTCCTATTTTAAAACTTTGGAGGGTTTTATGTTACTTTTTAATTTATTTGTTAAATAAAATTTGATGGATTTAACAAAATCATAGTTTTCTGTGAAACTTTAAGTGCCTTTTTTTTAAACAAGATATAGTTTGTGTGACCTAGTGTTATGTCCTGTTATGTTTAAATTTAAATTATTAAAAACATAAGAATAACAAACTTGATAATATACTTAAAATTTGTTAAGTAACTTGTTATATTACTCCTTGTAAAATGGTATGGTTTTATTAATTAATTTTTAATTTATGAATGAATTATTAGTGGATCATTTCATACAAAGTAATTTTCATAACAATTATTTTAGAACCTATAAAAAATCATTCGATAACAAATTAGCAATTTTCGTGGTTTGTGGATAATCGAATAGCTATTTCTGTAGAAAATCGTTAGATATTTTTCAGAACATAAAACCATTCTGATTACATTTCTTTGCAAAGTCCTTACAATTTTTCGCATTTCACACAGAAGATTAAAATGTGGTTACGCTGTAAGTACAATTTATTGCTTAAAAAACAAGTTACGAAAGATAGCATTATAATTAACTTTCAAAATAAATATGCTCTGTAGTGTCAGTTCAAGCATTTACTAAACATTGATTCAGCAAAAAGACTTTCGAAATTTGGCTTTTTGTAAAAGAATTATTTAGTTGTATTTCATATACATGAGAAGTTTCTAGTAATAAAATGTGAAAAGTTATGCTAATTTTTGCAATTTTTACAAAATAAAATTCGAATTAAATGCAAATTTAAGCGATGGAATATTATTTGACATTTTGTAGACAATTTTGTAGACATTTTGTAGATCCAAACAGTTTTCAGAATACATCGACATAGCATATTTCACTGTTTCAAAGTTATTACATGGCAGCCTCATAAGCTCCAGATCGCGTATTCGAACCCCGGCTCAACTAAACTGGAAATCAGGGTTCCCGTTTAGTCAAGGGGCAAAGTGTTATAAGGATACTAGCTTTATACACCCAGCGTTGCACGGGTGTACCCTTAATACTGGTGATTTTTGTTTTTAGTACAGCTATGATGTAATGCCGAAGTGTCCATTGGTGAATTTTGGCGGTCTTTTAAAGTTTTGCAATTTAATTAATCAGTATTTAATCGAATTTAATGTAACTGTAATGTTTGCAATGTTTGGCGTGTAATTAAATTTAACGGTATTGTTTGCATTGTTTAGCGTATAATTTAATTTAATTGTATCTATCGAGTTGCATGAAATATAAATTGGAATGTTGACCATATTCGGAGATTTTCGCTGCTTGGCTACGTAGCACAAATCACCAAATAGCTACCTGCTATTCTATCATAGCTGTTCCACCATACAACACGATAGATATAACAGTCTTGAATTAAATTTTGAAGCTCGCCAAAAGTCGCCAATGAACAGACAGTAATTTTATTTATGCCGTAACTTTTATGTATGACAATTAATCCCCTCTCCATTGGTCTGCACCCCATTACGATATTATAATCTCTCCCCATTCAATAAAAAAAGTGGATGTCCGATTATATCCAACTCCTTCCAGGAGTTTGAAGGCTTCCCTTAAGCCCCTGTAAAAACAAAACAGACATGTATCATCTTGTATGGTTGGAGTACAAACTATTTGTTTACAATGAAATATTCATTCAAATCTGATTCAATCAAAAAAATAAAGGTTTTAAATTATTAAAATAAATATGATATTCAAAAAACAATCCTACAAAATAAACTCACGTAATTATACTTAATTTCGCTTACGCTGAACGCGCTGAAATTTCTTTCAAATTAGAAAACGAAAAGTACAAATTAAAAGTTTATAACACTTAACACACACACAATGCTATTCCTATGGGAAAATCGACTCACGTTTTGCTCTATTACACCCGTTTAGGTTCGAATTTCGAAAAATCGCTTTTTAAATGACGCCTACGATATAAAAAGATTTTTTTCCTAAAATTTGGTAGCTATACATCCAGTAGTTTCGGCTGGGCGTTGATACGTGAATGAATGAATCAGTGAGTCAGTCAGTCAGGACTTTGCCTTTTATATATACATAATTTTATAATTTTCCATTGGACGACAGCTCCATTGATTTTCCAAAAGCAAATTTCCTTCGCATCATTAAGTTACCTCCAAACTTATTATTTTTTTTAAGCCATATCCATAAATAAATTTTATAGTGGTTTTCCACGCACTGCTTCCCAATAGAAAAGTTTTTGCCTTCAAATTATTGACACGATAGACATATTTCACGCCTTGAGTGGTAACAGTTACTCAGGAATGAAAATGGACATTTGATTAAGGACTTGTGCCCACTTGACATTTAATTATGGTGGAACTGACCATGTCTAACCACAAGTAACGGGTACACCAACAAATCTCCAGGAAGTGCAGGAAGGAACTTCGTAACCTAAAACATGCCAATTCAGACAGTATTCAGACTGACCATGTCTAACCACAAGTTACGGGTACACCAACAAATCTCCAGGAAGTGCAGGAAGGAACTTCGTCACCTGAAACATGCCAATTCAGACAGAAATTCAGACTGACCATGTCTAACCACAAGTAACGGGTACACCAACAAATCTCTAGGAAGTGCAGGAAGGAACTTCGTCACCTGAAACATGCCAATTCAGGCAGTATTCAGACTGACCATGTCTAACCACAAGTAACGGGTACACCAACAAATCTCAAGGAAGTGCAGGAAGGAACTTCGTCACCTCAAACAAGCCAATTCAGACAGTATTCAGACTGACCATGTCTAACCACAAGTAACGGGTACACCAACAAATCTCCAGGAAGTGCAGGAAGGAACTTCGTCACCCGAAACATGCCAATTCAGACAGTATTTTGTGTTAGATATAAAGTTGGTAATTTTCCGTCGGATGATACCTGCATTGATATTCTAAAAGCAATTTTACATCTAATCAATATGCCACCACCATAAATATTTTAAAAATCTATACACATATAGTTATTTCTTTTTTTATAATAATATCAATATGTGTCGCTATACCAAAAATAAAGTTTTTGGCCTTCAAAGTATTGACACACTTTAAACCATCTTTGATGTTAACTAAAATACAAACTAGGTTAAAAAAAAGAAATCGAATACTCAATGATAAGATATTTCAAGGGATATGATAGCCCTGTTTTATACCTAAGAGGTCATTTGAAGTTGACCCTCTTCTTCAGTAGTCGTGAACTTTGAGATCTGTGAATAATCTGATCTACACAGGCGAAAAGTATCAGGGCATTCCAAGAGTATCCATTAAAATATTTTTAAAGCTGTGACGAAAAATAAAGTTATTGATTATAAGCCGTCTTGATTACAGTGCGTCTAATTATTTGTCCAGGGACTGTAAAAGAAAATATATACCTTAAAAGATATTTATTTTTGTACTGGACAATACTAGTTTTACAATTCTAAAATAATGTGAATTCTACAGTAAAATAATGTGAAGCAATGCACTGTTAAAATTTTTTCGCTTCGTTTCACCTAAAAATGGTTTTCAGTAGCTGCAATGGCTTTTTGGTGAAATGTTTCAGCATAGTTTTGTTGTTGTTGTTGTTTTTAATGCCACTCGGTAACCGAGCCCGGAGTAGAGAACTACCCGATTTTAAGGCGAAGTGGCGCGGCTTCCGTTTTTATTGAGCGCCACAAGGGAGGAAGTCCGACTTTTTGCTCGTCAACATGACACATCCGTTTTACAGGAAGGTCCCTTTCACACATCCATTCTCACTCACATATCGGAATTTTGATCCAGATCAAAGGCCGATAACCCCCTGATCTGGTACCCCCAGAGGTATTAATTTGGTATGGGAACATGGAGGACTTTGTGACCACGACATATTTAACGTGCCCCAGCCACCATTAGCAACACGGCGGTCTTTAGTCGAATACAAGCGCCGACCCAGCAACATCAGAATTGCGAGTACCGCCGAGGAGCATAGTTTTAGTATTCGGTGGAACATTTTTCGGGTTTTTAAAACGAAAACCTGATAAATGGTTTTATCGAATACCGAAAGTACGGTGAATCATTTTACCACACAGCCGTTGCCGCTACAACGAACCATATTTTTAGTGAAACCAAGGGCCCAAATTTTAACAGTGTACTTCAGCAGACACAGTTCATGTTATTAACGGTGAATTAAAAAGTCTGCTGAAATGTTATGTACTTCACCAACCCTCTTCCCATGATAATAATTTGGTCAGAAATAGATATTCTGTTATTACAATAAAAATTCCGCTTTTTTTTTTTAAACAATTTTACAAAATACTTTTCACAGACTTTTTAAACAAAACGAAGTGTTTATTCTTCGAAATACAAATAAATTTAGCAAACGATAAGTAATAATTATTGAATTTTCTATGAAATATAGTTTTTTTAAAATTTGACGTTTGAAAGTTTAATGCAAAACTAAATACTAGGTTTGGAGCTGAATGTTCCGTGAAAGCAGTTCTAAGGGACAGTTTCTGCAAAGTAAGTTTTAAATTATCGTCGCACTAGAGCTGCACGAAAGCTATTGGCTGACAATTTCTGTTACAAATCTACTTGTTTAATATATTTCGTACACGTAGCTTACCAATGTCTAATCTTTCTTCTGATCTATCCATCTCTCTTTATCATTCCATATATAATCATTCCGTATATGCAATCTCAAAGCCATCTAAACAGCATGATAACAAAAAATATTTTGGGATTTCCCACCGTCTATAAATATGCATGGGTCTCAAAAGTGACAGAAAAAAAGAAGTAATAATATGTAATTTCGAATGTCAAGAGTAGAGTAGTTGAGTATACCGGAATTTTGGGATGTCGCGGACATAGAGTAAGGAAGAAGACGGAGACGCTGCCGGGCAAAAACCAATGCAGAAACTGGTCCACCAAGTGAAGCCATCAATCGCTCTGTAGTAAGCCCAAACAAACGATCTCGGCGAAGTATTTGGCGTTATTCTACTGTGGAGTTCGCATAGGCTTACCAAATCGAATTGGCGATTTCCGACTCGCTAATCAAAACTATAATTACAACCAGGGCCGGATTTCTAAATAGGCTAAGTTGGCTGTAGCCTAGAGCAGCGAATTTTTTGGGGCAGCAAATTTTAAGACCAATTAAAGCGGCATTCGGCAAAAAAATATTATTAAGATACTAATATTTTTAAGAATGAAAACAAATAATTTACATTAATGCGTAAACCGTATATACAGCACCCGCTAGCTGAGCTTGTCGTCGCTGTGTGGTTCACATCAGTTACACCACCTTATGAGACCAGGGAAAGTGAGGATATTATAAATGATCTAATTATATTGTATTTCATACAAACTTATTTCCCCTCTTTCATATTCGCTGTGATAATTTTAAATAGCACATTATACCACCCTATTTTGCAGCTAACCAGCTATCTTTTCCCGAATGGGGAGAATATTGTGACAGGGGCGGCAAATCTACAGCCTACACTGTTAAAAATTTTGTGATTGGTTTCACCATGATATTGGTTCCTAGTAGCTGCAACGGCTGAATGGTGAAACGTTCCACCATATTATTGGTATTCGGTTGAACCATTTCTCAGGTTTTTGGTTTCCAAATCCAGAAAAAAACACCGAAAAAAAGGTGAAACATTTCACCACTCAGCCGTTGCAGCTACTAGGAACCAATATCATGCTGAAACCTAGCACCAAATTTTTAACAGTGTACAAGCGGCAAATTTTAAATCCGGCCCTGATTACAACGTATTTTTCTCACTTGTGAAGAGAATTACTATCATCTTGTGTAAATTCAGATCTCATTCTACAGCCTACAACTCCGCAAACAGTCAATTTTTGATTTTTAATCAACTCTTTTTAAAGAATAAAATGATTTTACATTAAGAGGGCTTGTCAATCCCACAGGGCTAATGCATTAGTTTTGAAATCACAACTTTTGCAAAAGAATTGCTTTGCCATGTTAGCCCATTTTCACCAGGTATGGGAATCATCATAACATCCATTTAAAACATAACTGAAAAGAAAATAACATCCGATTATTTTATTATTCATTGATACAGTTTTAAAATAGTGTCGCCGTCTGCAGTAATTTTTGGCATTTTAAAACTTCAAAAATACATAATTAAACAACTAGATAACATTTTCGTTTCAAATTTGTTTCATTTCGATGTTGTGTTGATTCCCATACCTATGGAAAATGGACTAACATGGTAAAGCAATACGTCTGCGCAAGCTGTGATTGCAAATCTAATGCATTAGCTCTATGGGACTGAGAGTTCCTCTTAAGAGGGACTGTCAGTCCCATAGAGCTAATGCATTAGTTTTGAAATCATAATTTTGGCAAAAGAATTGCTTTGCCATGTTATCCCATTTTCACCAGGTATGGGAATCATCATAACATCAATTTAAAACAAAATTGAAAAGAAAATAACATCGTTATTAAATTTTTAATTGATAAAGTTTTAAAATAGTGTCGCCGTCTGCTGTAATTTGTTTGGGATTTTAAAACTTCAAAAAATATAATTAAAACTAGATAACATTTTCGTTTCAAATTTATTTCATTTCGATGTTTGTTCATTCCAACCTGGACAAAAGGGCTAACATGGCAAAGCAATACTTGTGAGAAGTTATGATTAGAAAACTAATGCATTAGCTCTAAGGGACTGAGAGTTCCTCTTAAACTAACGTTGAGTGTCTGGTTTGTTTGGGCTTACTAGGGTTACTTGGCGACATTCTCACGGCTACAGTTTAATTTGCGCCAAGCACCTACATCTTTTCAACTATATGGTCGCGTGTTATGGGTTCTCAGCAGGTGGGTAATTTGGAGCCCCAAGGCCAGCAAGTATTCTTGCGAAACCACTTTATTGTAACGAACGGGTTGTCATCTTTTTCTTAGAAGAGGCTGTAAGATTCATTTGCATTTGTCGTTTAATGTTTTTTTTTATTTGTTTAGTATGCAAGAGAGGCAAGAAAAACTTTCTCTGCATTTCAAAGTGAAAAGTTTTCATGGTCAAAACTTTTAATTTCATACTAGACAGTCTTGAATGACTACTTTTATGTTTATATTTAATGTTTAAGTGTTGCAATCTTCGTCTGTAAAGTTAATGGATTTTAATTACTTAGTAACTTGTTACTAAGTTAACTAATACTTATGATCTTCGAAGAGAACACACATCTTGATACAACTACAAATAATTTACATTACAATTTTAAAGAAAAAAACACTAATGTGTTTTTAGTGTTTAGATAATGGGATAATAGTACATTCTAAAAGTCATTAAAAATATGTGTGGATTATGATTTTTAAATTTGATGTTGTTACATTTTGCCAATGGTTAAAAGTTGTTTCATTTGGCTTTCTGAACTGTATTATCGCAGTTGTATTAATACAAAAACAAAAATTAGAGATAGATGTGATATGTGCTCTTATAGAAACGCTCATTATTGTATCAATTAAAGCAAATACTGTAGTATTAACACAGAAATTTGAAAAAAAAATACAATAGATGATTCACAAAGAAAACAAGTTCTAATTTACTACAAATTTTAAATGCTAGTTCAATTAAATTTGCAAAGTATAATCTAATACAATTTTCTTTTTCCCTCAGAATCGTTAAAGGAGCGTTCTGTAGATGAAACAGCAGGTAAGAAACAAGGTTTCATTTATACAACTTTTGAAATCAATATTTACTACCTAATTCTTTGAAATCAAAACATGACTTATGAATCACAAAGTTTGCTATGTATGTCTGATTCATAAACTGGACATAGAGCTTTGCAGTTATCACCAGTCTAAACTATAAAACACAAATTATGTGTATCCATGTTTTACTAACCAAGGCACTGCAAACTATCAGACGTAAAGTGCTTTGTAATTATCACTCAATTTGTATTTGTATAATCATATGATTAATGTGACTGAAACCATTAAGTTATATTTGTATTTATGTTTTTTTTTTGTCTAAAGGCCGTTTTGTTTCAAACGAACAAAATAAAACAGCTCCACAAAATTAAGATACATAGTTTAAAAACATTTTGGCGCAAGATTGCATCGGAAACTTGGAATTTTCTGCATGTTACCACTATTTGGAGCGTTGACCACTCTCGCTGTGTATCAAAGTTATGGTTACCGCAAATTTGGTAAATCCATGCTAAAAATATTGGTGGCAGCTAGAAAGTTCCAGGATTCCAGTGCAATCTTACACTAAAATTTTTAACAGTATATGTGAATAAATATTTTTTCTCTCAAGAATAAACACTTTTGGAAATTAAATTTAACGACAATGGACAATTACAGCGTTTTCCATAAACATTTTTATTCGATTAAGCACATTTGAAAACCTCTAAAACTTAAGTATTTCTGGTTTTTAAGATGTATTTATTTTTAAATTCCTTTTTAAAGTTAGTGATACGTCACTTCCGTTATACCGGCATAACAAATGACGTCACCCTTGGCTTCTTGTTCTTGGCGCGTTATTTCATAACACATTTCACTGTATAGCTTTTGTAGCAATTAAACTTGCTATCTTCCTTATCAAACTCGTTAAAAAGTCTGCTATTTTACAGAAACATGTTATGTTCATTCCAGTTAATTTTTTCAAACGTTCAATGATATCACCCGTCTATTCCGATCAGATTGAATAGTCAATAGTTCTGCAATAGCATATACGCGCTCAAGTGGGTATTTTAACTAAGCAACCAAACCTGGAACGGACTGTTTAATTTCCTTAATATTAACTTGTTAAAATAATATTTTTCTTCTTTCAATGAGGTTTCGCATGAATCGTAAGTTTTACCAGTTTATAAAGTGTATTCGTCAATGCTTTTTCACTGACGTAAATTTTCAGCAAATTTTAATGAAAATTTTGGTGAAATTAAACATTTTTGTGAATATTCAAGCTTATATTCGGAATCTACAGATTCTAATCTACCAGAAAAATATATATATTCTGCATTTCGCGTTTCATGCAACTTGTCCATTAAGGCACAATTTTAGGAAATTCAATTGGTGCAATATTTAAGGACTAATCTTACATTTAGGTTCTACACACACATGCGATTATGACGGGCACTCTTACGCGCTAGGGGCGTCGTTGCCTACTGGGCATCTGTGCCTGGACTGCAAGTGCACTGAAGACTTTGTAGAGGCCAGTGACCGCCACTGCCAAGTCATCCAGTGTCCACAGACAGACCACTTGGACAGAGGCTGTCTTCCGGTGTACAACGCCACTGACTGCTGTCCTTCAGACTGGAATTGCGGTAAACTACTGTTATTTCCTAATGTGACGGTTACCACAAACACAACCTCAATATAACATCCACACACTAGAGGGCGCAGATTTAATACTGCGTTCCTACCAGTATTATAGACAACAACGAAAATAGTAGTATATAAGCCGAAGTAACTCATCTCCACCATGAGGATCCTTTTGGTGAACTGTGGGTTACTGAGGCAGCTGTACTAACTTTCAGATCTGTCAACTATGCTGCCGCGGGCAGGTAAACTGCAGTTACCATATAACAATTATTTGAATCATTTTTGCTCTGAAATAATAAGTCTACTGCTTGCAACAAAGGTCCAAGTCATTAATCTAGATACTGCAGTTTACCTGTCCATGACAGTATGGGCCATGGCAGTATCTGTCAACTATGCATCCACGGGCAGGTAAAATGCAGGAACCAGAACCACAACAATAAGTTGGTCTATTTACGCTCTGAAGTAATCAGTGTTTCATTATACTTTCTTATAGGTTAAAATCATTAGTTGCTTGCAACTAAGTCATTAGTCTAGATATTCTGTAGTTTACCTGCAGAAGCAGTACGGCCCTATACACTGTTAAAGAAATTTACGCAAATTGCACCGGAATCCTGGTACTTTCTAGCTGCCACCACTCGCGTACTCAACAATTGTATTTTAAAACCGTAACTTCAATACAAATGTGGTGAATTAACGTTCCAAATTGTGGTGGCAGCTATAATGTACCAGGATTCCGGTACAATCCTGCACCGAACTTTTTAAGAGTTGTAGTGTGATGTTAATTTAACCAACTAAGCTAAAACCTCTTAGGATTTTACTCAAGAATGACTATTCTAGGATTCCGGGATCCAAAAGGAAGTTTATTGTTTTCCCCATCGAAAATCCGGCAATTGGTATCTACGAGACTGAAATTCAGAAACTAGTTAAACATCCGGTGTAGCCGTGTTAGATCTAGAGAGTTGGCAGGTCTTAAAATTTTCTAAAGACCAGGATATTTAATTGCAAAATATTATTCAAGTTACATGACATTAAAAAAATATCATTATTATTACGATATAATATGAACATAATGTTACGTTTTACATTTATTCTTTTAGCATTACATTAATTTTTGAATACATAAATTACAGTTGTAACAGTAATTGTATAGCGACTATACCCAATTCCTGTCTATTAAACCTAAAAAACAATGATCACGTGACACCACTGATCAAAGGATGGATAACACTGTGAATCATTGCGCTGGAAAAAATTTCTCTTGTTAAAGGGTTAATAAAGCAGTACTCCAATTACGTAATACAAAATAAATTTTCATTCCTATTATAACTTATGTTACGAGGGCTGGTTTTTTTTCAACCTCCTATGGACTGTAACAAAAAGACGGGTCAAAATACAAAAAAGATTTTTTTTGCCAAAAGTAATGTACAATACTGCTTATGTCTCCACATAATCACTTTGACGATTAAAGCATTTGTCATACCTGTAAATAAGCTTTGAAATACCATATTCATAAAATGTACCCGCCAATGATTTGAAGGGAGTTGTGACAGTTTCTTTGAGCTCCACGTCAATTTGGAAGCGCTACAATCCAAGCCACTCTGCTAATCGATAAATTCACTTATGGTAAACCTTCGAGTTTCCCTAAACACTTGGTTAACTCTCTGAACAATACCGTCTGTAGCGACAGACTTTGCTTCCTTGGTCCCCTTCTTCATGAGCATCAGTTTAGCCACCTTTAAATTTTCAATAGCATTCACGAACAATGCCATCACTCATAAAGGTGTCTCACTACACTCTATTCATTGTTCGATGAATTTCTGTTGCACTGTTACTTTCTGCCAGCGAGAAACCAATAACAGCTCTCAATTATCACTTGGCGGCTACATTTTATGAAGGGTATTTTAAAGTTTGTTTACAGATATGACAAATGATTTAATTGTCAAAGTGATTATGTGGAGAAATAAGCAGTGTTGTGCATTACTTTTGGTAAAAAAAAATCTTTTTTGTATTTTGACCCGTCTTTTTGTTACAGCCCAACGGAGGTTGAAAAAAAAACAGCCCTCGTACAAACATAAAAAAAATACTTAAATGTCTTAATTAAAGTCTTCATCAGAAATATGCTTAAATTATATTTTAACTAATAATGTCAATTTTGTCGGTTACCATACTTTTTCGTGACTAGTGTGTGTTATCCTGGTCCCTTAGTTTTGAAGAGGTAAGGACCGACTCGAGATTGAACCCGAGACCTCTCGCATACCAACCCAATACTAAACCGTCTGCCCACAATTAAAATTTCTATATTGCGAGGACTGATATTGGATGTAAGGGCTAACTATCCCATTTTGATTCATCTGATAACGCTTGCTGGATTTCCATACACGTCAAAAGATAATTTATATTTTAATTACGAATGTAGATTCCAACTCCGGAATCTGGCAAGCAACTGTGAGATTATTAGAATATTTAATGTTCTACGAAAGCTAAATTAATACTTTAGATAGCGTAACAACTTAGAAAATATGGAACATATTTAAGTAATCTTCTGTTTTGAAAATATGCATGTAAAATAAGTCGACAGGGAAACTTCGGAGAAATTAAAGATCTTTTATTTGAGAGTTATTCATCAGGAGAAGGTTGATTTGACGTCTGCAGTCGACGAGAGAGTGTGAACGAATGCTCACAAAAATGGTGAAAAATCTCGAGCCCCGCTCCACTGACCAATCAGAGTCATGAGAAAGTTTGAAGGATCAACTTTAAAAATTTGATGACTAAGCAGTTTCTGTGGGAACGAATTGATCTAGGCGACTGTTTGTCGCCGACAGGGTGTGGTTGGGATGTTAAAGTACTAAGTGATATTAAGGATATATGAAAAAGATAATTTTGAGTTATTAAGTTTAATTGGGTACAAAATATAAGATTTTGAGGGGGTTAAATTATAATATGTCATACATTCATGTAAATAGTTCCTGTAACAAAGAAATAAATTTCTATGGATAATATAATATTCACAGATGGTGCATCGGAGGTGCAAACAACGTGCGATCCTCGCTATTTCAAACATTACCTGGCCAAAGGGTGTGAACCTGTATACGAAGTAGAGGGTGCTGAGTGTCCTTCACGATTCTCATGTCCTACTGCAATTCCAGAAGAAGATCCAGGTAAGTTTGTTATTCTGCTTAATAGTTATTTAAGCAACTAGTGCCGAAAATAATACTGTATTAAGCGAGTGGCTTTTATTTCACGAGACCGTAGGTCGAGTGAAATAATGACAAGACTTTAATAAAGTATTATTTGGCACGTGCTTGCTTACAATATTTTTTATAATAACGTACAAAAAAGTATTTCTACCAATGAGTGATTTTCACGACATCATTTAATTTCCATGGCGATAATCGAAAATGCAAATTAGTAAAAGAAAAGTTGTAAAATAATTTTCTATTTTGAATCAAAATAGTATTGTTTGGCGTGAAATTTGTGTTCTTACTTTTGTCTTATTAATTTCCTTTAATAATTTTTGTAGTACTTGTAGTTTCCATGGAGATATTAGAAAATGCAAAAGTAATGAACCAATAGAAATAAGTGAGTTTCATGACATCACTTAGTTTCCATGGTGATATTCATGACATCATTTTGTTTTTCTACTAATCAGATACTCTTATTTACTTTACCGCACTAGGGCCGAAAGTACTACTTTCGGCACTGTCTGTGACGTAAGCACGTAAAATGTCATTTTCGCAACGATTTATGGATGAATATGATATAAAAAGTAAACTTTTTTGCACGTTGTTATAAAAAATTATTTACCAAACTACTAACTGACTAAAATTATTCAGTTAGACTAACAATATCATTTGTTAAACCTCTGACGGACAAGCTAATTATAGCTAAAGTGTAGGCGCGTTTTCACTGAAAGAGATCAAAATTTTAATTTTTTACTGAAAATTTAAATTCTTAAATTTTTTTAAAGTTATATATCTGTAGTAGACGATTATAAATGACCTCTTCAAACTAAAATTTAATAAGTATTAAAATTTGTTAAATTAAAAATATGTGTGTTGCTGGAAAACATGATACACACTGCTCAAAACAATTAGGGGAGCACTTTGTGTACTTTTATTTGCCCTTTCAGTTCCAACTTCTTATTTTTTTATTATAGAAATATAAAATTTGTTAAATAGATTCATTGTGCATCCAGAATGAAATGGTAAAAATCAGGGGGGGGGGGGGAGGGTTTAATTTTTTAAACTAAAATTTAAGTGGGAAAATATTGGAATCATAACTTTTGAATAAATTCTAACAATAATTTTTTCAAAACTTTATTTGTAAAAAAAAAGCTAAAATCAATTTTTCATATCTAAGAATGCAAGCTTGAAGAATTTAGGGTCCATTTATTTCAATACATTTTTTGGTACTTCCATCTAACGAAAAAGAAGAGCGAGCTCAACTTAGTGGGAATATAAATCGGAAGAGCTGATGATATCAAATGGAATCATAGGGTGAAAGGGTTTAAACTATGCGTTCCTCTAATTATTTTGAGCAGTGTAGTTAGGTGACGGGTTTATATGTTGGTATCCCTTAGAGAGTTCTTCACATACTTTATACTTGTTTCGTTGTTGCAGATATAGAATGTGTGAATTGCTATATTTGAAGTAAACATTTCGCAGCTTATCGGAAATTTATCTTATCAGAAAATAAGGTTTTAACAGATTATTTTATAAAGAGATTTCTATTAGATATTGAGTAGAGAAAGTTTAAACCATGACTGATTGTATATTGACGATACTTTATTTTGGCTGTTACTTAACGTTGCACACAACCTCCACTGAATTTTTAAAAACGTTAAAAGGTGACAAAATATTCTCAGCCTTTTATTTGATAAGTTATGATGCGAATGCAAAAGATAGATAGTAATTTGCTGACAAATAGTACACTTATTATAGTACTTTAAAAATGAATGTTATAACTTTTTTATACATACAGTCCCTGGACAAATTATTAGACGCACTGCAAGATTTCATGTAAAATATTAATTACCGGGTGATATTGTACCGTTTTATTATTTTAAATTGATTTGTTTTTTTATTTTTATATTATCCAATCAATTACCGATTTATTTGACATAAATAAAACAGCATTAATTTAGAAAAGCATAAGTTTATTAAGTTTTGAAAAGTGTATTTAATGTTAGTATAAGTCAATATTTAGTTGAGCCACCTTTAGCCACCATCAAAGCTTTAATTTTGCGCGGCATGCTATCAATGCAAGACTGTACTATCTCCTGCATTTGAGGATGATGATTCCACACATAAATAACCTTATAATAAATAATTAATATAAATTATTCTTAATCAAAATTAATCATAATTATCTTAAAATAAATACAAATATGTAGTCTACAACAATTCTTTTAAATAAAAATCAATAATATTGTAGTTTAAATATATCATTATTGCATAAAATTACTTTAAAAAATACAGTGCGTCTAATAATTTGTCCAGGGACTGTATTTTTGAAAACAATGTAGTCCACAGTTTTTTTTATGTCGATCGCAATACTTGTGTTCCACTAATGCTGTTTGAACAATTTTTTTTTCTGATTGTACGGCTTTTTTACTGTTACCCTTTTACTTATCAATTCCCCTGCAGTACGTTATATATATTTTTTAATAAACGTTATAATTCTCAGTAAAGCGTATCTCATACTTTTGAATCATGCATTTATTTTATCTTAAAATAACTTTTCTCATTGAGAGATTCGCATTTCATTCATTGTGAGAGTCTCATTTTCTCATTCTTAAAAGAGATTCTATGCTATATACATTATTATTTTCATCGTAAGATAATTTTTCCCGTTCTTAACAGAGATTCTCTGCTATACATTATATATTTTAATAAACATTATAATTCTCAGTAAGGCATATCTCATACATTTAAATCATGCATTAATTTGGTCTTAACATAACTTTTCCCATTCTAAATATAGATTCTATACTATGCATTATCCTTTATTTTTTTTTAATAATCATTAGGTCCTAATCCTATCTTTTTCAGTAATTTATTAAATAATCCATTAAATATTTCCTAACATAACCTTTCCCATTCTTACCAGAGATTTCGTGTCATACATTACCCTTCACTTTTAATAAACATCATCCTTTTCAGTAACGTATATCTCATACATTTAAACCATCCATTCATTAGGCGTTTGCACGTACAAGGACAATACCTTCGAGATCGGAAAGAGAATTCGAACAAGCAATCCTTGTGAGAGGTGTTATTGTCGACAGGGATGGGACAAGAACGCTGCAGCCGAAATCGTCTGCGCCGGGGCGGAATGTTTCGGAGATATGCGACCCCTCAACGATTCCTGCTACCAAGTGTTCGAACAGGACCATTGCTGCTCAAGTGGAACTCAGTGTGGTCAGTTGGTCTAACCTTTTTTTATTAGTTGTATCTTGAATGATCCAATGTTTCTTGAATGATCTAATATATCTTGAATGATCTAATGTTTCTTGAATGATCCAATGTATCTTGAACGATCCAATGTTTCTTGAATAATCTAATGTTTCTTGAATGATCCAATGTTTCTTGAATGATCTAATATTTTTCTTGAATGATCTAAAGTTTTTCTTGAATGATCTAATGTTTCTTGAATGAACCAATGTTTCTTGAATGATAAAATGGTCATTGGATGCGGAAGATGTTTCTTGAATGAGGACCAAGTATGCTTGGAAACTAGCTTGAGGTTGCTTGAGTATGCTTGAGGTTGACCACCTAACTGGAACAGTTGCTTAGCACCCCAGAGCCCTTTCTTAAATGATCCAATATTTTTTGAATGAGGACCAAACATGCATGGTTACTAAACACTGAGGGTTCCACGTGAGGTTGACCACCTAAACGGGATATATGCCTAGAGCTCTTGGTCAAGCAAGCTGAAATGGGCACGTGAGGCCATGGCCCACTAATGGGCTGTTGCGTCGAGGAGTATAGGTTTTTTTTTCTTGACTGATCTCTATGTAGCGTTGGAACAGACGAAAATAGAAGATAGATTAAACTGTTTATGGAGTTAATAGAACCGATTTTTTTCAGGACTTTTATGACACACACACAAACTAGTTAATAATAACTACTATATTAAATACAATTTAAATACGTCATCGATAAGTAACAGTGCGGTTACCCATTAAAGTATCATTTGTGAATACCATTATCACCTTCATTACAGAATAAAAACATTAACTTTTTAAAATTTGTTTTTCATATGTGACTTATTTGGTCCTACATTAATTGTTCAGCACTGTGGTCTTCATTTGTCTTATATTTCGTTTCTTTACGTGGCTTTAGCAAAAAGGTTATTTTCACTAGGCACTTTTTCTTGCCAACAGTCTTCGATGTGTTAAAACAATGAATGAATAAAATATTTGACGCAAATGAGTTTAAACATCTTTTCTTACTTTTAAAAGAGTCAATGAAAAATAAACAATACTTCTTTAATTTATCTGTCTGTTTCAGAAAATTAATTTAACGATATTATTGATATCTTTTGTAAAGAAATCTTTGAACTATTTTAAGATTAAGTAATTTTAAAATTCTAGAAAAGGGAACTCGATGGTATCTTTATGTTGGTGATTCAACGAGATTTAAAAAACATTCGGATTTAATTGCTAATTCTTAACTATTATTATTTTTGATTTTTTTTATATATCTAAAATATTTTTTTCTTCCAGTGCCCGATGATGTTGAACTGAAATCAGGTAATATTTTAATATTTTTTAATGATATTTAAACTTCTCTCTCTCTCTTACACTTGGTCGCACGTGATATTGATTTCTATAGTGAATTCATAACTAAGTTTTCCACGAAAAAAATTTAAAAAAAAAAACAAATTAATTATGCTTAAATTATATCTTATGAAATTATAGCATGTTATATTTAAATTATATTATGATATTATATATTTTATATTAATTTTTATATGTTTTTTTTCGATTTAACTTACGGTTTTATAGGCGTTTTTATATTAATTACTAGCTTTATAAACCCGGCGTTGCACGAGTGTACCCTTAGTATCGGTGATTTGTTTTATATGTAAATTCTAATTTAATGAAAATTGATCCCCTCTCCACTGGTCAGTATACTATCAGGATATTATAATCTATTCCCATTCTGATATCAGCATTAACTTAAAAAAAATAAGTGGATGCCCGATTGTATCCAGGCTCTTCCTGGACTTAAAAGGCTTTCTCATAGGTCCCTGAAAAAATTGCCGGTTTCATTAACAAAGAAAAATCTGACCCGGGATATATTTAAGGATTAAAAAACAGTTGAACAGTTCATTTGCTGCTGCTCACACAAACATGCTATATGGAGAGAGAATTGCATTTCGAAGAAGTATTCAGAAGATCTAGAATAGTTATCCCCTACTGTCATGAGATATTGTAGCAAATAGAACAAAATTCTTTAAAACATGTTTCAATATTAAGTCTTGGACATCGTCATAGATCAAGTCTGTACAGTAATGACAAACGAAAGAAAAACGAAACAGACATGCATTATCTTGTATGGCTACAAAAGCTTTATAAAGTACAAACTCCTTATTAACTTTGAAAATATTCCGCCATATATTCGCTTCTTACCAATTGTAAACCTCAATTTAATTCAGTTGTGGGTATAGCTATGATATAAAAGCCGTTCTGTTCATTGGCGACTTTGACGAACTTCGAAATTTAACGTAGTGCTACTATACCTATCGATTAGCATGAAATATGAAGTGAAATGTTTACCACATTTGGTTATTTTTGTTGCTTGGCAATGTAACGCAAATCGCCAAACCGTCGAGAACGTTAATTTTATAATAGCTGTTCCCGGTTCGGAAATATAATTAAATTCATGTTGAAGAAATCTAACCCAGTATAACAAAATGAAATAAATATTTGAAATAAATAAATAAAATAAAACGATATTAAAACAATCAAATAACAATCCTAGAAGCTTAACTCACGTGCTTACGTTATTTTACTTAATTTTCGCTTACGCTGGAGAAAGCGCTGAAATTTCTTTCAAATTAGAAACCGAAAAGTATAAATTAAAAGTTTATAACAATTCTATTCCTATGGAGAAATCGGCTCACGTTTTACCTTCCTACACAAGTTTGGGTTCGAATTTCGAAAAATCGCTTCTTAAATGACACCTACGATACAAACAGAATATTTTTCTAAAATTTGGTAGCTGTACCTCCAGTAGTTTGGGCTGGGCGTTGATACGTGAGTGAGTCAGTCAGGACTTTGCCTTTTATGTACAGAGATTACTTTATTATATTTTATTGATTATCACAAATTTATTAAAAATTATACTTATATGTATATCGTTTGGCGAAAATTGTTAACTACAGGATAATACACAAAGTACCGAATAAAGTAATCTTTAATCCAACTTCTTCATTTCTTAACTTTCATTTCCAAAGGTGATGCTGTCGAGCACCCACCGACAACGTGTGAGTACGGCGGCAGAACCTACCATCCCGGACAGCGTATCTACCCCGACGAAGACCCCTGTCTGGTATGTACGTGTGGCGAAGGTTGGACGGGGGACGTACAGACGGACCCTCATTGCAGAAGACACGAATGCACGCTGGAGAGGAAACTGAAGCAGCTAAGAAGTGGATGCATTCCCATTTACCATGAGGCGACGTGTTGTCCTATTGAGTTGTATTGCGGTGAGTTGGGTCAACACCACTTAGAAAACAAGAAAGTCCAAACATTGATTTGATGGTATTTAGTGATAATACTGAGGTAGTTTAATGAATAAAACGCAAAACTACTAATTTCACCAGTCAGAAGGCTTTGGGAGGTTTTGTATTTTGGCCTGGTCCGCCCTAATCTTGAATATTGTACCCCTATATGGGATCCTTACTACGAGAATAGCAATAGTGTCATTGAACGTGTACGGAATAATTTTTTAAGTTTTTTGTATTTTAAGAGTTTCAACGCTGCTTCTCGGGAAGTGCCTTCTAGTGTACTCCGTAATGTGTTCAACATTTGTACCCTTAAGTCTAGACGTCAAGTTTATTGTCTTTTGTTTTTTTATAAAGTTCTTAATAATATAATTGATTCTACTTACATTACTAGTATAAAATTAAATGTGCCTTCTAGAGTTACACGTAATCGTTGTTTGTTTTATTTGAATTCTAATAGGAATAACTGTATTTTAAATTTTTGTCTATATAAATTTTACAAAACTTATAACTGTGAGTCTGAGGAACTGGATATATTTTGTATGCCTTTTAATGTTTTTAAAGCTAATTGTCGGAGGCTATTCTTTTTGTAATGTTTTTCTTTTTTTGGGGGTGTTTTTTGTTGTTTTTCATTGTCTTTTATGATGTGCATTGTAATTGGATTTTTTCTGTTATGTGCATCTGAAACAAACAAATAAATACATAAATAAAATAAAATATATTGTAGCTTGATTTAAAAAAGCACTGGTGATATGTATGCGGTACACTGAAAACAATTCCAGAACTTTTTTTTTGCTTTAACTGAAATGTTTCCGAAAATATGAGACCTCCTGTTAAGTACAGGGTTCCGTGCAGTTAGGACACGTTTTCTTTTTATTTCTAAGTTAAGATGCTAAATGTTTCTGACACATGCGCAAAGAATTTTACCCCATCTCTGTAAAACACGACCAGGAATCGTAAAGGAGGTTCCGTAGTCCAGTCGTCAGAACGTCCTCCTCTCACCCAGAAAGTCTCGCGATCTAAATGTATCACATTCTATAGATGGATATTTGTCGGTGAGAAATTAAAAAAAAATCGCTTTATTCACGAGTTTTTCCGAATCCACTGAGACAAACGTTCTCGAGTTTCTAAAACACCCAAAAAGGTTTTCAAATAAATCATAAAAGTTTTAAAAGAGTTTTCCAAATGCTCAAAAATGTTTCGGATTACAGAAAGAGGTTTCCGAAGTACTCGGAAACGTATATGAAAATTACATTACTACAGCCGCTCCATATATTTAGAAACGTTTCTGAAATATTTTTCTTACAGATTATAAAAATTCTGTTGATTGGAATATGTATTTAATACCTTGTTTTCTTTAGGAGAGAACTATCACAACACAACCACTCCTTTGGCAACTCCAGAAGAAATAGGTAAGAATAACATTGATTCATAAGTTTTACGAAAATATCTCACATGTATCCAACGACTGAACATCCCTCTCCAGTACAATTCACTGTATCTTCCCTTTCACTACCAGGGCCTGTTCTAAGAAATCTCAGACTATAGGCACAACCTATTTTGGGGGGCCCCCTTACGGAATTTTGTGCATGATTTAAATGATGTAGTAATGATGTTGCCAGTAATGATGATGCTATATGACGTATGTATCAAATTTTTGCTACAATTTCATAGGCATCCTTATAAACATCGATCAAAACAATCACGTTAGGTCATTTTCTTAGCCAAAATTGAGCAAAAAACAAAGTGGAGTATCAGATTTTTTTAGTTTACTGATATTTTGGGGATTTACAGCATTTAACACAATATAAACTGTAATTTAGGGACCCTAGGCCCGGGCCTAAAGGGGCCTTATGGAAGAACAGGCCTTGTTCACTACACTCAAAATTGATTCACTTCTTTCCAGATGCCGGCAAGTCGTGCGATTTCAAAGGGGGTCACTACAGCATCGGACAGGTATTGGACATCGCCCATCCTACCCACTGTGTCACCTGTCGATGTTCCACACCTCCAGATTTCACCTGCGTCCACAAGAGTTGTCCACGACCTTCCAATCCGAGATGCGTTTCTTCTTACGTCCCTGGAAGTTGTTGTCCCAAGTACGACTGTCCTGAAAGTGGACCACTCAGAGGTATGGGCATTAAGGAAACATAGTTAAACTCCTCGTGATTGCAACGCAACCGAAACCCTTTCTCCCCCTACCTCCTCGAGCGGTTTTTCCTGGAAACGGATCCTGAGCGTTCTGTTCTAAACCTACTTTGTTTGAGGCTCAGAGCCCAGACCAAAAAACTCAATCTCAATCCAATGTAAAATAAGGGTGGAGAAAAAACCAAAACAGTGACCCTTACACTCTTAAAACAAAAGAGTGAAATTCACTCCTATAGGAGAAGTGCATTTTCGGCACCGGAAAGGAGTGGAAATTAACTCAGACTGAGTTAAAACCGCTCGTTTTAAGAGTGTAGGACGCAGATTGTTTTCTTTTATTTCTTTTACCCACTCCGAAAAAGAGTGAAATTCACTCCTATAGGAGAAGTGCCTTTTCGGCACGGAAAGGAGTGGAAATTAACTCAGACTGTGTTAAAACCGCTTGTTTGTTTTAAGAGTGTACGCCGTTTCTTCTGAAAAATCACACGAGGGCACTGTAAAAAAAAACTGTTGTTTTTACAGTTAAATACATTATTTTTTACAGTTAAAAACTGTTTTTTAGAAAAACAGTTAATAACTGTATTTATCTTCGTTAACGTGACGTCACACTCACAATCCATCAAATGCACCTGCCCGCGAGGGAAATTTGAAGACGAGCAAAGAGTCACGTGATTGAGATCATCGTTCAGCACAAATACCCAATTCTTGCCCTCGCGACCGAGTAATGACTTTGTCGCAGACGGTTCAGTATTGGGCTCGCACGCAAGAGGTTCCTGGATCAAAACCGGGCCCGGTCCATACCTCTTCCAGGAACTTCTTGCGTGCGAGCCCAATACTGAACCTTCTGCGACTAAGTAATTACTCGGTCGCGAGGGCTAGTATTGGGTATTTTATTTTAGCAGGGAAAACTGTTAAATTTACAGGGGAAAACCATTGAATTAAGAGTTTTTCCCTGCTAAATTAACAGTTTTTCTCTGTTAAAATTACAGTTTTCCTGTAAAAGAATTACAGTTTTAAACTGTAAAAAAAACAGTTCTTAACTGGCGTCTAAGTTGACAGTTTTTAACTGTAAAAACAACAGGTTTTTTTTTACAGTGGGTGCATGGGAAGAAAGTGTTTCGAAGCTTGCTTTATGGTCGGAAATATAGTTTAGTTTCGATCGATGGTATTGGCTGATGCTTGTTTTAAGGTAAAAATTAATTGGAATTCCAGACAGATTAATTTAGCTAAATTGGGACTGAGTGAAACGCCATTGATGGTTTCTACCAGTGAGCTCCCTATATCAGAAATGATATTCATATGCAACAGCTCTGTAGAAAACTAGGCTTATTCATATTGTTTTAAAAAACTTTCATCAATAATCAACCATTGCACCTATTCTCTGTAACGCGTTTTTATTTGCTTTAACGTGGACAATAAAAAGCCGCTGGAGTGTCAGACAAGTGTACAAAGTTGCTGAGATGCGGAAATATTTTATTATGCACGATTAAAACTATTGATTTAGCTTAAGATTATATTAGAGCATTTTAGGGAGATTTAACGGACTATTTTTAAGAGTAGCTTCTGCCATCAAAAGAAAAAACAACTCGTAAGATCAGAAAAAGTAAGTGCATGGTGTCAGCTGAAGCGCATTTCAGTTGTAGAATGCGTGGAGGAATACAGGAGTGGGGAAGTTCATAGTTCTACAGTTAGGGACTGACAAATTATTTTTGAGCCAACACAAACGTTCCATGTCTCAAATAATGATGTATCCATACATCAATATTTCTCCTTCACAAATTGCCATCAGTCTTTCGCTTAGTAGCACCGAATGCCTAACAGTAAATGGCTGGGATTGAAAAAAAAATGTTTCTAACTAAGACACAAGCATCATCGACATTGCTTAGATAAACGAAAAAAAGCTTATGGATAATTCCATGTAACTGTAGTGTAAGTCACAATTTAAGAGGAGATTACAATCTTTTTAAATTTGAAATATAAATAAAAATTAGATAAAGCACGTTACATTATTTGGTTTTAATAAGTGTAGATCCGCTATTCCACTAATTTTTTTCATTTAATGTTAAAAGTTGTAGTTCTAATCACTTTTTACCCTTGTGACTTAGACTACAGAAAGGTAAACTTTGAATGGAATTAGCCTAATACAAACCATGTTAAATGTTCATTCTAGCTGCTCCAGCTCGCGCACCACCCTCATACAATTGTTCTCCAGTGAAATGTCCCGCGGGATGCACAGAAGTCACAGTCCACAACTCGTGTTCTTTCTGCAAGTGTGCCACAAAAGTGTGCGCGCCTCCCAAATGCGACGCTGAGTGCACTCTGGAAGCCGTGGATGGCGGATGTCCAACTTGCAAGTGTGCCGCTGATAAAGGAACGATTGGTAAATGATTATATTGAAGTTTGCAGCTTACTGTTTTATTGTTTGTCAGACATTTAAAATAGCATCTGATGAAGCTTGGAAAAGTTTTGGAAACTATTTAAGAATTGTTATAAAAATTTATAATTTAAAAAAATTGTGGAACAGCTATGATGTAATGGTCGGTCTCGATTTGGCGATTTGCTTTATGTTGTCAAGCAAAGAAATGCCCAAATGTGACAAACATTCCACTTCAAATTCATGCGATTCAGCAGGTTTAGTGACTCTATGTTAAATTTTCAAGCTCGCCCAAATTCTCCAAATCGAGACCGGCCATTGTATCATAGCTTTAAAATGCGTTGATTAAAAATAAAAAAAATGATAATTTTCGCAATTGTAGGCTGTATCACGAGATCGGAATTTACAAAAGGTGGTAGTCATTCCCCTTTACATGTAAAAAAAATACACTGTAATTACATAGAGAGCCAGAAGTTGCCAAGTCTATGTAATAAGCCTATACATACTCCTTTTTAAAATAGAGCTAAATACTTCATCGAAAGCGATTGTTCAGGCTTACTACAATGCTAATGATGGTGGAGCGGCCTCAGTAACCCACAGTCCACCAAAAGGATCCTCAAGGTTTAGATGAGTTACCTCGGCTTATATACTACTATTTTCGATGTTATTCAGAATACTGGTAGGAACGCAGAGGTAAATCTGCGTCCTCTAGCGAGTGGATGATTGATTGAGGTTGCGTGCGTGTGGTAACCGCCCGAATGGCTTCACTTGGGCAAATCGGCTTTTGTATTGATTTTTGTCTGGCAGCATCTCCACCTTCTTCTTAACTCCACATTTTGCCCACACATAATATACTCAACATTGTGTTTTGATTTAACAGTGGCTCCTGTCCTCCACTGCTCCCCGGTCAAATGCCCAGACAACTGCTACCAAGTGACACCCAGTAATGGGTGCCCCGTGTGTGCTTGTGGACCCCTTTGCACACCACCCAAATGTGACGCCCCGTGCAGAGTCACAAGGGATGTTAATGGTGGAGAATGTCCTGCCTGTGAATATCCTGCGGAATGTAAGTGGTTTTAAAGTATTTTAAATTTTATGATAGTACCACGGGAGGAACATTTGTTCTGTTTTAAGGAAGTATAACAAATGAAAACAAACTTTCTTTTAAAGGCATTAAATATTACAAAACCTTTCTCTCCCGAGTATCTCTTTTTATAAGGTATAGCTATTTTTATAAAAAGCTAAATTTTGCCATCCACCAATCGTCGTTAATGGTTTTAATTGAAGTTTAGGATGTATCGTCTCCACAGCATAGATTTTCTAATCTATCTGCCGGTTGATCTAAGAACTATCAGACATGTAAAAATTGCACTGCTGCTCCAGCGTTCCCCGAGCACATACTGCAGTGTCTTGGAATCGATAAGCACGATATGACATCTGACTCTTTGACTGATTGACTTTCTGAGAGTCAACAACCTTTTGGAATTCATCTGACTACTGTCAAACGACCTGAGGATTAGTAACGACAAAAACAAAACCAAGTAGAAAACCTCAATTAAAACTTTCTACTTGATAATTTTGCACTTACAATTCAATATCAACCTAGAGAGAAGCCTTATCGGTTAGGACAGCTGGTCTCATTCCCCCTTAAATGTTTCAGCTGGTGGCCTGCAGTGCTCTCCAGTCCAGTGTCCTCCAGGTTGCAAGGAAGTGGTTGGCGAAGAAGGTTGTCCCTCTTGTAATTGTCCCGTTCTCTGTTCCCCGCCAAAGTGCGATCCTGGGTGCCAAGTCGAGACTACAGCCCCGTTGGGGAAATGTCCGGGATGCGTCTGCGCAGGCCAAAAACGTAAGTTAGTTTTGATATTTATGGAAAATACACATTTGAAGCTAATTTCTAAGGGTTAGAAAAAGGTTGAATTATCGTCGCATTAGAGCTTCACAACGTCTATTGGCGACGGACGTCATGATTTAAAACTACCTTCAAGTGACGAGCCGACACCTGAGTAGACACTCAATGCAACTTTTAAGGATGACATCGTACGCAATCTTGGAACTTTGGGGAATATTAATTGTGTACTTTCTGTAAACGGTGTATAATTGGTCGGACTTTTTGGATGCACAGATTGTTCATGAGTTGGCAGTTATTTTGTTAATGGCCAGACCCGAACCTGAGACCTTTCTCATGCAAGACCGTACTGACCGGACTACCCAGACCACTATTTTCTAAAGAATCTATAAAAAATATTAACTTAAAATGTACCTAGGAATTTTAAAGGAATGAAATCATATATCCCATCCATGTTACTTTGACCCTTATTGGTTTAAACTCTGGTAAATCTAACATGTAATTCTATTTTTTAAAAAAACTTTTTTTAATTTCATGTTATTCCCTAAAGACAAAAATGAGAAACTAAAAAATTACTATTAACTTATTCCTAATTCTTAAATGGGAAAAATTTATCGATTCAAACATTGTTACTATTAAAGTGCATTAAATTTTCAGCCATGAAAAGATCTTTGTTTCAAAAATATATAATAACATCTCTTACATCAAATCAATGATCATTTGTATCAATTCCAGCCGCCGTGCATTGCTCTCCTGTGAACTGCGGTCCCCTTTGTCACGAGGCTTATGACGGTGTCAACGGATGTCCGACTTGCATCTGCGATCCCGTGTGCTCCCCGCCAGTGTGTACCGAAGGATGTCACTTGGAGTACAACCCTTCATCTGGACCTTGCCCACACTGCGCTTGCGGTGACGCAGTCAAAGGTAAGTTCGCTGTGAAATAAATCCCTCTAAATAAATAATCCCTCAAAATAAATACAAATACAAAAGTTCTCGACCAACAACAGGCCAGAGGCCCAGCAAGGTTGGTCCAAATAAATCTAATACATTACCAGTTTCCAATGACCGTCAAGTTTCTTCTTAAAATCTTCTACTCTCTTCGAATGCACAACATAATCTGGTAAAGCATTCCACTCATTGACAACTCTATTGTAAAAATAATGTTTTCTTACCTCCCTTCTGAAGCTCGATTTATTCAATTTCTGATCATGTCCTCTGGTCCGGCTATTTAAGGTAAAACCTAAGCCCTCCGAGTCTCCTTGTTTTATGAACTTGAATAACTGAATTAAATCACCCCTAGCTCTCCTGTTTTCCAGGGAATACATGTTTAAAGACCTTAATCTGTTATCAAAATCAATTCCAGATAGACCCTTAATCATTTTTGTAGCCCTATGCTGAACTTTTTCAAGCAACTCTATATCTTTTCTGAGGAAGGCAGACAAAAACTGAACAGCAAATTCAAGATGTGGCCTTTCCAATCCCCTATACAATGGCTATCATAGTCGTTCTTTTCATAATAAATTCCACCATAATCGTTCTTAATCGATACTTTTTGAACAAAATGCACCAGAAAAGTATTTTAAATATACTTGCTAAACAAAAAAGCAAATTCTGAAATATATGAGATACCCAATATATGCATCCGTAATAATAAGGAAAAGAAGATGCATGGCAGTGGTAAGATATGGACTGCTAATGCCTCCATCAGACTAACTCGCCTTGCACTTACCTGGGCACCTGGTGGGAAGGGAAAAAGGGCACAACCCGGACTAATTTGGCAGCAGACAGGGTCTGATTAAACGGGGCAAGTGTCCATGGCGAATTTGAGGAGGCCCCCAAATTTTCTTCGGGAACATAAATGCTCAATATAAAAACTTAATTTTTACTATGAAGTATGCAAAAAATATGGATATAAATTCATGAAAAGTTGATTATAAAATTGTGTTTAAACTCAGAATTAATCATTTCACAAAAAATAATTTTAAGGAGATTGAGCATGCATTCCAAATTAAGTACTTTTGCTAATTTTTTTAGTATACACTGAAATGTAAAAAAAAATCGAATTGAATAGTTTATAGAGGTATATTTGTAACATTTATTGTGTGGTACCGCTGAAAACGTGTGTTTCACTAAAAGTGACAGTGATATATTAAATATATGTTATGCTTTAAGATCGTCATAAGATCAGCTTATTAGTGAATAGGATAGGTCAGGAAGTGCAGAACAGTCTTATAAGCATGAGTTCTTGAGCCCTTTAACTTACAACTAGCTAATACCTAAATATTTTGACAATTATTTTCATGTCTCCACAGACAACTGCCCCCGCCTGACTTGTGGCCCTGGATGCCACAAGCGACCAGGGTTTGATGGCTGCCCCACCTGCGAATGTGGTCCTCAGTGCGCTGCTCCCAAATGCGACGGTCTCGGGTGCCACCTGGAATTCGACATGACTGCTGGACCCTGTGCGGCTTGTGTTTGCACCGGTAAGTCCAAATACTTAATCTAGAAATTCACATGACTTACCATGTAGAATTCACATAGCTTACATTAAGATTCACATGACTTACCACCTAGAATTTACATGACTTATACCTCGATTTACATACTTACATTATTCAACATGACTGCAAGATCTTCTGCAGCTTGTGTTTGCTCCGGTAAGTCAAAACATTTGTGCCAGATTTTTATACTTTCAATTACCTAATATAACATACAGTCAAACACGATTACAGCGACCTCTTGTCCAACGACAACTCGTTTATAACGCCATAGGTGTTCGGTCCCTTGAATTGCCCATAGACCTTAATGTTATTAAATCTTGCTTGTAATGAACAATTTGAATTAACTACTTGGCTTATAGCGACGTCTATATAATATCCCAAAATACCTTCTTAACAAAAAATTTTATTCGTTAAATGATGCGAAAAACTGCCGAATTGGAAATCCATCTCCCGCCTAAAAATTATTTGCCGGAGAATAAGAAATTGAACTACTCTACTAATAGCTCATATGGTCAAAATTTATATTTAATAGAGGCCATTTTATAACTTTAATTAATAATATACGTTTCGTCCGTCTTTTACATGAAACACTTCACATAATATTCAACCTTGAGGGACTGTCAGTTCCATAGAGCTAATGCATTAGTTTTGAAATCACAACTTTTGAAAAAGAATTGCTTTACCATGTTATCCCAGTTTCACCAGGTATAGGAATCTTCATAACACCAATTAAAAACAAAATTGAAACGAAAATAACTTTCGGTCAATTTAATTATTAATTGATAAAGTTTTAAAATAGTGTCGCCATCTGCTGTATATTTTTTTAATTTTAAAACTTCAAAAATATATAATTAAATATATAGATAACTTTTCGTTTCAAATTTGTTTCATTTCGATGATATGTTGATTCCCATACCTGGGGGAAAAGGTCTAACATGGCAATGCAATATTTCTGCGGAAGTTGTGATTCCAAATCTAATGCATTAGCTCTAAGGGACTAACAATCCCTCTTATTAACGTCGTAAATACCGCGGTCCCTTGAATGTAGCTATTAGCGGCTTCTACTGCATATAAGGTAATGAAACTATTGCGATGGAGTCGTAATTCCGAAATCGAGATTTTGCATTTTCTACACGTTTTGGAAGGTGCCGACTCCGAAAAAGTGATTTTTGAACATTGGTCGGTCGGTCTGTCTAACACCACCTTATAGCTAGAACTAAAGGTGATACGGACTTTAAATTTGGGACACGACTTTCTAGAACCTGTCGGACGTCTTAATAAGACTTTAGCAAAAATCACGCATGCGCAGTGGGTATATCTGCCATAGAACTTTTTAGGTTTTAAAGTTACTGAAATTACCGTATAGAGTATATAATTTTATCTGCCCCATAAGAGTGGAATTAATTAAAAAATCAAAACAAATAATGACTCAATTTCTATTCGTAAATAAATTGTTTATAGCCCTTTGTGTACAAAACTGCTATAAAGATAATATAATTGATAAAATGAATGATAACCATTCTAGACTTAAAGTAAAACAAAATTAATTAATAGTTTATTATTTAATACTTAATCATTTCGTCACTTAAGTTCCCACATGTGCTATCTCATTTTCTCAACTTTTCAGGAGAGCCGAAAAACGTGTTTGTTCATTTAACACCGGCTGTTCGGACTTTTTCTTGTTACACAATATCGGTCTACATAATATGTAGCCTGATCGTATGTAACAAGAGAAAGTTCGAACAGCCGGTGTTAAATGAACAAACACATTTTTCGGCTCTCCTAAAAAGTTGAGAAAATGAGATAGCACATGTGGGAACTTAGTGACGATTTGCAAGTTTGAAGTATTTCTATATTTTCTAACATGTCCTATTATATAAGGCTATGGAACTATCGTGTTTATCTTTTTACAGGAGATGACACGAATCGACATTACCAGTGTGCCACTCCCATGTGTGCCAGTGGGTGCACAGTGGATTATTCTACTAGCCCATGTCCAAGTTGCAACTGTAATGGAACTTCAGGTAAATTATTACTGGTAAAAATAATCTATAAAGAATACCATTAAATGACAAACTCTACGAGACAATATAAAAGCCATAGTACACAGAATCAAAATAATTATTTTTAATTACACTCAGACAAAAACTGGTGTTGGACTTTCAATACAAAATTTTAATTGCGACCCAAATAAAAATGCGTGGTTAGCACAAAAATTGTGTTGGAGGCACAACTCGTATGTCATTTTTTGAAATTTAGTTCCGAGTCTGCTCTTTAATGTTTCGAATAAATAGATAATTAATAACAGCTAATAAAGCTTAAAAATACATAGTACGGGACTTTCAAATGAAAGTATACATATTCTAGAAAACAAACAATAGTTAGTTTTTTAGCTTCCACACTACTTTTGTAAAGTAAAAAGTGGAAGGTATTATAATCTTTCTGTCCGTCTGTCTGTCCGTCATCCACTTTCATAGCCAAACTACAAATGCTACGGACAAGTTCGGTACGTCAAAAAAATTCAGGGCATCAAAATTAGAAAACATTGAAAAATTCAGAAAAGAATTCGAATTCGAAGTACTTCAATTATTTAAAAAAAAACTGCAAAATTGAATGCTTATTTAAAAAGCATAGGAAGCCATTTTTATTAGAATTAAATCACCATTGCCATTCGCAACAATCGCTGGAGAAACTTTAATTCTTTCAGACAATAAATTAAAATAAATTTATTTTTGCGACATCGATCAGTTTGAAATGACGTAAAATATATTTCACTACGCGAGATTCTTCGTATGTTGATATGAAATGTTTTCATTCTATTTAAAAGCGAGGATTACCAATATTTATTCTTTGAAATATAAATTAATTTTTGCAAACGATAAGTAATAATTATTGAATTTTCGAAATAAAATATATGAAACTAGCCAAATTTAGCATGTAAATGTTTAATATAGAATTAATGCTCTGTTTGGCGCCTTTTTACCTGTTAAACACAACTATTGTGTATAAGCGGGTTAAGTGACAGATTCTGTTACAAACCTACTTGTTTGTCAATGGATATAATAGTCGTCATCTCTCGTTATAGTCAGTAGTGTTGGAACAACACAAATTTGTGTTCGTATGTCATCAACACAATTCTTGTATTGAAACAACTCCCTATTATAATGCTGCCATTTTTTTACTATACTTGCGTTCCACTTGTGCAGTTTGAATACAAGTTTTTTTTCTGAGTGTGTAGTATTTGGTAAAGGGCATATCACATGGACGCTCATTCATTCAACCCCCAACCCTCAACGCAACTCGATCGTCAACTTTTATCTTAATTTGAATTTGCGAAGTTGGACATAGGGGTGCCAGCGTTGAATGAATGGTTGTTCGTTTTTTCTATTATCGGGCAGTCATAAGTAGAAATTCATGCTCATGTGTGGCTCAATTTTATATATATTTAAATATAATTTTCATGAATCATAAGTATGCTTAAAAATGACATAGTGTTGCTTCGTTGTGACGAAACATCACTAGGCATCTGATTAGATCAAATACATGGTTGGATCATCCAGGTCGCGTATGCAGGTGAAGACAATGAAAAGACTTTCTTCAACCCATAGATATCATAATTAAAGTATTAGATTGGCCGATCACGTGACCGCCAATGCTAACGACGGGACGCGCATGGAGACCAAAATAAGGGGGCAAAATGGCCAGTGTTGCCGCCACTTTAAGGAGAAAAATGTTACGGCATCATCGGAAAAATACCATTTAATTCTAAAATTACCAAAAAAAAAAAAATACTAGAAAAGCATTTCAAGTCACTAAAAAGATTCCAAAATGCAGCTAGTATTTTTACGATATTATTTGTAATTTTAGATTTTATTTTAGATTTATTCTAAAATTTCAAAAAAAATATGGTAAAAATACTAGCTAGATCTGCCAATCTAATACTTTAACTATGATATATATGCTTCAACCTCAAATTGCACAACAGACGGCAGATTGTAACCAACTTTTGAGTTCTGCGTAGAAGATATGGTTGGGTTGGAGAATTTTCGCTCGTGTGATATGCCTTGAAGGTTTCACACATATTGAGCTTTGAAATCGCTGCTTGTCCACTGAATTTGCCTTTGTGTAGTTGTGTAGTTTGAATTATCGTCGCAATAGAGCTACACGAGGGCTATTGGCGACGGGCATCGTATTTTTGAACCACAGTCAAGTGACAAGCCGACACCTGAGTAGGCACCCAACGCAACCGCTAAGGGCGACATCGTACGCAGCGTTAGGACTTTGAATGATATTTAACGTGCACTTCCTCTAGACGGGGTATTATTCGTTGGACATTTTGGGCTGAACGGGCCGTTTATATGCCTTTAAGGTTTCATATTGAGCTTTGAAATCGCTGCTTGTCCACTGAATTTGCCTTTGTGTAGTTGTGTAGTTTGAATTATCGTCGCAATAGAGCTACACGAGGGCTATTGGCGACGGGCGTCGTATTTTTAGAACCACAGTCAAGTGACGAGCCGACACCTGAGTAGGCACCCAACGCAACCGTTAAGGGCGACATCGTACGCAGCGTTAGGACTTTGAATGATATTTAACGTGCACTTCCTCTACACGGGGTATTATTCGTTGGACATTTTGGGCTGCACGGGCCGTTTATAGGTCGGCAGTTATTTTGGCGATGCCCGGACCCGAACCTGGGATCTTTCGCATGCTAGGCGAATGCATAACCGAATGGGCTCCCCAGCCCCCGAATTTGCCTTTAAATTATAAAGTCATATTTTATACTGTAGGTATTGGTGGTGTTGCTCAAGTACAGTGTTCGCCACCGAACTGCGATGCTGGTTGCAGAATTGACTACACGACAAAACCCTGTCCTTCCTGTTCATGTGTTCGACATGCACAAGGTAAATTAATTTTTTAATAAAAAAATTAATTAATTAATTTTTTCTGAGGTCTTCTTGGTAATAAACTTGATTTGTAAAGTTAATATTAATTAAAAACTTAATGTTGCTCTTGGAACTATTTTACTATTTATCCACGGTCAACAATTAAAAAAAAAGGAAAGGAACAGAAAACATTTTCTGTATCGAAAGCAACTTAACAATGGAAACCTTTTCTTAGTTAATAATAACTTATCTTCAAATAGGTAAAACTAATTTCTGTACAGAAATTAATATTTCATTTTTCATTTTTTTATTTTCCAGTAAATAAGTTTGGGTGACGTAAAATAGCAGTTAGTCGAAAAATCATGTTAGATAAAAAATAATATTTTACCAAACACATAGCATTCCATATTATTATATACAAACAATAATATTATGATATTTTCGAAAACGCGAATTTATGTAAATTTAATACTAAAAAAAAATAATACCGATGTTTTAAAACACTGTATTAAAAACTAATTCTAATATGCATTTCAGGTAGTGCTACTGTTATGTGCTCGCCACCAAAATGTGAAGCTAGGTTGTTCCATATTGATATAATTTCAGGCCTGTCCTGTCGCCTGCGGCTGTTGCGGTGATAGTCCCAATGGTGAAAATTATTTACATTTACTATCTTTTATGATTATAGCTATACATATTAAGTCTAAGATTGATACGATACAAAGTGAAAAAAAATAAAATGCCAATTGCATTTGTGATATTTTGCAATGATTAATGGACAATTTATTACCATCATCAAGAAATACAAAAATGTTAGGTAAACATTGGAGGTGGGTCTGGATTTAATTTTGATACGGTAAAATGCAACTTTAATTTGTAGTTATATTTTAATTATTTTGTAAAAACTTAATTGTTATTTTGTATGCTAATAAAAGTCGATTCCCCATTGTAGAGGAAAAACTATTTGGAATTTAGTGTTACTACTTAGACATATACAAAAGAAAATAAGATTTATATTGTGGCTCAACAAAATATTTTTTACTATATCAAAGGTTTCAATGGTGTTATGTGTTCGCCACCGAAATGTGAAGGAGATTGCAAGATAGACTACAATGCAAAACCTTGCCCAAGCTGCGTATGCGGTGAAGAAGCTACAAGTAAAAATAAAATCTTTATTAGTTTAAGTTTATTAATAACTTTTAAAGAGAGTGTTATCGAGACTTAATTATAACAAATAAAAAAATGTGCACTTTATTGCGACCAAATATTAATTATCAAATTATGGCGACCAAATATTAATTATCAAATTATTGCAACATTATTCAACCAAATAAATATAAGAAGACACTTTCGTTTCTCCTATCGCTTTAGTTACAAACTTTCAAAGTAGCAAATTCAAATTTTTAAATTTGTCTGTGAAAACAAACAAACCTGGTACAGCTGTGACATACAGAGTGGCCCAAAAGTAGGCTTACAGTTATTTATACAGCAACAGTTATTTTTCGAAAGCCGATTTGATTGTTTAGTCAGTTGTTGCATATTATCTCACTAAAATCTGCGGTCAGGATCGTCCTCACTCAAGAAGGCCCATGCTGCCACATGGGTTCGGCTGTAGCATCATATGTTGTAATGACGCCCTCGGAATAATCAGTTCCCGGGACGCCTGTCACCTCGAACAAATTTTTCGCAAGTACATTAATCCTTTTATAGGATAACTGGCAGATGGCGGTATTTGAAGTTACGTACTATGGAGACTTCATTTGCTTGTTTCTCGGGCATCAAATAAATAAACCGAAGCGGTCTTGAAACTAAACCAAACAAGTCCACACATCGATTTTCTTTGGACCGATCGCTGCTGTACGGTTTACATTGTTATCACCAACTCAAACTAAGCGAAACCATGTCAAATACATGTCTTGAAATAAACCAAATCTTACCAATGCGTACATTTAAACCGATTAACTATAAGCACTTTGGGCACCCTGTATACGTGCTGACTCGGGTGTTCAATGCCAGCTTCTGACGAGCTTAGAAATTAAAATAAAATCTTACCGGTACATAACCGAATACAAGCCTACTTCGGGCGCACCCGTTAAGGGCGCTTAGCCTTTTGAGAGCTCTGAGTTCGGTTGAACTCTCGGTAGGCATGGATGTTCTGTGTTTGTCTGAGTATATGTGGAATACGTGCTCGTTAAATCTGTTGGGTCCGAAAGTCCTCCAAGTTCCCATACCAAATCAATACCTCTGGGGGTGACAAGCCAATTCTGGGGATCCTCTAGTTGGCCTCTGTCTCTAAAATTAGATGGATCCACTTATGTGTGTGTGTTGTGTCTGTCTTACTTGACGAAGGTTTATAAGCGGGTCTCTGACCAAGCACACAAACCTGAATATATATGTCTACCAACCAACCAACCAACCTCAAGTACAACCTATATTGCATGAAATATGAAATGGAATGCTTACCATAGTTGGAATTTTCGTTGATTGTCAGCACAACGCAAATCGCCAATTTGGGACCGTCCATTATATCATATCTGTTCTAAACACCTTTAAAATCAACATAATGCATTGAAATTTTAGTGGTTTTAAACATAACCATGGGAAAAAAATCCTCATAATACCTGACTTTTAAAACGGAATTATGCTTTGAGAATGCTAAAAAAATGAGAAAAACTAAATTGAAAAGCCATATGTATGAGGAATTAATTACAAAAGTCATATTTTTCAAATTTGGGGACAGTTATTGTAACATATAAGATTCGGAAATTAAAATGGTTGTAAAGAGGTTTTTCAAAAATAATTTTCAGGTCTGTCTGCAATCATGTGTTCTCCAGTCAAATGTGAAGCAGGCTGTCGAATCAATTTCAATGCAAAACCCTGTCCCAGTTGCGTGTGTGCTGAGAAACCATCAGGTAAGACAAAATCATATTTTTTTCAAATTCAAAATATTATATTTGAATTGCAGAAGAAGATGCATTGTTTGACAATTTTTCAGAAATTATAGAACTGTAGCAATAAAAACTATCTGTGTGTTACACTACATGACTTTTAATTACCACTCAATAAATCAATTCATCTAAAAGTAATTATGTACCTTAAAAGGTTTTTTTTCTCAAAAACCTTAATATGACGTCCGACAGGTACTGGGAATTCGTGTACCAAATTTGAATTTAGTATATCTCTTGTTTTTCAGCAATGCCTTCAAAATCAAAAAAAGTTATACGGCAGCTACCTTTGCAGATTAGCGATTTTCTCGAAACGCTTATTTTGACGTTCGATTCCACAGATTGTACTGAGAACGAGTGTACTAAATTTGAAGTCCGTAGTTCTTTTAGTTCAAGCTGTATAGTGGTTTCAGACCGAAAGACACACGGACCAATGCTTTGAAACCACTTCTTCAGAATCAGCACCGTCCAAAACGTGTAGAAAACCCAAAAACACTATTTCGGATTTCCGACCCCAGCGAAATACTTTCGATATCTCATATTTAATGTTAAGAAATTGAAAGTAAGATATTATTTTCAGGTCTGACTGGTGTTATGTGCTCACCGCCCAAATGTGAAGGAAATTGCAGAGTGGACTACAACGCTAAGCCTTGTCCAAGCTGTGTATGCGACGGAAATCCAATAGGTAAAAATGCACGATTGCAATTCATTGCTAAAGTTCTTTTTGTTAAAATTTTGGTTACATATCCCTCTAAACTCTAAAGGATAAGCAATTTTTTTGAAATGTAAACTTGTTTTTACTGCATGAAATTTCAATTAAAAATTTGATTTCTTAAATTTTTAAATATAAATATTTCTGTATTCGATGGATATAAATGGCTCCCCCATGCTTTAAATTGAAAACTTAACAAAATTATTAAATTTGTGATTTTTTTTAAAAATTACGTGTGTTGCTGGGAAACCTAACAGTCAAGTGACGGGCTTAAAAGTCTGTAACACTCAGAGGGATATTTTTGTTGTACCTCTTCATTCCTGAAAAAATTCTACTCATATATTCTTATATAACTTATTTTAGCTTCACGAAAAAACGTAACTAGCGTAACTTCTAACGTAAAAAAAGGAAGGTATTATAATCGTTCAATCTGTCTGTCTGTCAGTCTGTCCGTCCGTCACCCACTTTCATAGCCCAAACTACAAATGCTACGGACAAGTGTGATGCGTCAAAAAATCCAGCGCACCAAAATTAGAATACATTGAAAATTTCAGAAAAGAATTCGAATTTGAAGTACTTCAATTATTTAAAAAACTGCAAAATTTAATGATCATTTAAAAAGCATAGGAAGCCATTTTTATTTGAATTAAATCACCATTGCCATCGCAACAATCGCTCGAGAAACTTTAATTCTTTTAGACAATAAATTAAAATAAATTTATTTTTGCAAGTAATAATTATTGAAATTTCGAAATAAAATAAATGAAACTAGCCAATTTTTTTTTACAACATCATTTTACTAATTATTTATTTTTCGAACTGTAAATTAATTTAACAAACGATAAATAATAACTGAATTTTCGAAAGAAAGTTAATGTAAATGGGAAATTGTGGAGACTCAAAGATATTTATTACAAAAATTACATCATTATTCTTCGAACTTCAAACAAATTTAGCAAACGATAAAGACTAATTGTTAAATCTGAGAAAGAAGATTAATGAAAATCGTTAATTTTGGCGTTTAAAATTGTGAATTAAACTATCTAAAAGCCCTGTTTGGCGAATTTCTTTCTGAGGTGTAAAAATAATTTGTTTTCTGCTGAGCACAATTGTTGTGTGGAAGCGGTTTAAGTGACAGATTCTGTAACAAACCTACTTTTTTCAAACTATTATAAATTTAAGAGTATGTTTTATAAGTAATTTTGAAAAGAAAAAGCGTTCAACATTTGCTGATGATCAGGTTAATTAAATAGGGTTTGAGGTTTTGAGAGGTAAAAATAAAAATTTTTTGTGTGCCACATGAATAAACAAACAAGTTCTGTCAGTTTGTCGTAAGTAATAGTTAATTGTAACATTTTTTTCAATAGCGAAATGTCTGATAAAATTGCCACTAAAGAAACTTAGTTTTTGGAAGACTTCTAAAATCTGCTTGATCCTCTTAGCACGTCATTTTTAAATACAATTAACAAATCAGCTGCTGGTATCGGTATTTTTTGAAATCTTGAACATTTTAGTTCATATTAGAAAATTTAGTATAAAGGAAAATTGTAAAATTATGTTGTAAAGCGCATTATACAAAGTTTCACATATGGATAGATACCTCTGAAGAAGTAAAATATAAAATTAATTAAAACATAGTTAATTTATATATTTTTATTTATTAGATTTGTCTGGTATCATGTGTTCCCCACCAAAGTGTGAAGGTAGCTGCAGAGTGGATTATAATTCAAAACCGTGCCCAAGCTGCGTGTGCGACGAAAGTGCCATAGGTAAGATTGAAAGTTTCTGTAGACATCATTAACATTTAAAAGGCTATTCTACGAAGTTTTAGGTTTGAATTTAGTTACTTGTATGTGCTATTCTTATGTAAGATTTTACTGGTATAGTAGTTGTGATGCCCCGTGGCAAATTTGATCGTGGCCTATTCTTAATGACTCTACGTTTTAGGTTTGAATAGGCTTATTTGCATATACTATTCATATGTATTATTTTACTAGGATATTATTTTTTTGTACGATATTTAATTTGACCGTAACCGATTCCTGATGACTCCGACAGCCATTTAAGTAGAATTCCATTCGAGGGTATAGTTTCATGGATTTACCAGGTACTGAACGCTCTATCAGTACCGAACAATTAAATAAAACACATTTTTTCCTTCTTAGCCCTCCCTACTATTATGTGTTCCCCACCAAAATGTGAAGGAAGCTGCAAGGTCGACTATAACACAAAGCCTTGCCCAAGTTGCGTATGTGATGGTAGCATATCAGGTACTTTCATATAATTTTGAATAAAATATAATTTTCGTCCAACTGAAAAAAAAAATTCAATAATCTTTTTTTCCTTAAACGAAATGTCTCTGAAAATATAAGAGACCTCCTATTAACCGCATGTTTCCGATCAGTTGGGAAACGTTATCCTTTATTTTCAAATGTAAGAAGCTAAATGCCTCTGACGTATGCCCAAATTGATTCCCTCCCATCTATTCAATCAGCGAGAAAGAATATAATTTTCGTCCAACTGAAAAAAAAATTAAATAATCTTTTTTTCCTTAAATGAAATGTTTCTGAAAATATAAGAGACCTCCTATTAACCGCATGTTTCCGATCAGTTGGGAAACGTTTCCTTTATTTTCAAATTTAAGAAGCTAAATGCCTCTGACGTATGCCCAAATGATTCCCTCCCATCTATTCATGTAGCGAGAAAGAATATAATTTTCGTCCAACTGAAAAAAAAAATTCAATAATCTTTTTTTCCTTAAATGAAATGTTTCTGAAAATATAAGAGACCTCCTATTAACCGCATGTTTCCGATCAGTTGGGAAACGTTTCCTTTATTTTCAAATTTAAGAAGCTAAATGCCTCTGACGTATGCCCAAATGATTCCTTCCCATCTATTCAATCAGCGAGAAAGAAGTCCCCATTATGACCCTTCCGTGGCAAATCGGTTAAGGCGTCTGTCTCGAGATTGAATCTTCTCAGTATATTGCAGTATATTGAAGTTCAAATTCCGCCTTCTTCCAGTTATCCTATACATCGGATATGTACTGGAAAATTTTAGAATTATTTTGTTCGAAAAGATTTTTTTGAATACTGCTAAAAATGTTTCTGAACATTACAGAAAGATGTTTTCAAAATACTCAAATTTTTTTCTCAAAATTACATGCACCGCGTTGCAGCCGTATATATTCAAAAAGTAGCTTATTTTGTTTTTATTGTGTTGGTATTGTAAATATACATACAAGTAGGTGTATTAAAGCACGGATTTATTTATGCCTTTGACAGGTGTATCAGACATTCAGTGCTCTCCTCCTAGATGTGAAGGAAGCTGCAGGGTAGACTACACCGCTAAACCCTGTCCCAGCTGCGTATGCGACGCTGGTCAATCAGGTAAACAAAAGCTTGAAATTAGCGAGCTAAATGTATCAAAAAAATTTTAAAATATTCATCACAATATTTTATTTTTTATCATACTAAATATCTCACTGCACTGTAAAATGTCTGCAATATCTTATTGTTGTCTCTCATTGCCCATGTCCGCCACTCAATTCCCTTACTCGCTTTTGAAGCCATTCATTCCTCATCGCTTATGTTATTATTTCTACCATACTGATGGTGGCTATTACGCCACGAGGCACATTGTTAAACGTCGTCGTCGTCTTTAACGTCTGCAATTTTTGCCGGAAAAACTGTCAGCTGATGTGCTCGAAAAATACCGTAACATTTTCAAAGATAATTTATTTATTCCATACAAAACTACATACATTTGTAATTGTGACGCAAAAGCTGTTTTTTAACAGAGGAATTGTAAAGAGAACTGAAATTCTACCGCCCTCTCTATCATCCCAATGAGTGACGGGAGGACGGGACTACACTCTTAAAACAAACGAAGGGTTTTAACTCAGTCTGAGTTAATTTCCACTCCTTTCCGTGCCGAAATGCGCCTACTTCTCCTATAGGAGTGGATTTCACTCTTTTTGCGGAGTGGATAAAATAAATAAAAGAAAACAATCTACGTCATACACTCTTAAAACGAGCGGTTTTTACTCAGACTGAGTTAATTTCCACTCCTTTCCAGTGCCGAAAATGCACTTCACCTATAGGAGTGGATTTCACTCTTTTGTTTTAAGAGTGTACAGTACCACCAAGGATTAACAATTTGTCGAACCCGGGTACGAACTATGAACCTTCAGACCATCAGTCCAACAATCGCCCAATTAAGCTAATTCGGCACACGGCATTTCCACTAACAGTGGAAATGCTTGGTCGATTGCAGTCTTGTACTCTAAAGACTGTAACTGACAAAACAAAACTATTTTACGTAAAACAGTTTATTTTTACAGAAAAAAAACTGTTAAAAGAAAATAACAGTTTTTTTTTCTGTAAATATATGGGGGGGGGGGGGTTCTGTAAAACTAATCAATTTTTTTCACAGTGTGTATTAGCTTTCGTTTTTAGAATTTTAGATCTCCATTGCGTTTCCGTGGGACTTTTTTAAACTTGAGTAAAAAAATTGTATGCACCATCCTTTAATAAAAACCATTTCTGCATGCTTCGTATTTACGACTGTGTTTACTTTAATACTATATTTAGAGAAATATTAAAAATACTTAAATTGCTACTATTTTAGAGCCGACAGGAATCATCTGTTCTCCACCAAAATGTGAAGGTTTCTGCAGAGTCGACTACAACGCGAAACCTTGTCCAGGCTGCGTGTGTGACGGAGGTCCCACAGGTCAGAACTTATTTAATTTAATTTTTTTATTATTAAATAAGGTGACTATGGTATTAATGAAAGTAAAACATAAAGACCATAGCCTCAGTTTAAAAAAATGGTAATGTTAAATGATGAAACATAAAAAGGTTTCTCCTATACACTTATCCACGGAAGCCAATTTAAGGGAAATAATAATAATCGACTTAATGGTGATTTGAGATCCACCTCTAGTCTATATTGGGTATTTGACATCTTCTTCATTTACGATGTTATACTATTTAGATTATACATATATTTAAACCGAAATCGGAAGGTTTTCCCATCTTTATTTAGAACAATTGCAAAATTGTCGGACTAAGTAAAGCTGTAAGGGTTACAAATATATATATTTTTGTTTTTAATCGCTGCAACTAAAGTTGTTCACGAGGCTTTTTTCGGTATCAGACGTAAATTTATCGAAAATAGAAGCTGTCAGGCGCCTAAAAATAAATAAAGCAAATCAATTCATATACAAGAAAGATATTTTTAAAGTAGTAAAGTTCGAAGTAAATGTAGGCGAATCTGAATGGACGACAGGATCGACCACGTATACGGTGACGTTACAAATACGTCGAACATTGTCTTAAAACCCACAAACAAACCACTCGGCAGCTAATTCGTCTAAACTAGAACGGTCAAGCCTACAATGACGCCGCAGTTACGTCAAGCATTTTCTCAAGTCTTTTCCCACAAAATAAACCCCGTCAAACGTTACTTTATATCCCACAAACCAACCACGCCAAACAAACCTACCCTTTCGAATTGTCTATCTATTTCTTGATAGGTATTTTACTAGATTTTTAATCACTAAATGAATTTTCTCATTAATTTAGGTCTCTCAGGAATCCTATGCTCCCCACCTAAGTGCGAAGGGAACTGCAAGGTTGACTACAACACCAAACCTTGCCCAAGCTGCGTGTGTGATGGAGTACCAACAGGTAATGGATACAATGAACACGTGCTAACCTGATACTTTTGAAGCACCTCCTTGTAGAGTAAAGGTTTTATTTAATACTATTATTATTATCTCAATCCATCGAAATCGACACCAAATACTTGTGATTAGAAAGAAAACGACATTTTTCACATTTGAAAAATAAATATAATTTTAACGCCGAATGAGACTGAATGACCGCGGGTCTCCAAACTACAGTGTCGCTGTGTTAATCCAATAGGAAAAAAGTTATTTTCTAAGCCATATTTTTCCAGCTGTATTGAATATTTTCACAAACGATTTTTAATATGATAAATAGCCAACTCACAGTGCTCTATAATCCCACTTTTTCCCATTCCAAAATGCAGCTAGTATTTTTAGGATATTTTTTTGTAATTTTAGAATTATTCTAAAATTACAAAAAAAATATCGTAAAAATACTAGCTGCATTTTGGAATCTTTTTAGTGACTTTAAAAAGACGTGAAACGCTTTGCTAGTATTTTTATGGTATGTTTTTGAAATTTTAGAATTAAATGGTATTTTTTCGTAGTTTTTCTAATAAAACTGGTGGCAACCCTGTTGAAAGACATCAAACTAGACATGAAAACAAAACCGCAGAGCTATTGCCAGATCCTCCGTGAAACAACCCTATTGGTTCCAATATTTTGTTGTAAAATTATTTATTAAAAACTAACCGCGGTCATTTTGTCTCATTCACCCTTAATGTCCTTTTTCTTTATACGGGTGCAATTGATAAAGCTGCCCAAAATTTTCGTAACTGAATATTTCCAATGGTAACCTTTAAATGGGTATACAGTGTTTTGTCTCCAAAATTTTCTTTTTATCGCTAAATATTATGTTTGGCGAGATTTGCAACAGCGAAATGGAAAATTATCCATTTTAATTATTCATGAAATTTCAATGTTATAAATATGCCGATAAGAGAAAAATGAAACTTTTTTTTAACCACTTCACACACATATTACAAATATGAATATGTACAATGAAATAATATTCCAATAGTAAAATCTTTAAAAAATATATATTCAATTGATAAATATGTGTTGTAAAAATTATTTACATCTTTATTCTCACAGCCCTCTCTGGAATAATGTGCTCCCCACCGAAGTGCGAAGGAAATTGCAGAGTAGACTACAATGCAAAACCGTGCCCGAGCTGTGTTTGTGGCGGAGGAGGTGCAATAGGTAATAAAGAAAAATATTTTTTGGAAACAGTGTCAATTATATTAAAGTGAAGGGTATAATATGTTTAAAATTACGATTTGTATGAAATTTTTGCAGATACTGAATTTAAAACTAAAAGCCAAAGTTTAAAACGATTGATGATTCTTTAAAGAATTTTTTAACGTAATTGATTCATTAGGTATGGCCTCTAAAAACTGTTTGTTAGAACAAAAAAAAAATATCTAATAACTTCACTCAACTGTGTACACTGTCAAAAAATTGGTACTTGATTTCACCAAAAATATGTTTCTAGTAGGTGCAACAGCTGCGTGGGGAAATATTTCAAAATATTTTCGGTATTCAGTATAACCATTTCTTAATTTTTTATTTCCAAAACATGAAAAATGGTTCAACCAAACACCGGAAAAATGGTGAAACATTTTATCATGCAGCCGTTACAACACTAGTAACCACTATTATAGAGAAACCAAGCTCGAAATTGTTAAAAATTTAGTTTCAAAATGGTTAGATCTTTTAAATAAAATTATAAATATAATTACGGAAATTAATATTGGTACTTTTGTTCTGATTAATCTTTCACTTGTAAAGATTGTTATATTTCGTTTTTTTTTCTTCCACAGATCTGTCATCAGTGATGTGTTCTCCTCCAAAGTGTGAAGGAAGTTGCAGAGTCGACTACGACTCTAAGCCTTGTCCGAGCTGTGTTTGCGATGGCGGCCCCATAGGTATAACATTGCAATGTCTTTAAATTTAAACTTAAACAATTACTTCTACAAAACTAAAATAGCCTAATTTGCCATTACTTTTATACCCACTAAAATTCTTTTAGAAAAATAAGTAGGATGTAACAGTAAATTAACTAATTCGAACTAAAAAAAAGTAAACTAAAAATGTGACCCTTATTTTCCCAATACACAGTCTCTAATATAATATCCACAACTTCCAATATTTTAATTGTATCCACAACTTCCAATATTTTTATTATATCCACAACTTCCAATATTTTTATTATATCCACAACTTCCAATATTTTTATTATATAAGTTTTAAGCCTCTGTTTTACATTTTTTGAACCCATCTCTTTAAAAAGTAATACTGTAGCGGTCTCAGTAACCCACAGTCTACCAAAAGGATCCTCAAGGTGGAGATGAGTTACCTCGGCTTATATACTACTATTAACTTTGTAATTAAGAATAGTGGTAGGAACGAGATGGTAAATCAGCGCCACCTAGTTGTTGATGGCATATTGAGGTTGCGTGTGTGGTGAACCGCCACACCACTCCCCTCCTAGAAACGAGGTAAGGAACCGTGCGCAGGTTACTTCGCTGTGCGTTGTACTGCGGTTGAGTAGTGTGCCAGGTTGAATTGCGGGGGGCGTTGAGTTGAGTGCATTAGCAGCGAGTAGTAACCGTGGTTGAGCGCATCGTAGCAGGAGCGTCGTTGGAGTGGGTGACGATCACGTCCTCGGGTCACCACTGTAGCGGCCTCAGTAACCCACAGTCTACCAAAAGGATCCTCAAGGTGGAGATGAGTTACTTCGGCTTATATACTACTATTTCTGTCGTTATTCAGATTACTGGTAGGAACGCAGTGACAAATCTGCGCCTTCTAGAGTGTGGATGATGTATTGAAGTAGCGCGTGTTGTAACCGCCACACCACTCCCCCTCCTAGAACAACGATGTTGCGGTGTGGCGGTTCACCACACACGCAACCTCAATATGCCATCAACTAGGTGGTGCCGATTTACCATCTGGTTCCTACCACTATTCTTAATTACAAAGTCAATAGTAGTATATAAGCCGAGGTAACTCATTTCCACCTTGAGGATCCTTTTGGTAGACTGTGGGTTACTGAGACCGCTACAATACAAACTCGAATCTTCGAAACAAACATCTCTTTTAAAACTGAACTTTAAATTTAAAATAACACATATTTTTTCTAGTTCTTATACTCTAATAAGAGAAATTATACTATTTTAAGCAAATTTTTTCTTTATTTTTGTGTAGGTCTTTCTGGTATAATGTGCTCCCCACCAAAATGTGATGGTAACTGCAGAGTAGACTACAACACAAAGCCTTGTCCAAGCTGCGTTTGCGACGGCAGTGCCACAGGTGAGATTATTATTCCTAAAAAGTATTTTCTTGGGATACTTAGATAAAAGTTACATAAATGTAAATGAATTTACATACTTGACTTACGAGTGCGAAATGTGTAGACAATATATTTTTTTTGCCTGTACGTAAAGTGAGATTTGAGAAGCTTCTACACTCTTAAAACAAACGAGCGGTTTTACTCAGTCTGAGTTAATTTCCACTCCTTTCCGGTGCCGAAAATGCACTTCTCCTATAGGAGTGAATTTCACTCTTTTGTTTTAAGAGTGTAATTTATTTGAACTTGGAAATAATGCATGTTTGAGTGCTTAATGATGAAGTAAATATCCTACTTGCCACTGAGATAAATCAAATACGTTAGCAATGTAATCAGTAATATAATCAAAAATATTGGCAGCAGAAATTTTAAACTTTTAAAATATCAAGCATGTGGTGTAGTGGTTAGCGTGTTTGTCTCTTATACTCAGAAAAGAATGTGTTGACTTTCAATACAAAATATTGTGTTTATATTATAGCAGTGAGTTTTATTTTTGCGAGGCTCAGTGGCTTAGTGGTAGTGCTTCGCATTGCTACGCCACAGGTCCGGGGATCGGATCCCGGAATGAGGCGAGGTTGACCCATACTTTCATCCCTTGAGTGGGTTGATAAAATGGGTACCAAGCATCTTGGGAACTAAACACTGGGGGTTCCGTGTGAGGCTGACCACCTTAACGGGACATATGCCTAGCACCCCAGAAACCTAGGTCACGAAAGCTGAAATGGGCACGGCATGCCTTGGCCCAGTAATGGGCTGTTGCGCCGATGAGTTTATTTTTTTATTATTTCAATATGTGTTTAAACAACATATAAACTGTGTTGCGACCAATTACTAATGTATGGTTAGCTCAAAAGTTGTGTTGAATACGCAGCACGCATGTATTCTACCTAAATACAGTTCAGCATTTGCTCTTTAACGTTTCGCATCGATATAGCTATACTATAAAGCTTAAAAAATATTATGTACGGTACTTTAAAATGAATGTAATAATTTTGTTCAAATACATATTTTAGAAAACAATACAGTTTACAGATGTTTTTTTTAATTGCGCATGGATATAACAATCGTCTCCTCTCGCGATCGTCGTGCTCGAACAACACAAATTTGTGTTCGTATTTTATGAACACAATTCTTGTATTGAAGCAACACAATATTGAATTTTTATATTATTACACAATAATTTTGTTTCTACTTTTTATGTTTGAAAACAAGTTTTTTTTAATTGTATGCTGCCGATCCGGTAATCTTATTCGAATCGGGTAGCTGGAAATTTTTACGATATACTAAGAACTTCATCCTTCTGAGGTTTATAGATGAGTACTAAGCTTCCTTGGGTACTTAACTTGGAGTTTTCAATCGAACTAGCCCCTTGGCAGACAATCGCTAGTACAAGGTGGCGCAAATAAACGTGGCCCCGGCATGGAGATACGATTGCAGGGAGATGCTTAGCGTGAAAAACTATTGAAACCGCCCGAAAGCCTCCAAGTCGAATTCACAAATTATTCAAACGTTTAATAGCTTCACTTTTCAAAAATGTTTTTTTTTCATTGGTTGGTTTGGTTGTTGCTAGACTAGAGCTGCACATGGACTGTTGGCGAGCTCTCAGTGCACAGGTAAATATGGCATATTTACCGGCAAATAATTCGCCAAGCATATGTTTGGGCTTAATTTTTAAACGATCAAAATGGCTTCAAACCTGTTTTTGCATTGTTTTTTTTTTGACTTGCCAGCATTTTCTATCTTATCTAAGCCGACCCACTATGATTTGTGCCGCCCTGTATAACAATCTCAAAAACAAATGGCTTCAGAAACGGAGATCTCAGGAGCCAGGAGTAGGCTGGTCAGACTTAAATTAGCTTTTAAAATTCAAGGCATACATTTTTGTTCCTCAAAATGTAATTCTAAATTTGTAAAATGTAAATTTCTAAAATGTTGTTTTGTAAACTGTATATGAAATGTAATGTTTATCGATATTTCTTAGGTCCTACTCTTCCAGTGATAATGTGCTCTCCACCAAAGTGTGAGGGCGACTGCAGAGTAGACTATGACTCAAAACCTTGCCCGAGCTGCGTGTGTGGTGGAGGCCATACCGGTAAGAAAAACAGTTCTAGCTAAAGCCAAACATTTTTTTTTCTAAGTCGAACCCCGTTAAGAGGGACTGTCAGTCCCATAGATCTAATGCATTAGTTTTTAAATCATAATTTTTGCAAAAGAATTGCTTTGCCATGTTATCCCATTTTCACCAGGTATGGGAATCATCATAACATCAATTTAAAACAAAATTGAAAAGAAAATAACATCCGGTTATTTAATTATTAATTGATAAAGTTTTAAAATAGTGTCGCCATCTGCTGTAATTTGTGGCATTTTAAAACTAAAAAAAAATATAATTTAATAACTAGATAACAGTTTCGTTTCAAAATTTATTTCATTTCGATGTTATGTTCATTCTCAAACCTGGGACAAAAGGGCTAACATGGCAAAGCAATACTTGTGAGGAAGTTATGATTAGAAAACTAATGCATTAGCTCTATGGGACTGACAATCCCTCTTAACGCGAACTCGAAGGAAGCATCGAAACATTTCGTGTTAACCGAATTTCATGTTAACCGTCATGCTTTTTTACATTAAACCTGTGAACTATAGTTTGAGAAAAATTAAATCTAAAAATTATTCTAATTTTATAATGTAATAACTAATAATACATGCATACAATTAGTAACTCCATTAATAAAGTTCATTTGGAGTAGTACATACTATAGAACTAAAGAAAACTTTTAAGGAACATGAATTATGAACATCAATTGGATTAAAACTTGACGAATAGGAGATCTCGTGATTTTCGAAGAAGTAGAAGACGGTTTATATTTATAATGTTAGTTTGCCGCTTTTTTTAACGTTTTGTTTCATTCGTTCTTCGAAAAATACTTAAGAAAAAAAGCAAATTTTGATTTTTTTCCGGGTTAAGCAGGATTTCACCTTTCGCGATTTCGCGTTAGGAATTTTTTTATCATTAAATCAAAGCTTTATACGCGGGGGAAATGCTATCAGTTCATCTTAAGCGAAATTTCGTGTTAAACGAGTTCGCGTTAACGAGGTTCGACTGTATATCAAATTAATTTTTGAAAGATGAGGAAGTTGCATATATTTCAAATTCCTTTACCCCAATAGGCCTTTAAAAAACGCGTCGAATTGTATAATTCACGCTACTAAAAATTTAATTAAATTGGTCAGTAATTGAGAAGTACGCCCCTTAAAGTAAGAATACTTTTAAACATCTTACATTGGTTTAAGGCACCAGGCTCGGCTTTCTTGTTCAACCAAATTAAGAACTGTATATTCTATTTATTTCCAAACACTGTTTTATATTAGCAGATTGTTCTACTCAACAGGACGTTTTGAAAAGGTGGCATGTTTTATTTAATGAAGTGTATGTAAGAATACTGTACGTGTATGTAAGAATACTGTATGTAAGTAGTGTGTAACGTTGTTTTCATAAAAATCGCGTAGAGCATGGCATGTTACGTCAGAAGCCGTTTTCTGTCACACGAGTTTCATGGAATTTTAATATGCTTTATTTCGAGTAAAATTAATCATTTTTAAAGATTTTTTAACTGATATTCTGAATCTACATTTCTAATGTACCAGAAAAGGTATAAGTCTGTCATTTTGGGTAGGATGCAAGTTAATCATTAATAATCACTTAATCTAACATATTCAGCCCTTTGCAACAGTTTATTGTTCATTAATAAGGTTTTGAATTAATACAATGTTTTTATTGACACTTTTCTTAATCGTAGATATTGGTACTTTTTTGTTGATTAAAAACATTTTTTTTTGTATGGGAGTTGCCTTCATGACTGGGATAGCTATTTTTGGTTCGATTCTTATTTTGAGAAATGTTTTGCATGAATAGGAAATCATAAATAATTTTCATGGATATGAAAGCTATTTTTGCTCTATATTGCTATTTTTAGGAATTTTTTTTGCATGAATAGGAAAGCATAAATTATTTACATGAATAGGAAAGCTATTTTTTCTCTATTGCTATTTTAAGTGTTTTTTGCATGAATCGGAAAAAAATAATTTGCATGACTTGGAAAGCATAAATAATTTGCATGAATAAGAAAACTATTTTTGCTCTATTACTAATTTCAGGTATTTTTTTGCATGAATAGGAAAGCAAAAATTATTTTGCTTGAATAGGAAAGCATAAATAATTTGCATGAATAGGAAAACTATTTTTGCTCGATTGCTGTTATTTAGAACATTGTTGCGTGCATAAGAAATGCATAGGAAGTTCTTTTTGAATGGATAGGAAATCATAAATTATTTGCATGAATAGGAGAGCAATTTTTGCTCTATTGCTATTTTTAGGAAAGCTCTTCAAAACAGATGCATTTATATTTTCCAGGCGTTTCGGATATTCTTTGTTCGCCGCCAAAATGCGACCTAGGCTGCAGGGTAAACTACGACACCAGACCTTGTCCAAGTTGTTCCTGCGGTATTACCGCAAACAGAGGTTAAGCGTTTATTTTATACAAAATTATGTGTATGTACAATGCATGATATGGATAAAAAAAATTAAAGCCTGTTAAGATTACATAATTATGATAAACTTCATATTTCCGGGTACAAGAAAGCAAATACAAAAACGCGCTTTTGTGAATAATAATATTCATTTGAAAACTATATAGCCGTTCTAACCGACGATAACAGTGTATTTACAGAAAGTGTACAGTGTTCGCCTCCAAATTGTGACATCTTTGTCGCATGGCTACACGACGAAAACGATGTAGTTGTTCCTGTCCAGATGAAGAAGAAGTTTGCTTATATTTCCTGTAAAGTTTGAAGCGATTTTGTTATATTAAAGTATTAAAATTGAATGCAGGTTATTGACGTGGACGAATATTTACGTTTCAAACCCCTGTAACCAGTGTACAGCCTAACAAAAGGTGAACATCCCTTCCATGAAAGAGAAAGTGCATTGTTCCGCAGGAAATGAGTGAAATTTAACTAAGGATTTCTGATTTTAAAACCAATCGAATTGAAGGTTATGACGTAGATTTCGTTCGTCTCATCTCCTTTTACTCCGCTCCACAACAAAAACTCACTCCTATAGGGGAAGTACATTTTCGGCACGGATTGGAAATTAACTCACACTGAGCTAAAACCGCTCGTTTGTTTTAAGAGTATCTAATTTTCATTTTTTTTTTGTTTGAAAGGTATGACAGCAGTAGTTTATATTTAATACCTTTTTCCACCTGACAGTACAAAAAGAATGTTCTTAGGGTATAAGTAACAGGAAAATAGACTATTTCAGTTCTTTCAAAACTTCTAGTTATAAATGGACGAATTCAAGGGCTACCGTTACACAGCTACGCCAAACGTTGTCTTATATTCCACAAAAAAATAATAACTCGGCAGCTAATTCGTTCAAACTAGAAATGTCACACCTATTTTGACATTCCAGCTACGTCAAACATTGTCTTCTATCATACAAACAATACATATCCTAATGCACCGTTTGAATTGTCGATTTAGATCATTTCGATCAGAAGACTTGTTATTTCATAACGTACAGCAAAACAAAGAGTGTGAAACAAATATCCCGCAGGTTTCAACCCGCTGCTGCAGTGTTCTTCTCCTAAGTGTGAGCCAGGCTGCATCATAGATTATGAAACTTTACCATGCCCTTCCTGTAAATGCTCTCAAGATGGAAGTAAGTTAACCCTCTTGTGTAAACTTCACTTTTGTATTTTATTTTTATCAGATACTGTAAAAATATATTTTTTATAACAACGTGCAAAAAAGTTCACTTTTTTTATATCATATTCATTCATAAATCGTTGCGAAAATGACACTTTACGTGCTTACGTCACAGACAGTGCCGAAAGTAGTCACTAGTACGGTAAAGTAAATAAGAGTATCTGATTGGTAGAAAAACAAAATGATGTCATGAATATCTCAATAGAAACTAAATGATGTCATGAAACTCACTTATTTCTATTGGTTCATAACTTTTGCATGTTCTAATATCTCCATGGAAACTACAAGCACTACAAAAACGCAGCTCAACTACCTCAATAATTTTACAGCCCGACTAAAATTATGAAGACGTTATGCTTGTTTTACAACCCAATTTAACCCAATAACTATGGCACCACTAGCACCTTCAATTCCGTTTAAAATCTTTTGCTTAAAGTTTTCATAATTCGTTTTTTGTTTAACCTAATTTGCCTGCCATAAATTGTTTAGGACTATGTTCTTTACTTGTCTTATATTTTATTTATTTAAATAAATTTAAGCAGAAAGCTCAATTTCGCGTGAATTTTTTTTTTACCAATCGTTATTGGGTTAATCGTAGTAGTAGTAGTAGTTGGTACTTCGTTAGGGACATTCATTGTTGTTCATGATGCCTTCAAACACCATTAAAAGTGTTAAATTACGTTCAGGCAAGATTAAAAGTGTTTAATTACATTTAAGCATTATTAAAAGTGTGAATTATGCCTTGAAACACCATTAAAAGTGTTAAATTACGTTCAGGTACCATTAAAATTGTTAAATTATGTTCAAGCATCAAAAAGTGTTATGATGTCTTCAGGCAGCTTTTAAAGGCAGCATTTTTAATTTTTTCAGCGTTAAATTAAATTGTTTTTCTATTCAGAAGCCCTGCAGTGTTCTCCAGTCCACTGCAGCGAGGGGTGCCAGGAGTCCACTGGCAATGACGGTTGTCCATTCTGCAAATGCGGGGCTGACGGCGGACCCCTCTGCACGGTCCCAGTTTGCGGAGCGGGCTGCAGGGTGGACTACAACACGGACTCGTGCCCCACATGCGTGTGCGACAGATCCCAGAGACGTGAGTAGTCATTTATCCGTCGCTGTGTGTAGCCTCCATAGAGTCAAGGGGAGTCGGATGGTTCTATCTCGCCTATGTTAATTTTACTAACTTTAGGAACATTTTTCTCAGGAACTATATGAGATATCATTATGATTTTTTTTTATAGTTTATTCCTTATATGTAGCTCTTTGATTTTTAAACTGAGGTTATTTCACAGCATAAAAAAATACTTTTACAGTGATTTTTTTTGACATATGTATTAAAAATACCCAAAAAATTCGATTTAAAGTTATATTATTTTTTTTTGAGCAGATATATTTAAAATTCCGCAGTTTAAATCAAGGAGCTATTAATGGGGAAGAAATAATAAAACAAAACATGCTGATATCTTTTGTAGTTCATGAGAAAAATGTTCCTAACTGTTGAAAAACCTTATATTTCAGGAAACGCAAAAGAAAATTAAGGTATAAGTAAGAACTTATATAGAGAGTTTCTGAAAAATGCTTATAAAAAGAAAACCACTAAACAGAAATCGATAATCTTAGTCTTAAATTAAAGCTATAGATATGCAGATTAAAAATAAAATAAAAACAGAAAATCTACATTTTTTAACCCAAACACCCATCCGACCCCCCCCCCCCCCCAAGGGGGAATGGGTGCGCTGGACCGGGGGTCTCCAAAGCAAAGTGCATCAGTGTTAATCCTATGGAGAGAAAACTATTTTCTCTGCTACATTTCTCCGGCTGTATTGAATATTTTTACAAGCGAATTTTTATGTGATAAATGTAGCTGACTTACAGGTCCCGACCTTCCCACTATTTGAAATGGGTTTTTTAAAATTTTCAATAAAAAATTTTACACAAAATATTCGAAGCCATTTCAAAAAGTGGGAAGATAGAGACATGTAAGTTATCTACATTTATTATTTAAAAAAAAAGCCGTTTGTAAAAATATTCAATACAGCCAGAGAAATGTGACAGAGAAAATAGTTTTTTCGCCATTGGATTAACACTGCGGTACTTGAGTTTGGAGACCCGCGGTCCAGCGCGCCCATTCCCCCTTAAGAGTTTAGAAGAAGATGGAGATGCTTCCAGACAAAACCCGGTTTGCCAAGTGAAGCCATCGATCGCTTTGCAATAGGCCTAAACCATAGTTAAGAAGAAGATGGGGATGCTTAGCTCGCGAAATAAAGTAAATCCGTGAGAATGTCGCCAAATATTCTAGTTAGCCCAAACAAACCGCTCACTCAACGTTGGTTTAATGTAAAAAGGCATCATTTTATTATTTTAAAAGCGTTAATTAAAAATAAAAAAATAACTATGTTTGGTTTATCTTTTAGCAAATAAATCGTCCATATTATTTTATAAGTAATTTTTTGTTTTCCCGTGCCTCTCTCTAATTGTTAAGTACTTTTAATCCTAATTTTTCATTAAGCGGCAGAAAGTGCACAGGGTATTTTGCACCTCACACACACAAGAATTTTTATCGACTAATATCCTTATGTACCTAAATTTTTCAACGAGTGTTGAACCTTTGGATTTGATAAAAACGTCACTCGATCAACTTATGTATGAAATTTGTATACGGCAAAGATAACCCTAAAAAATTAACATTATTAAAGTTGTCAATAACCCGAGTGGGTTAAAAGGTACAAATACGCGAGTATAGTTCTTTATGTTCCTATTATGTTATGTTATTATCCTATTATGTTCCTTCCTTACATTTTATAATAAAAAAATCGGAGTAACCAAACATAAAAAAAAGCTGTTGGAAATTAATATTTTTTTCTACAGTAGAACTCCAATTATCCGAAGCAATTGCTAACTATATTCGGATAATCAGAAATTCGGATAATTGGCGTGAATCGGAATAAAAGTATATTTTAATCAATTACTTACTGTTTTGTTGGGCTTGGAGATCAAGTAGTTCTATTTTCGGTTGTCTTCAACCAAACCCATAGTGTAAGGTGCCGTTTGGCAGTTGATTTATAGCGTTTCGTAATTATTTTTTTATTATTCAACTTATGTTAGATTCAACAACTTAATTTATATGTCACATAAAAACTTGTATTCTAATTACTGTCCGTCTCTTTTGTTCAATCCAAAAAAATAACTAAGCATCCATTAAAGGCATCCCACAAAGACGAACGATAATAAGTAGGTCGGATGGATTTTTTCCTGATATTTGGATAATCAGCAACGCTTCGGACAATGGGCTTGTTTCAACACTTTGTCAAAGAAAACAAAACAACCAATGAAATCGCAGTTCGGAGCGCATGACGTTATAAAAAAAACCAATGAGCTTGTTTCAACACTTTGTCAAAGAAAACAAAACAACCAATGGAATCTCAGTATGGAGAGCGTGACATCATAAGAAATATTCCCATTCAAGTTCTGATAATTGGAGTTCTACTGCAATGCCCCTTGTATTGAAAAAACCAAAGTTAATCCATCAAATTTCACCCCTAGAGCTGATGAATAATTTCCATGTCTTCCGTGACCCGTACTGCAACCTTCTGAAGTGCGCCCCGGGTTGCGAGAGGGCCCAGACCACGAGCGGACCCAACGAGAGATGTCCCGGATGCATCTGCCAAGGAAGACCAGGTTAGATACGAAATGTGCCGTTGCTTATAGGATTTGATTGACAATTCCCCATCATAGAAAATTAGTAACGTCTAATGTGGTAACTTTAGCCCTTGAGGGTAACTTTGGCACAAGCTCGAAATCCATGAACCAGCTTGGATAGGGGGGGGGGGGGGTAAGTAAATATATATTCCGGCTAGTGTGCTTGATCAGAGACCCGCTTATGAAGCCTTAGTCAAGTAAGACAGACACAGAAAGAATTTTTTACTGTCACAGAGAAGGGAATATTATACACCCAGGGTGAGGGCGGAAATCGAACCCGCACCCGTTACAGCACTCAGACTGCTAGCGTAATGGTCCAAATCACTCAGCCATCCGGGCCCCACCAGCTTTTTCCCTCACATGTCAAGACAGCTGTCACAGAATTTCTACTAATAGAAAAGGGCAAGCACATTTTTAAATAGTGCATCTAATAAAAAGTTATTATAGCTTGAAAATCTTGGGCCAAAGTTACCCCATTCGACGGTAACTAATACAATTCTTTATCCTTTTTTTCATTAGGTACTGTCATAATATCCTTACCTCACAACTTACTGAGTGCAACCATGTTTTCTTAAACCTTTACACAAATTGCCATAAGTGTACAAAACTCCCGCGTATGGCATATGACTAGCTCTCATTGAAACTTGCTTGTATGCCATTATTTTATGAAGGCACAAAAGTAAGCTTTTCAGGGATTTGGGGACGCAAATGTACATTCATTTTTCAAAACTAAAAATTATCACCTTGGAAGCTCTTCTTGATTGGTTCGGAGGTACCCCGAAAAAAAACAATTGTCCAACTTTTCGTAGTAATCTAACTGCACCATATATGGTAAACGGTTGTCTGTTTTCTTATAGACCGGGAAAAGGTCCATATTTAACCCCTATCTTCTCGCTTACGTGAAAATGGCGGGGCGAGGATTTGCCTTCTATTTCTCGCTCTTGTGATATTTCTGGGCGGGAATGTACAGTTAGTAATTCACCAAAATGATTGAAACTAACTTAAATATACCAATTAAAACGCCAACGACTGAAGTGTTTAGTAGTAACGCACCAATAAGATTAAAACTAACTTAAATTCTCCAATTAAAATGCCTATTAACTAACTTTTTTCCAATTTCAAGATTAAAACAAATCAAAAATTGAAAATGAATACAGATGTTGATCCTACATACATTTTTATAAAATTTTCAGGGATAAAAATACATTTACTTTTATGACCAATTTTTATAAATTATTTGATTTAGGGTTATGGGGATATGACCCTACATTACTTTAAATTACATTCTACTGGCGAACTATTTTCACCACATTTTCTTAGTAGAATCTATACCAGTTCTGTTAAAAGAACAAAAAATAAAAAGACTTCTAGTATTTAAATTCTATAAAGTTGCCTGTTGAATTTCTGTAAATCCACTTCCTCGTGTCAACCCACCCCTGCTTTTAATAGACCGCATGAGCACTTGTTCTATCACCAGATCACTCCCTAATCCTGCCTATTGTTAAAGCATGCCGAGATTTAATTTTGCCGAGAGAACGCAAGCCAAATGGGCACTTAAGGAATCTTTTACATGCCTCAAAAATCATATGACATGCGTACCTACGATTTTCCCATCCAGAAAATCTGACGCCTCAGCAGGTGCTCCAACCCGCAAACTTGGGCTTATAAGCCGGACACACAAAAAAACATTTATTTTAATATTATAGTTATTGTCATATTAAAATTAGCCATTAGAAAACTTGTAATCTGATACTAAGAAATGCGATAACATGGAAAATGGCCGCCATTTTAAATTGCATTTTTGGGGGGTTCCCATGCTCGGATTTTGTCCGATTTTGGATATGTTAAAATACACCATTTTCTGATACGAACGCCATTTAAAGTGCTTGTGAAGCAGTTTTGTCGAGGTTGATGGTTTTTTTTCTTAGTTTGACTAGACTATATGAATTTTTGTGCAGTTTCAGCAGGAGGCGCCACATGTCCAGCTATGCAGTGCGAGTTGCCTTGCCAATTCAAGAGGTACAGTCCCCACGCATGTCCTCTATGCATGTGCCATTCCCTGCCCGGCATGGTGCCTATCACTGGAAAATGAACAACACAGTATTTCATGTTCTTCTGAACTTGTATCTGTCAGTAGGACTTTCACCAGCTAAAATCATCGCAAGTTCTCGAACTACTTTCACCAGCTAAAATCATCGCAAGTTCTTGAACTACTTTCACCAGCTAAAATCATCGCAAGAGGACGTTTTGAAGCGAAATGTTAGTGTTTTCGTTTCGAGCAATTCGTTGTTTCCGATGGGTTTTAAAGATATTTTTTTGTATTAAAGGCTACAGATTCACTTGTTGAATAATATGTAGAATTGTTGAAATAAACATGGTTGTTTTTAAATGCTTTGAGTTCGTTTCTTTATTTATCCAAAATAGATAAATTCATTGAGTAGTCAAGAATGTATGCAGCTAACGTTCAAAATTAATTACTAAAATGTAACAAATGAGTTTAATTTTCACGACAAAGTATCTGATTGTCGTGATAGTACTTTAGAAATTGCATAAAGGAATCAAGTTAAAATGTGGCTCTAGTGATAGATGTTCAGAAAGTTTAAATAATAATACCCCTAAATTTTATTATGCAGCAATTTTAAATAACAGGTGAATTTCCATTTTTTTTTATACGAAGCAAGCGATTTCAATGCGACAATTTGTAGTCCAATTTTAAGGCAAAAAGTAATTAAAAGTCCAGTTATAAATTTATTTTTTATAATATCGTGCAAAAAAACCCAACTTTTTCAAATCAATAATCGTGGCAAAAGTGATGCTTTTAACGAAATCGTGTTTCAAAGTTACTTTTACGCACTAGTGCGACAAAGTAAATAAGAGCATCTGATTGGTGTAAAAATGATTTATTTGAGCGTGATATTTTTTACGGTGGCTTTGTGATTGGTGGAAAATTCTTTATTTGAACGTGATTCTTTATTTGGCGTCTTATTTCCAATGCCAATCTAAGAAATACTTTTTGCACGTGATTTAAAATAATCATTAGTTTAAAATAATCACCTTCAAATCATTTGAACGTGATAATAAAATAATTAGTAAGCCAATCCATAAATGCCAATTTAATAAATACTTTTTTTTGCACGTCATTATAAAAAATAGTGTATGACAACACGTTGAAAATAGCATTTTTAAAACTTGTGAATTTATTCAACTCGTTTAATAAAGCCTTACTTTTCACACTAGTTGCATAAATAACTATTTTTTTATAAACTAACGCATGTTCTTTACATGTGCGAAATACCACAAAACTTTCAATTATCACAAAATAATAAACATTGATGAGCAAATTTCGGCTGTCGTTCTGAACGCGCAAATTTTTAAAAAAGTTAATGGTCTTGTCTGGCGTGAAATATTTACTCGTGTTCTAAGTTTGAGGTTCGTAGCTCATTACATTTTTCAGTAATACCCTAAAAACCTAAAACGTTCTATGGCACCTACCCTTTGCCCATTACACTATTTCTCAAAAATCTTATTATGACGTCCGACAGGTACAAGAAACTCGCTTACCAAAATTTAAGTCTATATATCTCTTTTAGTTCGAGCTGTAAAGTGGTTTCAGAAAGACGAATGACAGCCCATAGTTCAAAACCCGCTTTTTCAGCATCAACACCTTTCAAAACGTGCAGTAAATACAAAGTATCCATTTTGGATTTATGATCCTATCGAAATACTGTTATTGCCTTATATTTTATATTAGGTAATTAAAAGTAAAAATTAATAAAATATTAATAGCATTTTAAATTAACTCTACTCGAAATTTTAAGAATAAAAATAATTTTTGTTTTATAACAAAGACGCATGGAAATAAAAGTTGAGATAAATCGGTGGGATATCCAAAGATGATATTCACAGAAAATCTAAGTTATAGGACACAAAAAAAATAAAATAATAATAAATAATTCAAAGGGGAGCATAGCCAGATATATCGTCGCCAGTGCATTTGCAAGTGTTAATTTTATGTCATTTTTGCTCATTTTTAAGAAAAAAAGCCGAAATATTAAAAGCTAGATTGGTACAAATTGTAGGTATTCATTTTATGTTACATTAAAATGTTTATGTATTTAAAGATCCATTCTCATTAAACCGTTGTTTGATATTCTACGAATAAAAATATGTAAAAAATAAAATTTATGATATTACCATTAATAGTGTTCATGTTTCACAATTCAGATAGGCTCGATTAAATCTGATTATGTAAAATTAAGACTTTATTATCTACAGGGGTTTAAACAGTTAATTAAATCATAAAATGGTAGATTTTTAAAATGAAAAAGATAAACACTTATAGCCTATTGTCAAATAATGCACAATGTATCGAAGAAAGATTAGAGAACTAGACTGACAGATAGTTATTTGACACTGAATTTTGAAATATTATTTGAAAATAAGCATTCTCAAATTTATATGCGATTGTTATAACATACTGTAACTGGTGTAACGTTACTCCATAGTATGGTAGAAACTATTTTTATGGAAACAGTACCCTAAAATTACCTTTTTTATGAGGAAATAATAAATTATATTTAAAGTAAACTAGTGCGGGTTCACAAATGCTCAGCAAAATCATTATAATTACTTAAAATGTAATTTTATTTTAATGCGTTTTGAGCACACTGTAAAAAATTTGGTGGAGTGTTGAATCCGTAAAACCGGTGGCAGGATTTCGGTCTCTGTTTTTCTGGAGTAAACGTTAAACTTAAGTTTTACGGGGTTATGTCTCGACGTAACGTAAATCTTATTATAATGTAGATATTTGAAGAGCTGGAATCCAAATGACGTCAAGACAATAATATTTTCAAAATGAATATTTGATGCTTCGATGCAAAATCTGTCAGTATATGTCTAAAAATGCATTCTGGATAAGTTTCACACAGAGTTAGAACTTGTAAAACATGTTACATTCAATAATAAATCTTACGTACAATCGTAGGTTTTGCAGTTGAAGTATTGTAGTTGAAGAAGAAGAACAGCTATTTATTTCATGCCCGCATGCCCCCTATATTCTTCTATTGACAAACAAATACAAGCTACCCCCCCTCCCCACAAAAAAGTACTATATATAAGTTCAAATTCGGATGTGTGTGTGACGTCAAGAAAGAAAAAGGTAGTCTGCTCTGTTTCAAACAGTGTTAGACTGGGATTTTTTTAATTCAATCATAAATTTTCATCATATTCCATTTTTTTTAAAGAAGGAAAATTGAAAATTTGACGGGAACACAAGCTCTTTAATTCATGCCCTCTATGCTTCTGTTGACAAACAAATACAACCCCCTCCCCTATCCCCTCCCCTCATAAATAAACAAGTACCATTTATAAGTACAAGTTACGAAGAATGTGTGACGTCAAGAAAGATAAAAAGGTCGTCTGCCCAAAACGAAAACTAGTCTGTTCCAACATTCTTTCTTGTCCACCCATAGACCCCCGGGCAGTTTACCACAAAATAATAAAAAAAAAATCAGGGTTCATTGCCTGGTACCCGACTTGCGATTTGCGATTTTAACCTGTCCAGAATGAAATATATGTTACCTTGGCAGTTGCTATGGCTTGTTTTTGTTTTTAACTTTCGCTCCCCGATGGCGCCATAGGCAGGTTAGGTCTAGTTCACCTGGTGGGGTAGGTTTTGCCCCTCCCCCTAACCTCATAGCCAACTATATTACCATATCTATCGCTCTACCAACTACCAAGTAAGTCGTAGACATAAAAACTAAAATCAGAGACTCCTCTGTGAAAATAACTATAACAACTATATTTTTTAAATCGACTTTTGTTCAGCCAGATTGGGCAAATACTTCTGATAACTTTTATTTTCCATTTAAGGAAAGAATTGCAAATTGCCTTCTTTCTTGAACAGAAATTCATAGTTAATCATCAAATACACATATTATAATTTAAACTTCATAAATGTTCTGACTAATCTTAATATACTACCTGGTAAATGATGTATGTTAAATATATAACGAGGAAGAAATCAATTTTGTTTTATATAACATTAAAGTTTTGTTGATAAATTAACTATTTGAATTGTAAGTAGTAACATTTGATTTTAAAGAGAATATTTAGAAAAACAAGAAATTATATAAATAATAAAATAAATTTTGGTTAAATTGCGTTTGATAAAGAACTTGTTGCAGTTATGGCCCTCTGTTGTATTTAGTTAAGATGAATTTCAACATGTTGGTTGCTTAGAAAGCATGTAAATAAAAAACGATAGTTGTTATTCCGATTCCTATTCCTTCTGATTATTTAAGAATATGCTAGATGAAGGGTATTTAAATAGCATAAACAGGCATTTGGTGACCCGGACGTGATAAATCTAAAAATGGTATGCTAAAATCTCTTTGTACATCAGATATAAAATGCAAAACTCTTTAGAAGCTCGAGAGTCATAAAAATAAGGAACGATGCAAAGTTTTATAAGTTGCGTAACAAAGTTTTACAAGTTTCGTAAATATAGTAGTTTCTAAAATTTTATCATGAATTTTAGAATCTGTATACTAAATCGCATAGTCTTGCTTAGAGTGGGATTGTTATCATCTTAAAATAAGTTTAATCAAAAGTCCCTGATAGAAGGTGATCGAGAAAGTTCTATAATTATTCTATAATCTTGTTCAACTCGTTTTAATCATACACAAATAGAGTAATCTAGTTTGGCGAGAAAACAATGTAAGAAAATTTTACTTGTTTTATATAACAAGATAAAATATGCGTGTGACATCACAAATTATTAAGTTATTAAAAAAATAATTGGTTACTTTGCAAAGCTCACAATCTCCAAGATATTTTGGTCCTTTCATTTGGACTTCGCCAAATTGAATTGACAATCGTCAAAAGTCGCCAATGAACGGGCCGGACCCTAAAACGTAGTTATACTTTGGAGAATATGAGTGCTTCAGCTACACATCAAGTTTAGGATTTATGTCGAAGAATTACTTTCCTTATTAAAATCGTAAACATTAAGAGGATGTCAGTCCCAGAGTATGCTAGTTGCTACAACATCAGTATGTTTAACACGGAATTTATGTGTTTAAATTGCAGCTGTAATTTGACATTCAAACTAAATATATAAATCTAGAACATTAAATTCGTTTAATTGACATATTAAAAACACGAAGTTAGATTCCAAATTGCTTAGTCTTAGGACTGTCTAAGAGAGAGTGTCATCGAATTTAAGGTTTTCTGTTAAAATGAAAAATTTGGAAAACAAAGAAGAAAGAAAAAATCGGAATTGGAACAATAAAAATTAATAACAAGTTATGCACACGATTGAGTTGATCATTGTCGCATAGTGCTACACGAGGGCTATTGGCGACGGGCAGCATAGCTTAGAACCACAGTCAAATGACGAGCCGATGCACACGATTGAAAATAATGTCTTGATATTTAACACTCTACAAATTCTTATTTAATTCAACGTTTACTAAAACACTTTTGTAACAAATGTATTGCTACTGCATGATTAAATATCCAATCTAAAAACCGTGCTCTTAAATCTGTCAAACTAAAATAAAACTTAATGCAATTTTATAAATACTTTAAACACTTCATTTTAACCTAAAATGTAAAATTTTTAATTTGATCATAAATGTTATTAACTAAACTTTCTATGCATTAATGATATGCTTCATAAAAAGGAAAATTTCTATTTAACTGAAAGCACTTAATGTATAAAGTATTCGCATACTGATAATGACATCTTTCGGTATTGCTATGTATAAAAAAATAATAATTCTTAAAAACTCCCTTATTTTTATATAATTGTAAAATTTCCCCCAAAGTTTTACATTTGTACATTTTAAAAAAATAGAATTATTTAACATTATTATTTTTTTTAAACATTAAAATTTTTAGTAAAAATATAAGACGGTTGAACTTAAAGAGAAATATATAAATCGTTACATACGTTTAACAATTAACATACATGTCTAGTACCAAATTTTCTGTTCTGAAACAATATTTCTCTGCCATCAGTTGGCGATATTTGGCGCGAATAATTTTGATGAAAACTTGAGATCCGAAAGAGACATTTTTCAGTCTTCATCCGTTCATCCTGTTTCTAGCCCAGAAGGAAAGATGCAGTCGACTTGTCTCTGGTTTCTATTGTTGGGAGCGGTCTTAGTAACCGGTGAGTTTCTCGTTAAAATATAGTTAAAATTATTCATTTAAATTTAATTTTTGTTATTTGCAAAGAAAAGCAAGAGTTAATTCGAATTTTCTTACCATTTATTTTTGTAATAATAGTTATTTAAGCAACTAGTGCCGAAAATAATACTTTATTATTTCACGAGATCGTAGGTCGAGTGAAATCATGACAAGAGCTTAATAAAGTATTATTTGGCACGTGCTTGCTTACAATATTTTTTATAATAACGTGCAAAAAGTATTTCTACCCATGAGTGATTTTCATGACATCATTTAGTTTCCATGGCGATATTCGAAAATGCAAAGTAGTAAAAGAAAAGTTGTAAAATAATTTTATATTTTAAATCAAAATCCTTTCCTTTTCAGAATTTTCTTTAATAATTTTTGTAGTACTTGTAGTTTCCATGGAGATATTAGAAAATGCAAAATTAATGAACCAATAGAAATAAGTGAGTTTCATGACATCATTTAGTTTCCATGGAGATACTCATGACATCATTTTGTTTTTCTACCAATCAGATACTCTTATTTACTTTACCGCACTAGTGCCGAAAATACTACTTTCTGTTTGTGACGTAAGCACGTAAAGAGAGTGTCATTTTCGCAACGATTTATGAATGAATATGATATAAAAAAGTAAACTTTTTTGCACGTTGTTATAAAAAGAAAATAACTTAAAGAAGAGGAGTAAAAATAAAACTTAATCTATGTATCTATAAAGAGTGGGGGAAATGTCTTTTTAAACTCTGCGTTTAATAAAGTAGATTTATATGTATTTGTATGGCTAATTAAAATATTTCCATTACGGTTTCGTGAATTCTATAAGAAAACACTCTTTGAAATTACTGCACTTATATATTATTATTATGTAAAATATATTATTTTATGAATTTATTCTTTTAGTCATAGCATTTGAATATACTACACTGTTAAAAATGTTGTGCTTGGTTTCACCATGATATTGGTTCCTAGTAGCTGCAACGGCTTGTGGTGAAATGTTTCACCTTATTTTCGTGTTGGTTTGAACCATTTTCTGGATTTGGAACAAATCCTGAGAAATGGTTCAACCGAATACCAAAATATGGTTTAACGTTGACCACCAGCCTTTGCAGCTACTAGGATCCATATTTTTGGTGAAACAGAGTGCATAATTTTCAACAGTGTAGATTAATAATACTATTTTAAAAAAAATGGTTTAAAACTAAGTAAATTTGATTTTAAAATCTTAATAATGTCCACGAGATTATCTGTTTAAAAAAATTTAAATGCATTGTTGTGGAAAAAAGAACAGATTACGAAAGGTAATCTAGTGCTTTAAAGGTAATCTAGTGCTTTAAAAGGTAATCTAGAAAGTTAAAAAGATTTATCACGATGTTTGCGAAAATGTAACCACATTTTCTCATTATTAAGTTATCTTAACAAGAGCTCTTCTTATCCACAAACGGTACGATATGTGAAACCTCACTTAGTATTTATTTTGAGAGTATTCAGAAAATTATAATAAATTGATTAGGTTAGTTAGAAAAATGCTAACATTTGTTCTGAAAGGGTTAGTTATCATAAAGAAATTAAAAAACGTAACATCGCGTTTGTTATTCAATTAACCCAAAATGTTGCATAACAACTAGCATTTACCATTTGTTAAAAGCATTAAAATGTTAAGATTTAGGAGTCAGTATAGAAAGTTTAGTAGAAATATGTGCGAAACTCTCTAGGATCATGTTATGAGAAGTGTCAGGAACATTCTTCTCGTTGTATTTCACAAAAGATGATAAGAAAATTTCGGAAAAGAAGAAATGTGGAAATCTATGTTAGTTATGCATATGATACTTAGAGAGCCTTGTAAATATTTATGTTCCAGATATTCTAACCCTTTGAATCTAATCTAACAAATATTTACCTTTAGTACGTCAATAGTTTACTAGTTTTATGATGAACCCAAAAAGAAAAGCGTACTTCATTTGTTTATAATACACTAGCAAATAAATACCCGTTCTTCACACGGACTAAAAGAATATCAAATTGATCCAAGTATATGTGTCATTTAATTTGCTATAGGTTAATAAGCTTTGCCTTTGTTCCCGTTCATTATAAAGAATAAAATCTCGTTACTTGTATTGATTTAAAATTCCAAAATAAAAATACATCACTATAAAATGCACATCCTCATATCACAAAAATCTTCCTCAATAGCAACTTACTGTCATCGCAATTTTCCTGATAAATTCAAAATTAACCATAATTGTATATCAATGTTATTTCACGTCAAAACCTCAATTCTGGATTTTAAAAAACAACAACATATAGCTCATTGGCACGTTCAATTATTTTTTAAATCATTAATTTAGTTTCTGAAGGTAATGCCAAGAAAATAAAAGCAATTTCAATTTTAATTCATTTTTGTGTTCATTTTAATTTCTTATGTCGAGTGGCAACACGAAAGGGAAAAAAATGATCGAATTTGAGCGAAAGTGGTGTATTATTTTCACAAAATTAGATTTTTCTCTAAAAATGGAACAAATATGAAAAAACTAAACCTCAGGTGCACACGTTTTTATTATAGGGAATCTATCTTAACAATTTCGAATTTCTGAGGACAGTATAAGTAGGTCTTTCACGATCCACAGACAAACAGACAGACTCTTTCTTTTATTATTATAGATGTACTGAAATACGGAGTAGCCTATATTTTCAAAAGCCAAAGAATAGATAACAAATTGGAATATTTTTCCACAACTACTTGTGCTTTTTTTAAAGAGCAACGAAAAAGTGGTGTAAATTACGACTTAAATAAGTGTTCCCTCAAAGTTTGACAGTTTTCGTTGAAATAAATTGTAATCTATTGGTCTACGAAACAATAGTGTTTTTCTCAATTCCCATCTTAGAGTTTTGAAAGGTGCCTTCTATTTGCATATTAGTTACGTTCTTTTGAGTTTCAGAATAGTTTTGTATTTTAGAGGGTATTAGTCTATTCATGACGTCTTTGGGAAAACCATTATTAACCTTTATTTCCTTAAAAAAAAAACGTTAACTTTAAACTCTTGTAAATTATGTTTTTCTGATAACTTAATTTGACCTGCATAAATATTTCAGGACTTTGATCTTTATTTGTCTTATATTTTGCTTATTTGATAAACTTGAGCAGAAATATAATTTTTGCTCGACAAATTTCTTTAAAATCTTCGTTAATTGGTTAAAAATCCATGTTTAAAAAAAACCAGCAAGATGATTTTATATATTTTTGCATACATGCATATTTCTTTATAACTTCCAGTATATAGAGTTAGTTTTTTACAATTTTAGTCCTAATCTGATCCACTGTTTTAAAGCATTTTTTAAAAAATATTCTTAAAATTTTCAACCATCGCATTTAAAGCCCTATCAAAAAATAATATATAGTGAAACATATGTGGCTTCTTATACAATATACACTGTAAAAAAATTTGTGCTTGGTTTCACCATGATATTGGTTCCTAGTAGCTGCAACGGTGAAACGTTCCACCATATTTTTGGTATTCGGTTGAACCATTTATCAGATTTTTGATTCCAAATCCAGAAAAATGGTTCAACCAAACACCGAAAAAAAGTGAAAAATTTCACCAACTAGCCGTTGCAGCTACTATAGGAACCAATATCATTGTGAAAGGAACCAATATCATGGTGAAACCAAGCACAAAATTTTTAACAGTAAGACAATTTACTTAACTTATTATCACTATTGAGCTAATGTTCATAAATAATATTTAAAGGGCTTAATTTATATACTATCTTTTTGCTACTTATTTATACAGTTTCAATGTATCAAACCTTTATTTGATAAAACAACAAATAATATAAAATTATACACATACTTAACTTCAAATTTCTGCATAATATATATATTTTTCGATGATATGCTAAAAAAAGTCTTAAATGTATTCAAAATCCGTGATTTTTTTTTTCAAATGGACTTGATTTTCTTTTCACAGATGAATTTCTTCTTATTTTTTTAAATTTAAATCTACTAATAAAATATTTCATAAACATTTTTCGTTCAAATTTACAAATCTTATAGTAAACATTAAAGCACAAAATATATTCGATAATTCAGAAAAATAAATCTTTCTATTTCTAAACACATACTATTTCCAAGAAAAAACAACAATAGTACGTTAGCATTTACATTAACGATTTTAAAACCGCAATGTATTGTTGATGAATGGTAGAAACCCAACAGATGACACACACCAACCAATTTAAGCTATTACGTTCTACAAGTGCAATGTTGTCGAAGGACAGAAAGTTGGAAAAGTGCACCTGAACAAGAAAGTTGTCCTTCGATTACGGAAATAGTGGGCAATGTAGCCTGCTGAGATGCACGCAATTTTCGGAGAAAAGTTTGTTCCGCCCAAGTGGCAATAATGTATTCTTTGTAAGGTTGGGTAAATAAGGGTTGGTCATAATACACTTATAAATGGCCTCCCAGTGGCCGAGATGTGTAAGCGACGAGCCTCTCACCTAGAAGGTTCTTGGTTATGTCCTTATCCTAGCCATACTAACGACGTTTTCGTGCTGGATGAAAAATACCTATATAATTGAGTACACTGTGATATACGTGCTCCTTAAATCTATAATGGAATCGAAAGTCCCGACGGCGAGAGCGTAAAATGTCGCTCGAAGTCCAGTTGAGCACAGGTGTCCTCGTCACTTGACCACGGTTATAAATTACGAGACGTAATTGACTGTGTTAAAACTCCAAAATGAGGCTATAAATAGACAGCCGGAAATGATTAAATAACCAAATTACCACTTAGAAATGAGGGGCCGTAGTGAGCCTAGTGGTCAGCGTCTCGGTCTCGGGATCGGAAGGTCCTGCGATCGAGTCCCGGTACCACTGAAGACCTACCGAGTATATGCGGAGTACGTGCTCGTTAAATCTGTTGGGTCCGAAAGTCCTCTAAGTTCCCATACCAAATCAATACCTCTGGGGGTGACAAGCCAATTCTGGGGATCCTCTAGTTGGCCTCTGTCTCTAAAAATTAGATGGATCCACTTATGTGTGTGTGTGTTGTCTGTTGTGTCTGTCTTACTTGACGAAGGTTTATAAGCGGGTCGCTGACCAAGCACACAAACCTGAATATATATGTCTACCAACCAACCAACTACTTAGAAATGAACTTCTAATATTTTAAAAGCTGTCTTACACTATTACAAATTTGGCGCTAGGTTCACCAAAAATAGGTTCCTATAGTAGCTGCACCAGCTGTGGGGTGAAATACTTCACATAATTTTTGCTATTCTGTTAAACCGTTCACTAGGTTCTTGTTTTAAAAAAAACCCTAAAAAAGGGTTTAACCAAGTACCGAAAATATGGTGGAACATTTTTACCACAAAGCCGTTGCAGCTACTAAGAACTATTATTATGGTGAAACCAAGCACAAATTTTTTAACTGTGTAGTAATTTTATTCTTAACATCAACTGCAGTTTATTCCTGCATATCATAATTTCTTGAAATAACCGACGATTTTTACAACCTTAATAAATATGCTTTCTAAATAATCATATACATCAAAGAGTTTAAAGTTATCGCGTTTTTATAGAGCTTTATTTTGCATCATTGCTACTACACTGTTAAAAATTTTGTGCTAGGTTTCACTATGATATTGGTTGGTTTCACCATGATATTGGTTCCTAGTAGCTGCAACGGCTGAGTGGTGAAATGTTTCACCTTTTTTTCGGTGTTTGGTTGAACCATTTTTCTGGATTTGGAAACAAAAACCTAAGAAATGGTTCCAACGAATACCAAAAATATGGTGGAATGTTTCACCATTCAGCCGTTGCTGCTACTAGGAACCAATATCATGGTGAAACCAAGCACAAATTTTTTAACAGTGTACCTAAAATGAAAAAAAAAACCAGTTTTACAGATCCCGATTCGATGATGGCAGAAATATGCAATTATTAATAGTAAAAATATATCATCCTTAATTAAAGCATATTACAAGCAACACTATACCTTTGAAAAAGATATAAATAATATTTTCAAATATATTTTAGGCTAACAAAACCATAAAAACTCACTAAAATGGTATATTCTGTTTATTCACAAAGTATTTTTAAGTAGATTTTTTAAAAAATATAACAAGCAAGATCTTCACTTAAAAAAAGTTGATTAATATTTTTTTTTGATTATAAATGAATTTAATTTAATAAATATCTATTAAAATTTTTAGCCCAATTTCCAACCCGAAAGCCGAACCAGAAAGTACCAGAAGTTAACCAAAGATGCATGGACTGTATCTGCCAGGTAGGAGGATTTTTTTTTAATTTGAAACTTACCGACAAAATAAATTATTTATGAATTTTTTTTATTTATATAAAAAAATAGTTTATTTATAAAAAAAAAACTTCGTTTTGAAGAATTATTAAATTTTTAATAAAGTAGTTATTTGCTTTTCAGACAATAATTTAATTATAATTTTCTGGACGGCATGATCCTTAATTGATGATGACTGAACATGATTTTAACTATGAAATACCCCCAAAAAATAAAAACTACTACTTCTATTATGAACGAAATGGTTGTTTTAGACAATGTGATATTTTCTTAACGTACGTAAACGAATGTTGTGTGCAAACTTTTCTTTCAGTAGAACTAAAGCTATTCTCTCTTCGTAAATCACGTTCAATTGCTTCCCCATAATTATGCTTTATTTCTCTACAATGAGACAGAATATCCTCTAAAAAACCTAAGTTTTCCAACAACATTGACGTTTTGCAAAGTTAAAAGTAAATCGAATTAAAACTGGTAAAGTTTTATAAATAGCAGTAATAAAATCAAATTGTATATAACTGTAAAAGAGTCCACACAGAAGACAAAAAAACCGGGCGTTGAGAGTAAAACCGAAACAAGCAATGAGATGTTTTAAAAAGTTTTTTTTGCAACTGGGCAACAAATACTTTGATTTAAAGTTTATAAATTTATAATTTATAATAAAATTTATAATTTATAATTTATAATTTATAATTTATAATTTATAATTTATAATTTATAATTTATAATTTATAATTTATAATTTATAATTTATAATTTATAATTTATAATTTATAATTTATAATTTGTAATTGTAATTTATAATTTATAATTTATAATTTATAATTTATAATTTATAAAATTTTAAATTTATAATTTATAATTTATAATTTAAATAATTTATAATTTAATTTAAATTTATAATTTATAATTTAATAAATTTATAATTTATAATTTATTAATTTATAATTTATAATTTATAATTTTAATTTATAATTTATAATTTTCCCACTATGTATTTTTTTGCAGGCTAGCAGCAACTGTGACGAGACAATCAAGTGCCACAATGGAGCCGGAGGAGGCTACTTCTGCGGCCCGTACGTCATTTCTTGGGCGTACTGGCACGATGGGGGTAGGCCAGGGGACAAAGGAAGGAAACACGGTAAGGCCTACCCTACTACAACCTAGCTGCATTTCTAACATTTCTAATTTGGCTTACCTAATATGAAATATGATATGTGAAAGTATTGCGATGGGGGTCGAAAATCCGAAATAGAGATTTTGTGTTTTCTTCACGCTTAGGGAGGGTGTTGATTCTGAAAGTGGTTTTCGAACATTGGTCCGTCTGTCTGTGTGAAATCACTCCACACCTCGAACTACAACAGCGACGGACTTCAAATTTTTTACGCGAGTTTCTAGTCCCTGCCGGACGTTATAATAATGTTTTTTTAAAAAAATCTGCTGCTTGCAAGGGAGTAGCTGCCATTGAACTTTTTGGTTTTAAAGGTATTGCAGAAAAACGAAAAGGGCTACAGGCATCCAATTTGGTACATGAGTTCCTCTAGTCAGAAGTCTTAATAAGGGTTTTGAGAAAATGGTGCTTGCGCAAGGGGTAGCTACCATAGAAGAATTTTATGTATTAAAGTTGTTGAAATTACCTTGTAAGGTATATAATTAGCTTTAAAGGTATATACTGATTTATAAGCTTATATTAAGAGTCATCTAGCGTTAAACACCCCCAGGTTTAATTAGATTTGAACTATACAGAAGTATAATAAAAAAGATATTGCTATAAATTAATGTAAAGCTTATGTGTTTATATATATATATGGAAGCTTTTCCTTAACTAGCATATGTGTTCAAAAAGATACGTCCTCAAACGTTATCCATCATTTATGCGTCATACTTGAGATATCATTTTTTGATCCACCAATTTTCTATTCTAAACTACTTTTTCTTTACCCTACAGACTTCGAGACCTGCCTGAACAACCGCACCTGTGCCGAGGAGGCCGTTCGAGGCTACATGCGCAAATACGGCCAGGACTGCGACTCCACAGGCACAGTCGACTGCTTCGACTTCGCCCGGATCCACAAACTCGGCTTCGGCCAATGTTCCGGAGACGCCATCTACAACTCAGACTACTGGGAGAAGTTCGAGATCTGCTACGCGGGCGAACAACCGCACCAGCCACCTATCCAGCCCCCAGCAGATCCTGCAGCAGAGTATGATTACGGAGACGCGAATGATAATATCAATGCTAGGAACGGATGGGTTGAATCGAAATAAGATGGTATCTGGACCATGGTAGCATGCTTCACTGTTAAAAAGTGTGGTGCAGGATTGTGCAGGAATCCTGGAACTTTCTATCTGGCACATTAGTAAAACTCTGTTTTATTTTGGCACTATTTCTTCACTGCTAAAAATTAGGCACTTTGTTTCACCAAAAATATGGTTCCTAGTAGCTGCAACGGCTGTGTGGTGAAACGTTTAACCATATTTTTGGTATTCGGGTGAACCATTTCTCAGGTTTTTGTTTCCAAATCCAGAAAAATGGTTCAAACAAACACCAAAAAAAAGGTGAAACATTTCACCATACAGCCGTTGCATGTACTAGGAACCAATATCATGGTGAAAGGAACCAATATCATGGTGAAACCAAGCACAAATTTTTTAACAGTGTTGTTCTTATGATTAGTAAGCAGGACTACTGTAATGCTTCGAAACTAGGTGAAGATCGTGCCATTAGAGCGTGGATAAGCCACTATTAGAGCGTGAATTTACCAATTTTGAGGCAAAACCTTAACTTTGATGCACCGCAAAAGTGGTAAATCAACGCTCCAAATAGTGGCAGCAGCTAGAAACAGGATTTCTGTGCAATCTTGCCCTAAAAATTTTAACTGTGTTTGTTGTCTTATTGCTTTCCTATTTAATAGCGATTATTCGCCTGTTGTATGCTACTAGGATAATGTAGATGGATAAATTGGAAATGGATATGGTTTTTGATGAGAAGTTGGAGGAATCTCAAATTTGTATGCGCTTGCTTATTTGAAGTATTTTGAAATGGTTATTTCTAAGAATCATTCTTAGCTTCACTATTCAATTTCCATTCAATTATCCGAAACTTCTCTGTTTGAGTATTTTCTGACATTTTTTAACGTTCAAGTTTTTCTTCTATGTATGTTTCTTATTGTAAGTTTGTTATAAATATCATTTGCTGTATCAGACCTATCTGTCTTATAACTTTTAAAAGTGCCTTACCTTTCTTATCTAAATTCATACCTTTAAAAATCACAAAACACTCTAGACTTATTTTGTGAACTATGTGTCTTTTATTGAAATGCAGTTATAATTAAATCTAAAACTTAACATTTTATTGTACCACTTTACTGTACTTAAACAAATGCTGTCTTGCGTTAAAAAGATTTAAATAAATGCCGATTAAGTTTTATTTGAACAAAAACTATTTTTCCTTTTGGCATTATTTCTTGTTCTTATACCTAAACGGTGGTAATACTGTAATGCTTCAAAACGAGGTGAATATCGTGCCATTTTGTGTTTGTGAAAATTTGAATAAATATTGTTCATAAAAAAATAATTGTATCGTGTTTTTTTACTATATAGTGTATTTTGTTGTGAAATGTCTACATCAGTTACTGTTTAAAAGTACTATTTCTTTACCAGTAATTTTAATTTTTTAAATATTTTTTTTAATAATAAACATTGAAATATATTATTATAAAAATAATACTTCTATAAATTGTAATAATTCAACAACGATTGTTAACAGTAAAAAATATAGTCACTTAAATGATAATGTAGTTTAAACATTTTTGTTGAGATTTTATACAGCTGAAAGCAAAAGGTACCAAATTATTATGTGATATTTCCGTATTTTAATTTGCGGAACTATAAAACGTATATCTAAGCGATCTTTGCCAGGATTTCCTTTCCTTGAAAATCCGTAAAGTGGGAATATTTTTTAGAATTCTTCCTGTTTTGATTACTAATGAAATATGAACATGGCAACAACATTACTTTTTTTACTCATGGCCTACTTGGTTTCAGGTAAGTTATATCTTTTACAATACATTTTAGGGCTAATGTATATATTTTTTTTACACTAAGGGGGTACGTTAGACAACAACGTCCCGCTTTAAGCCAATTTTGAATTACCTTCGAATGGGGAAACTTTGGCCTTAGAAGGTAACTTTGGTTCAAATATTTTAATGTAATAACTTTTCACTAAATACACTCTATAAGAATGTGTTTTATTTATTTTTTTCAATAAACGACACTTCTGTCTTGACCTATGAGTAAAACGATATTCAAGATGAAAGTCAATACTTAGGTTTATACTTGAGCTAAAGTTACCCTCCAGGGCCAAAGTTACCCCCTTCGCAAGTACTATTAATATGTATGACATATTATAACTTAACCCTCTCTCTCCTTAATCTTATATTTTTAAACTTAATAACTTAAATTATCTTTTTCATATATCCTCAATATCACTTAGTACTTTAACATCCCAAACACACCCTGTCGGCGACAAATAGTCGGCTAGATCGATCGTTCCTACAGAAACTGTTTAGTCATCACATTTTAAAGTTGATCTTTCAAACTTTCTCATACTCTGATTGGTCAGTGAGGGAGGGCTCGAGATTTTTCGCCATTTTTGTGCGCATTCGATCACACTATTTCGTCGACTGCAGACGACAATTCAAACTTCTCCCGATGTTTAGCTGTTAAACAAAAGAGTCTTTACTACATCCAAGTTTCCCTGTCGACTTATTTTACATGTATGTTAAAAGCTAAATTAATCTTGAAAATCGTAATGTTATTCCTATGGAGAATATTCGCAAGTCAATTACCGACATAATTTTAATAAAAGGTTACTAGTTTTTTGTATCATTGTAAAGAACGAAAGGAGTAGATTTCATAACAGTAATTTGTTTTGTGAAAATCACATATTTAGTATTTTTAATAATTTTTTGAAGTTTGTAAAAAATTGAGTGCGCGTTAAGTTCTAACTTTAACGTAACACAACTCTCTAACGAATAAAGATAGAGCAAAAATTCTTTTACTCGTAAACAGAATATACTTTTCCACATCGATTTAAATTGTTATAAAAAATTTAATGTAAATATTTGTATTTTTTAGAAATTTTCAACGAAAAGTTACACAGAAATGAAATGTACATTTACAGCAACCCTATGACCTAATGACGCTGTTATCTGTCGCTCTGCAGGGGTCAATTAGCGTGGTGTGGCTGGTCCCTGATTCTAAGAAAGGGGGGAACTTCTCCCGGGCTTAGTTTGGCTGTGGAGTGTAACATCTGCTTTTGGGGGCAGTGATCTTCTTACAGGTCTAGATTTTTGCATTTTGTCAATGAGTTCGGCTGGGTTTTATGAAAGGACTTCTGAAGAAACGCATTCGGCGGCTAGAATTTCGAGAAGATAAACTGTGATTTGGTCAATAGGGGAATTTCATAGTAGTATTTATATACCAAACAGGACATAGGTTTAGTGCTTCTTGGACAAAGCTATTATACGTAATACCTTTCTTATAAACAAAACGCGCAAACTAAAACAAAACTCGATTATACGGGTTATTGTTTTTATTAAAAAAAACTGTATATAATTGTTATTTGTCTGTATTACATTATTGTATTATTTATTAATATTAGTGCAAACCTTACTTGTTATTCTCCTGTGTAATTACATTTTTGTTTTTCGGGTACCAACCAATTTGTTATCGATATTGAAGTTTTCAAACAATTACTTTTATGTTTTTTTTATGAGTACTAATTTTTATTTAGCGTGAGAAAAATATATTTCGTTTTGTCGCCAATACTACTTTTCTTGTATTCAATATTGGGGAAAAGTAATTTTTTTGATAAGTTTAGCAATATAATAGGAAACACACAAGGCCGGATTACCAATTAGGCAAAGCAAACGGGCCTTGCAGCTTCCAAGTGGCCCCTTAGAATCATTTTTCTTTTGTTTTAGAATAACATTTAACTTCAAGTTTTTTTTAAAACTCAATTTTAATAAAAATTACTTTTAATTCAAAAATGATAATTAAGAAAAAAATAAGAAGAAAAATTTCGTCTGAATAACCAATAGACATCGGAATATTTTCAACATGCCCCTCCCCACTGCACTAGTATTGTTCTTTGATGTATTTTATGGCATTCTAATTAATTCGACACATTATCTTTAAAAATTGTATGCATATTAGAAAAATAGTTCATGGCTGCATAAGAATATGGACATTTTAATTTTTTTTTGGCCCCGATGCTGAAAGTAACTTCTGTATCCGTTGAGCGAAAACATTTTAAAATAAACTATTAATTACGGTTATCCTTATAGACTTGGTGTTGCCTTGTGATATATTTTTTGTATTGGTTTATTAAGTTTTTAATGTTACTTTTCACAATTTTGTGAGGATATGAGATCTCCATTGTGTTGGATTTTCGGGCCTCTGATCCAATACGGTGTCATACAATATCATAACATGTATATCCATTATGGAAATTATATTTTAAGATTTTTATGACTATTAGTCCTACTTTTGAATATTAGTCCTTTTACTCAACTATTAGTCGTATCAAAGATTAACTTTGAAAATCATATACAAAATTTTGAAGTATTTTCCATCTTCGTGACGCATTCAGAAATTACTTTAGAATTACAATAACATTTACTGTGCTATTTTCGCTTCGAATGCATGTCCTCATTTACGAATTTTTATACATCATTATTAAGATAAAAGTAAACATCCTACAAATGGTTGTTCTGGTAAATAACTATAATTAGTTGTAATAGTTGCAGTACTGATTACATATTTTAAAGAGTGAGGGTATCTGAATTTTTAATAGTATTATACGAGCACTTAATTAAAGATTATTAATCTGAGTTACCAAACTGTTTTAAATAATTCAAACAAAATTCGTGATTATAACTACCCCAAGAACTATTGTCTCTATCTTTATATATTACCCCAACTATCAACCATGTCTTTTTTAGACAATCAGCTCAAAAATCGTCCATCCATTTTCACCTGTTTGTAGTCATAGGACCCAGGGGACCCTAACCTTATCTGGTTTTTCATAGTATTCACTGAACATAGAGAAAAGAGGGTGCACTGAGAGAAGCTAGTTAGTTGAATGGACACATTAAAAAAAAATTTAAAAAACAATAACAACAACACAGATTTAGATTCATTTCTTTGGTCAGCCTTTTGGCTATGTCATTTCATTTGTTACCATATCATGTTGTCTTTATTGAAAAACAGAACAACCTCAACCCTGGGTATCTGAATTTTTAATAGTATTATACGAGCACTTAATTAAAGATTATTAATCTGAGTTACCAAACTGTTTTAAATAATTCAAACAAAATTCGTGATTATAACTACCCCAAGAACTATTGTCTCTATCTTTATATATTACCCCAACTATCAACCATGTCTTTTTTAGACAATCAGCTCAAAAATCGTCCATCCATTTTCACCTGTTTGTAGTCATAGGACCCAGGGGACCCCTAACCTTATCTGGTTTTTCATAGTATTCACTGAACATAGAGAAAAGAGGGTGCACTGAGAGAAGCTAGTTAGTTGAATGGACACATTAAAAAAAAATTTTAAAAACAATAACAACAACACAGATTTAGATTCATTTCTTTGGTCAGCCTTTTGGCTATGTCATTTCATTTGTTACCATATCATGTTGTCTTTATTGAAAAACAGCACAACCTTTAGTTGTCTTATAATTTTATCTGTGGTTAGTTATGATAGTTAATTAGTTCGGATTCTAAGTCGTATGGTGTATTGTGTCAAAGGCCAGATTTAACAGAACAGCTTCAAAGGGAAAAGACGGACAAATTCTTTGCACAGCTAAATTTGTCAGAGGAGCAAAAGATGGAATTGCTAGATAACACTTCTACTCAATCTCAGAGCTCAATATGGTTCGAAGAAAGAAGAAAACGTTTGACAGCGTCAAATTTCGGATCAATTTGCAAGATGCTTCCAACTACCAACTGTGTAAGAATTGTCAAAAATCTTCTTTACAGCAACTTTGAAAATTCAGCCACTATATACGGGAAAGCAAACGAATCAAAGGCGGTAAAAGCCCTAGAAATGCAGATGAATATAAAAATTGAATCGTGCGGCTTATTTATTGACAGTGAATTTCCATTCCTAGGAGCATTCCAGATGGCATCGTTGCAAATTCTGAGGGTATTGTTGAGATAAAGTGCCCTCTAACGAGCCAAGATAAACACCCAATGCAATATCTTCGCAAAGGTTGGCATCTACTGATCCCCCATAAGGATGAGGAATCAATCCTTTCAATTAATCGGAAGCACGATCACTTTTATCAAATTCAGGGTCAATTGCATATCGCCCAAAAAGATTACTGTCTTTTTGTCGTGTGGTCCCCTATAGGCATGGTAATAGAAATTTTTTTAAAAGAAGATGCATTTAGGAAGGAGCAAATGGAATCCCACCTTGTAAAATTCTACAAAAACAGCATTCTTCCAGAACTTATCGATCCGCGTCACCCCAGATCTATGCCCATAAGGGTGCCCCAATATATTGTGGATGCACAGAATTTAAAACTACAGAAAAAAAAGAAATAAAAGAACTATTTGAATATCCCTCTGACAACTGCCTGCACCTCAAAATCAGTTTTTATCTTCGACACTCATTGGAATTTTGCTTTTACTAACAATCATATTTTTACAAATTCCCTCACAAGTACTGTACTCCAATATATGTTTTTTCTTCAGCACAAAGACCGGAACCTGCTTCTACTGACATCTAACACTTTTTAAATACGAAAACTCATTGCCAAAAGTGATTATTCAAATAATCATACATTTGCCCTTTGACAAATGCTGTACTCCTATATATAGTTTTTTTTTCAACATAAAAACCAAAACCTGCTCCTCCTGACATCTAACACTTTTTTAAATGCCAAAACTCATTGCTAAAAGTGATTATTCAAATAATCATACATTTACAATTCCCTTTGACAGGTGCTGTATTCCAACATATGTTTTTTCTTCAACACAAAGACCAGAACCTGCTCCTCCTGACATCTATTTTTTTTATGCCAAAACTCATTGCCAAAAGCGATTATTCAAGTAAACATTTTTACAAATTACCCTGACAAGTACTGTACTTGTATATGTGTTTTTTCTTCAACACAAAGACCGGAACCTGCTCCTCCTGACATCTAACTTTTCTTTTATACCAAAACCCATTGCTATCAGATCTAAAATGATAATTAAAAAAATAAGAAAGAGAGCGAAATGAATCTGAATAACCAATAGACATAGGAATATTATAGAGCCAACGGTACGCGCACAAAATAAAAAAGCAAAAAAAGCAACACCAGGAGAACCTTCTAAAACCTTCACCAAAAGTAGTTTCTGATAGAAAGGGGCACAAACCCTCCAAGGCAACTAAAAAAAGACAATTGAGCATAACACAAAAAAGACACTTATACAAAAAAATATCCTCGTTTCAATGACCCCTTTTTCGGAATTAGCAACCTCCAAAACGTGTAGAAAACACCAAAATATGTATTTCGAATTTGCGACCTCATCACAATTACTTTCATTACCTTATATTTGTTTTTTGGTAATTGAAAGTAAAAATACGTCATTTTTAATTAAGCTACATTTTATTATCGATCAAGATTGGTGCAAAACGCCTTTGAATTTCCTGTGTAATTCCATTTTTAGTTTTCGGATACCATCCAATTTATTATTGATATCTAAGTTTTCACACGATTCCTATGTGTGCTATTTTGTTTAGCGAAGCTTCTTTAAATAATTTTCAAAGTTCACAGTCAATATTACTATTCGTCTTGTGCATCCGAGATTCCAAATGGCGTCCTCTTAAGTAACGAGCGCCATAGTTCTGAGTATTCAGACATTTTCTAGTTCCTGGTGGGACATGAAAAAGAAAGAGACTAGGGATCTAAAGTTTCCAAATTAAAGTTTATTATTCCATGTTTCAAACTTTGGAAGATAGCTTTATCTGTTTATGTTTTGCAATGGAAACTATTAAAAGTTGCTTAGTCATTTTATATATCGGCTACAGTTTTGTACTAGATTTCGTACAGTTTGTTCTAGATTTTTTCGTAAACACAACACCTAACTGGTAGAGTTTTTCTTAGAAATTAGTTTTTAATGAATTTATTTTCTCTAAGTTAAATAACTTACAACCCTGAATAATTTTGAAGATAGCTTTAGTTTTTTGTTTCAAACTTTGGAAGATAGCTTTATCTGTTTATCTTTTGCAATAGAAACTATTAAAAGTTACTTAGTCATTTTATATATCGGCTACAGTTTTGTACTAGATTTCGTACAGTTTGTTCTAGATTTTTTCGTAAACACAACACCTAACTGGTAGAGTTTTTCTTAGAAATTAGTTTTTAATGAATTTATTTTCTCTAAGTTAAATAACCTACAACCCTGAATAATTTTGAAGATAGCTTTAGTTTTTTGTTTCACAAACTTTGGAAAGATAGCTTTAGTTTTTGTTTCAAACTTGGAAGATAGCTTTATCTGTTATGTTTTGCAATGGAAACTATTAAAAGTTACTTTGTCATTTATATATCGGCTACAGTTTTGTACTAGATTTCGTACAGTTTGTTCTAGATTTTTTCGTAAACACAACACCTAACTGGGAGAGTTTTTCTTAGAAATTAGTTTTTAATGAATTTATTTTCTCTAAGTTAAATAACTTACAACCCTGAATAATTTTGAAGATAGCTTTAGTTTTTTGTTTCAAACTTTGGAAGATAGCTTTATCTGTTTATGTTTTGCAATGGAAACTATTAAAAGTTACTTTGTCATTTTATATATCGGCTACAGTTTTGTACTAGATTTCGTACAGTTTGTTCTAGATTTTTTCGTAAACACAACACCTAACTGGTAGAGTTTTTCTTAGAAATTAGTTTTTAATGAATTTATTTTCTCTAAGTTAAATAACCTACAACCCTGAATAATTTTGAAGATAGCTTTAGTTTTTTGTTTCAACTTTGGAAGATAGCTTTAGTTTTTTGTTTCAAACTTTGGAACTAGATAGCTTTATCTGTTTATGTTTTGCAATGGAAACTATTAAAAGTTACTTTGTCATTTATATATCGGCTACAGTTTTGTACTAGATTTCGTACAGTTTGTTCTAGATTTTTTCGTAAACACAACACCTAACTGGTAGAGTTTTTCTTAGAAATTAGTTTTTAATGAATTTATTTTCTCTAAGTTAAATAACTTACAACCCTGAATAATTTTGAAGATAGCTTTAGTTTTTTGTTTCAAACTTTGGAAGATAGCTTTATCTGTTTATGTTTTGCAATGGAAACTATTAAAAGTTACTTTGTCATTTTATATATCGGCTACAGTTTTGTACTAGATTTCGTACAGTTTGTTCTAGATTTTTTCGTAAACACAACACCTAACTGGTAGAGTTTTTCTTAGAAATTAGTTTTTAATGAATTTATTTTCTCTAAGTTAAATAACTTACAACCCTGAATAATTTTGAAGATAGCTTTAGTTTTTTGTTTCAAACTTTGGAAGATAGCTTTATCTGTTTATGTTTTGCAATGGAAACTATTAAAAGTTACTTTGTCATTTTATATATCGGCTACAGTTTTGTACTAGATTTCGTACAGTTTGTTCTAGATTTTTTCGTAAACACAACACCTAACTGGTAGAGTTTTTCTTAGAAATTAGTTTTTAATGAATTTATTTTCTCTAAGTTAAATAACTTACAACCCTGAATAATTTTGAAGATAGCTTTAGTTTTTTGTTTCAAACTTTGGAAGATAGCTTTATCTGTTTATGTTTTGCAATGGAAACTATTAAAAGTTACTTTGTCATTTATATATCGGCTACAGTTTTGTACTAGATTTCGTACAGTTTGTTCTAGATTTTTTCGTAAACACAACACCTAACTGGTAGAGTTTTTCTTAGAAATTAGTTTTTAATGAATTTATTTTCTCTAAGTTAAATAACTTACAACCCTGAATAATTTTGAAGATAGCTTTAGTTTTTTGTTTCAAACTTTGGAAGATAGCTTTATCTGTTTATCTTTTGCAATGGAAACTATTAAAAGTTACTTTGTCATTTTATATATCGGCTAAAGTTTTGTACTAGATTTCGTACAGTTTGTTCTAGATTTTTTCGTAAACACAACACCTAACTGGTAGAGTTTTTCTTAGAAATTTGTTTTTAATGAATTTATTTTCTCTAAGTTAAATAACTTACAACCCTGAATAATTTTGAAGATAGCTTTAGTTTTTTGTTTCAAACTTTGGAAGATAGCTTTATCTGTTTATGTTTTGCAATGGAAACTATTAAAAGTTACTTTGTCATTTAATATATCGGCTACAGTTTTGTACTAGATTTCGTACAGTTTGTTCTAGATTTTTTCGTAAACACAACACCTAACTGGTAGAGTTTTTCTTAGAAATTAGTTTTTAATGAATTTATTTTCTCTAAGTTAAATAACCTACAACCCTGAATAATTTTATTAAACTAATTTATGACGCACAAAAATGACCTTTATTAAGTTATCTACAGTTCTTGGACAAATTATTAGACGCACTGCAAGATTTCATGTAAAATATTATTTCCGCGTGATATTGTACCGTTTTATTATTTTAAATTGATTTGGTTTTTTTTATATTATCCAATCAATTACCGATTTATTGGACATAAATAAAACAACATTAATTTAGAAAAGTATAAGTTTATTTTTAAAGAAAAGTGAAATTAAAGTTAGTAAAAGTCAATATTTAGTTGAGCCACCTTTAGCCGCTATCAAAGCTTTAATTCTGCGCGGCATGCTATCAATGCCAGATTGTACTGTCTCCTGCATTTGAGGATGATGATTCCACACATAAATAATCTTATAATAAATAATTAATATAAATTAATCTTAATCATAATTAATCATAATTATCTTTAAATAAATAAAAATATGTAGTCTACAACAATTCTTTTAAATAAAAATCAATAATATTGTAGTTTAAATATACCATTATTGCATAAAAACTCTTAAGAAACATAAATTTACTTTAAAAAATCATAGCTGGCACTTTAAAAAAAATCGTTGAGAAAATTTAAGATAATCAAAAAAAATAAATTTAATCAAATACCGTGTGTTTCTTGAAATATATTTTCCTCTATAAAACAAAATAGGTGAGATGCGTGTTCCTAAGGATGTTTTTTTTTATATATATGAATCTCCATTAACTACAACTGAGCTGATTAAAAGTTTGTAATTATTAGAATTTATCAATAGCTTCCAATTTATTACACAATAAATAATAAATATGGAGAAATAGACATTTAAAAAAAATAAATAATAATAATTGCACTAGGTACAATACCTGCATCGTACTGCAAACTACACTATCTAGACTAATGACTTGGAATATTGTACAAGCAAAAACAACTTTAACCTATAAAAGAAAGCATACAGAAAGACTAATTATTTGAGAAGAAAAATTGTCCAATTCATTGGTGTAGTTACTGCAGTTCACCTGCCCAACGGTAGCATACCAGCGGCCAGTAGCTTTTGTACCAAGGGTCACTTCCTAAAATTTACTTTTTTCTATAAAATGAGAAAACACAAGCAAAAACAACTTAACCCATAAAAGAAAGTATACAGAAAGACTAATTATTTGAGAAGAAAAATTGTCCAATTCATTGGTGTAGTTACTGCAGTTCACCTGCCAAACGGTAGCATACCATCAGTGGCCAGTAGCTTTTGTACCAAGGGTCACTTCCTAAAATTTACTTTTTTCTATAAAATGAGAAAACACAAGCAAAAACAACTTAACCCATAAAAGAAAGTATACAGAAAGACTAATTATTTGAGAAGAAAAATTGTCCAATTCATTGGTGTAGTTACTGCAGTTCACCTGCCAAACGGTAGCATACCATCAGTGACCAGTAGCTTTTGTACCAAGGGTCACTTCCTAAAATTTACTTTTTTCTATAAAATGAGAAAACACAAGCAAAAACAACGTAACCCATAAAAAAAAGTATACAGAGCGACTAATTATTTGAGAAGAAAAATTGTCCAATTCATTGGTGTAGTTACTGCAGTTCACCTGCCAAACGGTAGCATACCAGCGGCCAGTAGCTTTTGTACCAAGGGTCACTTCCTAAAATTTACTTTTTTCTATAAAATGAGAAAACACAAGCAAAAACAACTTAACCCATAAAAGAAAGTATACAGAAAGACTAATTATTTGAGAAGAAAAATTGTCCAATTCATTGATGTAGTTACTGCAGTTCACCTGCCCAACGGTAGCATACCAGCGGCCAGTAGCTTTTGTACCAAGGGTCACTTCCTAAAATTTACTTTTTTCTATAAAATGAGAAAAATCAAACATCTATATTGATTTTCATCAATTAGGGGATCAATTTATTTACTAATAAACACAAAACTATTAACAATGAATTACAAGTTTTTTCATAAATTATTTACAATCTCAATTTGAGAATCAATGCAACATGATCTGCATGCATTTTCACTCTAAATCAACCAAAAACATTGGTTTAGGCAAGTTAAATTTTTATATAATATTTTCCTAAATAACCAACTTTTTAAATATATTTATTTGGAATGAACATCGTTAGTAAGACTATTATCTGTCCATAATCCGTCGGTGGATTCTGTCCATAATCAATGCGTTGTTGATTCTTTCCGCAAAATATCCAAAAGTATCTTACATTGTCTTACATAGTCAGTCCCAGTTACATAGCTCTAGGTATAAGTTTTACCAATTTTGTACAAAACGCTTTCTAAAGAAAATTGTCATATGGTTAGGATTTTAAGGATATAAATATTCCGTTTGCCTATTTTTAGAGCAATATTATTTAAAATAAAATGTTTTATAATTTTCTAGGCTTATCTTTAAAAAATTAAAAAAAAAAAAAACAATCTATAATCTAGAATTTTTCTTTTGACCTTTCAAAATCAGCAGTGCTGCCATCTACCAGCTGCACTGCAATATTTTTTAATGAATTTTTTCTTTACTTTTTCAGCAAACGATCCTATTTCAAAAATACCTGATGTAAGTCAGGACTGCATGGAATGTATCTGCAAGGTATGACATTCAAATAGTTGTTCGTAAGAGGTATTGTTAATTTGAACCTACTGCAAACTTTCAAAATATTGACCTGATAATAAAATTAGTTATGTTATAATGGGGGTACAATATATATTAAACAAAGTTTGATGAATTAGTATTAGTTTCTTGTGTAAGCTCATTTAAAAAATATTTCTCTGTTTATAATCAAACTATATAAATAGCCTGAAGTACATAGATTTATATATGGGGAAATCGTTGGCACGCATGTCATATGATTCTATAGTCATGTAAAAAATCCTATTTGATTTGGCTTCTCTCGGCAAAATTAAAAATCTCAGCATACTATAACATCCCCAAAGAGCTCAGACTCGTTATAATATGAGAGTCTAAATTGTTAGCGAGAGCTTCCTAGATGGTCCCTCAAAAAATGGCTCTCAGTTTTTTTGAATTTACCAAGTTCGCAAAAGGCTTTATCAGCCAAAATCAACCAATTTGGAAAAAAGGTATTTAGTTGCCTGTGTAAGCCCATTAAAAAAATAACTATAATCATCTATAATAATAAAAGAAAGAGTCTGTCTGTCTGTGTGTCTGTCTTCGGATCGTAAAAGACCTACTTATACTGCCCTCAGAAATTCTAAATTTTTAAGATAGATTCCATTTAATACTAACGTGTGCACCTGAGGCTTAGTTTTTTCATATTTGTTCCATTTTTAGAGAAAATTCGAATTTTCTGAAAAAATACACCACTTTCGCTCAAATCCGATCATTTTTTCTCTTTCCTGATGCCATCGGCTGAAAAATTTAAATAAAACTTTTAACGAAAACATTTAAATTCAAAATGTTTATTTTATTCTTTTGCCATTACTTTCAGAAACTAAATTCATTATTTGAAAAATAATTGACATGTTTCAAGTGACGTAATTTCGCCACTCTTCATTCCCGTATTTTATTGTGGGTTTATTTGAGGATTTTTTCATTGGATTTTTCTGTTGACTGCATGTATGCATATTTAAGCAATAAATGTATAGTTAAGCTATTACTGGAACTATGATGGTTAATAAAGGCCATCGCACTAGAGCTATTAGTGTTTTATGTCTTTATTTTTCCGCCAAATACGTTGCCAAACTCGCCAAATTATTAACTAAAATTCGCCAAATAGGCAATTTCTTTTATAAATAATTTATAAGCTGGTCGTGTCATTGTGTTAGAGCTGTATAATGGGTGTGTTTGTAGCTAAATCTATTTTCTCGCTAAATTATCTCCCAAAACGCGCCAAATGAGCTAAAAGGTTTTATGTATTTATGAGGGAATTGTGATGACATTTATGAGTGCATTTTATAGCGTATTTTTCATTTTGGAATTTTAAGGCAATGAAACGGGATTTTATAATTTATAACGAGCGGAAGCAATAATAAGTTTATGATCCTATAACAGGTTATATGGTACACATATCTGGAATCTATTTGATATTTTTTTTATTCCGTGCAAAGAACGGGTATAAATTTGCTAGTACTATATAAATAACCGTAGTGCATAGATTTATATCCCAAAGTGCATATATTTGTATAATATTAGAAGTAAACACAGTTACTTCCTGTATTTATCCAGAGAACGAGGAAAAACAGAGTATTCATGAAAGCTAGAAGATTGATAATTTTCCATTATTATGTTCTAACTAACATTTCACTTTCATTCCTATTGATTGATATTTATCTTTGCTGTGTATTGTGTACAGGGCCTGTTCTAGGAAATCTCAGACTATAGGCACAACCTATTTTGGGGGCCCCTTTACGGAAAATTTTGTGTATGATTTCCAGTAATGATGATGCTATAAGACCTATGTATCAAATTTTTGCTACAATTTTATAGGCTTCCTTATAAACATCGATCAAAACAATCACGTTAGGTCACTTTCTTAGTCAAAATTGAGCAAAAAACAAAGTGGAGTATCAGATTTTTTTAAAGTTTACAGATATTTTGGGGATTTACAGCATTTAGCACAATAGGAACTGTAATTTAAGGGCCCCTAAAATTTGGGGGCCCTAGGCCCGGGCCTAACGGGCCTTATAGAAGAACAGGCCCTGATTGTGTATCAATTGTTCAATGCGTGTTTCGCAGGCAAGCAGCGGCTGCGACGAAACCCTCAAATGTCACCAAGCAGTCGGGGGTGGCGGATACTTGTGCGGGCCGTATGTGGTTTCTTGGGCTTACTGGTACGACGGAGGAAGACCCGGTGACAAAGGAAAACCTGAAGGTAAAAATGAAAAGATATTAATGCACAGAAAAAATTGTTTTGTTGGGAGAACCAAATTTTTTTTGTTGATGTGTTTTGTTGACTAATTTTGTTGACTTAACAATATTTTACTTGTCACAAAAAGCGAGTATTTTCACCACAACAAAACCCATTTGGTTGAGGTAAGCTCGGCCTGCTATTGGCTGTTTCTAACTGTGACGTCATGGCGCCTGTCATCAACGGCAAATCGAAGAAAATTAAAGGCGCCATAAGGCCATTATCGTCGTAAAAGGATATGATTGCTATTTTCAAAGTTAACTTCGGGCCTTAGTGAGCCTAGTGGTCAGCGTCTCGGTCACGAGATCGGATGGTCCCGCGATCGAGTCCGGTACCACTGAAGACCTACCGAGTATATGCGGAGTACGTGCTCGTTAAAGCTGTTGGGTTGGAAAGTCCTGTAGTCGGTCATGCTCTTTCGGTTTGGCGCATTCTGGTGAATTCACAAAAATTTGGTACGGACAACAAATTGTTTGTTGGCGCTATATGACCAAAAAATTTTGTTGAAACAACAAATTTGATGTTCTTTAAAAAATTTTTTTTTTGTGCCTCAATTTTTAAGAACGACGACGCCCTACAAGTAGACTACTAATGTTCTCTGGAAGAAAGAGGTGCAATTTAACCTCCTTTCTTACCATGAAGAACACAGCATAGACTTTTTTCAGGAGAAATTATTTTGAATTGTTCATTTGCGACAGTCTTAACCCGGCAGCACTCGCGCTCCTAAGAGAAACACCGTTACTCGTAGGGGGTACTTTAAACCCCAGCTCTGAATTTCCTTCAAATATCTCTTTTACGTTCAAAACTTGCACAATTTTTACTTAAAAGCTATTTTCTAACAAATATTTCAGGTATTTATGGAGAAGTTTGGGTATCGGAATTATAATTATGATCCACATAATTTATCACTTCAGCGATCGTATCCACAGGATCACCAGTAATGTCTTCATTTTCCAACAATTCATTAGACTCACTATCGGAACAAGGACGATAATCAATTGTCATATCATCATCATCCATAGCATCACCAGCTTCTTCTTCTGATTCGTTTGTAGATTTATCACCCGAAGAAACTTCTGCTAACAATTTTCGCAGACTTTCCGTCTCCTCATTTAGGACAAGTAGCTTGACAATTTGAACTAGAATGAAGAACCGCTGGCACTCGCGTGCGGTCTTTCACAACCCAAAACCACAATTCTACTAAAACCGCTTTCGGCGATTACTTAAACTTACACGAGGGCTATTGACGATTAAACAAACATGTAAATGTCCCATTAACCACCATATGTGAGGTCTAATGGTACAAGGGCTAATGGGACATGGTAAATGTATTATACAAATGCCATCCTGGGTGGTTGGCCACTAGGCCATTAGGCTTCTTGGCTCTGTAATATTTTTCTACATGTGAGGTAAAAACAGTTAATGCGGAGCATTTATCCAAGTAGGTGGCGTTCATAATTTGTCCAGAATCACACACAGGAGATGAAACGGAAAAGATGGGCACGCAGACAGTCGTGTCCAGTCAAATGTCTGAAACCGGCCGTTGCAGCCGAACGGAGGGCGTCAAGAACACAACGCAAGAAGGAGGAAAGGATACTCCAGAGTTTACTATGGGAACCCTGATCGGCATCTTTACGAAATTATTGCCTAAATAGGCTCTGTTGACTTCAAGCTTCGAAGAATGGAATGGAACCTTTCTGTCACATCTCTGGTGAACGTGGCATCCTTTTTTTTTTTAAGCCAAAGACCCGCTCTCTCATTTCTTTCGATACCACAGACACAGATACCACTGGAAAAGGACTTTTTCTGGATTGACCTTAGGAGAGATTTGCATTGACTGATGCGTAGGCTTTTGCTTTCCTGATTTGAAGAGAGAGCTTGAAGTGCGGATGTGGAGTCGGAAAGGATCACAGCTTACTCAAAAGAGCTCTGGCGAATAGAAAGCTGCTGGAGTGCGACAAATATCGATTCCACCTCACCATCAAAATGAGTTGAAAACCTTCCCACTGGCAGGTAAAAGCAAAAAAGATCGCAAAAGATACCTGCACCCCGCACGAAGTCCATTAGAGAGCCATCCGTGTATATATGTACGCAGGTTTAGGATAGATGGATGGATGGATGTTTAGGTTTTATGGCACAAGGGCATCTAAGGCCATACTGCGCCAAAAACTAGGTAATTTTAAAAGATTAAAATGGAACATAAAAATGTCACAGAATCTTTAAGAACTAAATAACCCACTAGGTTTTGATAAAAGGCTAACATTTTGCTTTAAATATACACATGACATTTAAAAAACTGACACTAAATCAAAGAATAAAATCCAATATCAACTAAAAAGGGGAAAAAAAGCATGATATGGGGGATGAGATAAAATGTGATGGATAGACGGGTTTAAGATGTTAAAATGTTTAAGCCTGCTCCGTGTGAATGCTGGATAGTGAACTAGTATATGATGAACACTCAATGAAACATCACACATGACACAAATGGGATGATCTTCTGCAGAGGTTTAGGATAGCGATCGTGGATAGTTTCAAGGGCTATCCCACGGAGAGCTTCGGTGCAAAAGTCAGACTTTTTAAATTTCAGATTAAGGTCCAGTCTAACATCAAGACCCATATAGTCCAAGGGGCAAGAAAAAGAAAGCAGTTCGATGGGAGAATTGTTGATTAGTTTGTAGCATTCAATGTCTTCCATGGTAAAAATTAAAATTTCAAAAAAGTAAAAAAGAAATCAGAAAATGACTTAAAAATAAAATTTTAAAGCAAACACCATTTACATAATGTAAACATAATGAAATTTTGTTTTTTTTAAACAATTATTTCCCATTGAAAGGTGAAATATCAAAGTTACAACTCAAAATCGCAGACGCTCCAATAACTTTGTGGATCACCGGAATGGATAGTTTTGTAACTATATCTTCTAAAATTTATCCCAAACTTGTCCTCTTTTTCAGGGTAAGTGAATTTAAAAAGACGGTCTCTAACTTCAACTAGCTTACCCAGAGTTCATCGCTTTCTATTTCAGAAATCCATCCAACGTAATAAATAATAGTTTGCTTTCTAGCAAATTTTACCAACAACAAATTACTTTTCTTCACCAAGCTCTGTTCAGATGTAATTAGTGAAATTGCAGGTGAAAAAATGTCACCAATAAAGCTACTTGAACTGTCACTTATATACGACAAAAAAGTTCAAAAAGTTTAAAGTCAAAGTTTTAAAACGTTTATGGCAACTTGACTGAATAAGATATTAGAGATTTATATAGATTCTTCAAGAGAAGCATAAAAAGCTAGGTTTATTCGTGTCCCATTTGATCCCACAGTTTCTGTCCCATTAGACCCCAAAGTGTTGTTTTTTATAAATGATCCAACACAGAAGCATGTGTATTCCACAACAGTATTTGACATATATATTAATCTATGATATGTCAACTACCTATAACTATAGTTTAATTCAATGAAAGTTTTTATTTAATACGTTACAAGTGAAAAAAACATGTGTATTCCACAACAGTATTTGACATATTATATCTTAATCTATGATATGTCAACTACCTATAACTATAGTTTAATTCAATGAAAGTTTTTATTTAATACGTTACAAGTGAAAAAAAACATGTGTATTCCACAACAGTATTTGACATATTATATCTTAATCTATGATATGTCAACTACCTATAACTATAGTTTAATTCAATGAAAGTTTTTATTTAATACGTTACAAGTGAAAAAAACACACTTTTAACTAACTTTCTTCAAAACAACAATTCTTCTCTCCACTTCAACGCATGCTTTTAATGGGTTGTTAAAATGTGAAGTCTAACTGTTACAATGCTGTAGAGTAGAAATATTTGTAAAAAATACATATTTTCCCCTCTTTAGGTCCCATGTCGCATTAGCCCTGCGTCCCATTAGCCGCCACTCTCTCCTATAGTTTTATTTTGTCGTCAGATCTGTAACTCCTCATCTCATCTGTAAATTGGCACTTTTCCATAATATTGAACCCATATCACGAAACAAAAGTACAGGGTGAGGCAAATAAAAGTGGCCCAGGTCAAGAGATAGGAATACGCTTGGCGAGAAAAACTCTTGAATCCGCCTGAAAGTTTTCAAGTGGAAACAAAAGATTATTCAAGCGTGCAATGGTTTCACTTGACAAACTTTTTTTTCCATTGTTTGGATTGGATTAGCATCACATTAGAGCTACTCATGGACTAGTGGCCAGTTCAGATCGTAGTGCGTCAGTGTGAGTTGCGACTGTGTGAGTGTAAGTTGATCAATTCACAGGTGTGAAGATGAAACTCACAGTACAGCAGAGAGTGTTCAATGTAGAAAATTTATTAAAACGAATTCGTGGAAAAAATTTGACCAGTTGAAGAATTTAAATTTGTAAAAGGGCCTAAAAAGAGTAATAGGCAATGATCAGTTACGAACTGGCGTCAACCATGATCTGCTGTCAACAAGTTCAAAAACATTCCGAAACGGGTCTGAACACCAGCTTCTGGGTCTTGCAATCAATTTAGAATGTTTTGTATTAAAAAAAAAGGTCCGATTCTCTACGATAAATAACAACCGAAATAATCGCTAGTGGGAACTTTTTATGATCAGAGAGAGGGAGAGAGAGCTCTACCAACCTTGTTTATATTTAATTTCAACTAGCTTTTCAAACCACAGCATAGTTGCCGGCAAATAAGTCGCCAAGCGTTTGTTTGAGCTTAATATTGAAGCGATCAATGGCTTCATGTTAGCAAACCTGTTTCTGTATTGGTTTTTGACTTTGCAACATATCTGTCGTATTCTTATCTCTACGTTAGGGCCACTTTTATTTGATTCACCATGTACATCAAATTCAGGAACTTATCAGAAAAACTAAAGTAACCTTTAATTTTAATTCGTATAAGAAGCCGACAAAACAGTAATCTAACACATCGTATTATTATATTTCTGTTGACAGATTTCGAGACCTGTGTCACGAACCGCACATGTGCAGAGATAGCCGTACGCGGTTACATGCTTCGGTACGGCCGGGACTGCGACGACAACAAACTCATTGACTGCCAGGACTTCGCTCGAATCCACAAACTGGGGTTCGACCAGTGTTCCAGAGAGATATGGGACACCGAATACTGGGCCAAGTTCGAGACCTGCATCGAATCGGCCCCGATAGAATCGTCCAAGTATGAAAGAGACCCAGAAGATGAAGATTTGGAATATTACGACGAAGAATATTCAGAAGATCTCTGAAAGCCCTAAGACCGTTGAAGGAATGTTCTTCTTTGTTTTGTTTTTGTTGCAGATATTGCGATATAATGCAATGAAAAATTGTTTTCGGACACTTTAATTCTTTACTTGTGTGAATAAACTGAAAACCCTTGCATGAGATAGTCACATAGTTAAATTTTTATTGCAGAACTCTTTTTCGAATATTTATAAATAAATTGCGGTACAGAAAAGACCGCAGATATACTTTTTTATGAAGGTCAGCAAAATAACCAAAATTATCACTTCATCTTTGAAACAAAAAAAAATAGTAAACATTTTATTGATTTGTGTGTAATTTTATTTGTTTATTTACTACTACCATACAGAACAGGTTACTTAATAGGTAGAGGGATCACAAATACAAACAAGTAGGTTTAATTTGTCACTTAACCCGCTTCCACACAACATTTGTGTACAACAGGAACACAGTGTTAATTCTATATTAAACATTCACAAGCTAAATTTAACTAGTTTCATTGTTCTTCATAGTATTTCAACTATTTTAGTCTTTTTTGCATGTCATTTGAATCTGTAAATTTGTTCATTTACATAAATAAATGCATATGTATTGCAAAATTATGCCTTGATATTTGCTTATGATATGTTATGCTTATATAAACTTTAATTTCTAATTGAGACCCATTTACAAGGGTAAAATAAGCTCATTACCTTTTTATTTTTTTTCACAAATATTGACAGTCAAAACCTAAGCTATAATTTTAATAGAATTTTTTAATCTTTTGGACCTCATTTTTAATATCATACTTTGATAATAATTTTTACACTCACTAATTACCATTCATAACAATAAACAAAACTAGCGGCTCAGTTTCCGAGAGGTATAACGAGGCTGAAAAAGCTTTCCCGAAATTTTGACGTCATAGTTACGAGTGACGTTGTTCCGAAGATGAAGACAACCTGTCTCGAAACCTGTTAGGAACCACTCTTCACGGCTGACCACAATTTTAGGGTTCCGAATACGTCCGAACTAGTTTCTAGATCTTCGGCAATGGGAACAGTGACGAAAAATTTTCCGTCTACGCTCTTGTTTGGGAGAGCTTCTCTGGCCTTGTTATTGAAGTTGGCCGTGGTCCGCCCCATAAGACCAAGTTTGCGGTTTCGAGCCTTAGCTGAGTCGTCAGATTTTCTGGATGGGAAAATCATCTGCACGCGTGTCATATGTTTATGTGGCGAGTAAAAGATCCCTTGAGTTTCCCTTTAGCTTGGGTTCTCTCGGCAAAATTAAATCTCGTCATATTTTAACATCCGCAGAGAGCTTAGATTCATTGTAATCTGAGCGTCAAAATTGGTAGCGAGAGTCGCCTAGATGGTGCCACAAAAAAATGGCCCTCAGTTATGGGGAACATACCGAGTGTCTGCAAAGACTTAGCCACCAATAAATCAGTCCTGTTGGGAAAAAAACCGTGTACACTGTTAAAAACCCTGAAATTTCAGGAGAAAAGTTACTGATTTTAACGGAACTGTCCCGTAATGACAGAAAACGTTTTTTTTCCTTCTGAAAACGGGTTTTTCCTTCTAAAAACGGAAAATGTCCGTAAACCACGAGCGAAGAGATGAAAACGGAATTTTCCCGTGTTTAGAGCTGCCATACTTTTATTACCCTATCGTAGAATTGGCGATAATGCACTAAGAATACACACATCGAAACTCGAACATCAAATACCTGTATTACCTGTGTACCTGTATTACGAACTTCAAATACCTGCACCTACTGCCAGTCATCCTATAAATCGGATATGTGCTGAAAATAGTACACTGTTAAAAATTTTGTGCTTGGTTTCACCATGATATTGGTTCCTAGTAGCTGCAACGGCTGAATGGTGAAACGTTCCACCATATTTTTGGTATTCGGTTGAACCATTTCTCAGGTTTTTGTATCCCAATCCAGAAAAATGGTTCAACCAAACACCGAAAAAAAGGTGAAACATTTCACCATTCAGCCGTTGCAGCTACTAGGAACCAATATCATGGTGAAACCAACCAATATCATGGTGAAACCTAGCACCAAATTTTTAACAGTGTAGAAAAATCCTCAATTCACGGGTGGGCCCGAGTACACTGAAACAGACGTGCTCGTTAAATCTGTGGAGTCCAAAGTCGTGACTTGACCAGGGTTCTAAATTACGAGTAACGAGTAAAATTTTAATAACGGAGAAATAAGAAACGGAACTTCTGTAAATACACGGGAAAATACTTAACGAAACGGGAAAGTCCCGGCAACTCTGCTGCCGGTACTTGTCCCGTTAATTTCAGTAAATTTTTTTTACAGTGTAGTCAGCGAAAGATCAACGACTAAAAAATATTTCAAAAAAAAGGATTACCATACAAAATCCAGTTGTATTGATACATTTATAAGCACTGTTTTCTTTCTAATGATAAATGTGAGTTTTCGATTGCTTTTCGTCCAGGTTCTTCCTCCAAAACGGGCGCTTTTTATGGCATTTTATTATACGATGGTAAAGGATCTGTGAACCATAAAAAACTAAATTACACTTTTCATGACATTTTTGCTGATGTTATTGTTGCCGTGTGTCTCCAAGCCATAGCCTGGAAGGCAAGAGGGATGCAGTAGGTTCCGTTGGCACAAGGATTTCAGTACCCGTGATGGTGGATGTCTGACTTCTACTCCGAGAAGGCAACACTTCCTAAATTTAGGCACTTTAGAGGGATACCTGAACCTTGAGTAGCGTTAATAAGCAGTTCTCTTTAGAAGTTCAATTAAAAAATGCTTACCTTGGCTACTATACAAAACAAATCCCCTTCTGACAATCGGCTCCATGTATACACGGATGGCTCCGCCCAAAGATGCCTTTAAAAATGCTGCTGCCGGAGCTTATTCTAACATCTTTAGTGTCAGTAACCCTGTGGAAAATTATTGTGACAATTTTCATGGGGAGATTGCTGCCATAATATAAGCCACAGACGAATTAAGAAATAGTCAAGATCTGAATATTGTCTTCTTCGTCGATTCACAAGCAGCTATCCATTCGCTTATCAACTTAAAATATAATCAAACTGCTCTGGTCCACTCCTGTAGAAAGAAATTATGCCATTTACTAAAAACCAAAGATCATTCAGCTCTCATCAAAGCTCTTCAGTGGATTCCAAGTCATTGTGGCATTTTCGGAAATGGACAAGCAGATAGACTAGCAAAAGCTTGGTCTCTTATGACGCAGCCTGATTACCTAACAATTTCGATCGGTTTTTAACTGATTAAAAAATCATATACTTTTTTTCAAAGACATCTCAATTAATAAAAGCTTTTCCTTATCATTATGCCAAAACCTTGAAAATTAACACCGGCGTGGTAAAAGCTAGATATTTACACGCTGATTTATTAGTAACAGTAGTGAGAATACTTCCAAGACAAGATACATCTTCATTCTTCAATGAAACCAGTCGTAGCAGTTTTTCACCGACATTGACAGTAATCGTACGTTAGGGCATCCAAAGATTCAGAGCAAGATGCACTTCATTTACAGATTTGAAACACTTTTACATGTGGACTAAAGTGCAAGGTGCCGAGTATGGTAAAAGCAGGTGCATCAACAGTTAAAATAATTTTTAAGGACTACAGTTATACATTGTTTATAAGTGTTGTTGATTATTAAATTTAGATTTGGGTAGTTTATTAAAAAAAAATCTCTCAGATCAAACATTTTTTTTTTTAAATTCCGTTATTTGTATGCAGTCGTAATCTTTTAAAATAGTTTAAAATTATGAAAATAGTTTAAGGAATAGAGTCGAATTTTGTTTTTAAACAAAATGATTTAAATATATATGACAGAATGTGTAAAAATAATTATCTCCTTTTTAAAAAATAAAATAATAACAGATCAAAACAAGATGATTTCCATTTAAATGAAAATTATAAAAATATAAACATCTAGTTTAAATATCGAAAAACTGAGAAAAAATTATTTAATCCGTTTAATTAAATTTAACAATAAATGTGCTCGATATAATTATATTTCAATCGTAGCCCAGTTGGTTTTAAAAAACAAACTCATACAATAATTAAAAAATATATAGGTATAACAACATGTGGACTGTGGAGTGCGGTAGCTGTAATTTATAGTTGTAAGGTTAGCTTATCTGCAATTACTGCGCCACCAGTTCACCATTTTGACCTCATAATTATAGGAATACTTTTAAATATATATGATTTTTTTTAATAAAGAGAATGTCAAACAAATGTGTTTTCATATTGGTTGAGGCTTTAAGATACCTATATTTCACCTCAAGAACAGCCTTAAAATTTTAAAACTTACCTAATTTAGACAACTCTAGCGAGGCTAATTGTGACAGTTTTGATTTATATACTGATTCTTATTTTTATTGGGCTGCTCGTCAACTGATGGCAGAGATGCTGTTGACGGGCGTAGGATAAAAAAATATTTAGGTACATCGTTTTAGAGGAAGGGCATTTTTCTCCAGATAACCTGCACCCATGGTACTGCGTTAGGACCACCCGCAGGGCAGAATTTAACGAGCATGTTATCCGCATGTACTCGGGACAACACAATTATTCATGCCTTACCCGGGACACAAACTTATGCCCACTCGCTAACCATTTTACTTTTAACATTTTTTAAATAAAGTTTATTGTGCATTTAGCGAAGTGGCAACAGTGGAAATATTGAATAAAAACTGAATTTTCTTGTATTTTAAATCAATTAAACTTCAAATTTAAATTTTTAATGAAATTTTTGATATAGCATTGCCTGTTTTATTGCTTCAATATGACGCATCCCACTTGTTTGCTGGATTTGTGGTTCGCTCTGTGAAAGTGGGTGACGAACGGACAGACAGACGGACATAGCCTTTATAAAAGCTTCCTATTTTAACGTCATCAAACGTAGCGTGGAATGCAATGTATAGTTTCTCATTAAATTGAAACGTAATTACACCTGATATCAAAATAAATCCTAGGTAATTTCCGGATTCGTGTAATTTCACTGTTCGGGAAGCATACATGTCGATGTCATTTATAAAAAGACTGGATATCCTTTACTTGTAAATATAGTGAGAAATCGGAAGTTTCGCTGAACTTGTACATTTGTTACAACGAAGAATGATTAGTACGATATCCACGTATATTTTGTTCCTTCCATTCGCTACTGTTTCTGGTAAGTAATTTCTTATATCAATTTCAATTTTTTAGTATTTGGATCATGTCGATACATACAGTCCCTGGACAAATTATTCGACTTAAATAGACTTTAACTTATTGAGAATTAGTTCCTGTCCAACGTGTGATTTTGAGTGGTCTTCAAATTAGTTTCATAGTATAACGAAGTCGTTAAATTTCGACAGTATTCGATTGATCCATTTCCTGATTTTGTACCAAAACCTAAAAAATTGTTTCGATCGAATACCGAAACTATGGAAACAATTCACCACCGCGAGGTACCATTATTCTGGTGAAAAAAAGCACAGTTCTTAACAATGTATAGTTAGTGCTTTACTTTTTAAGACGGATATAATCTATAACAGTCTAATAATGAACTGAATCCTATACATATTTTCTGTCATATTTTAACCGGGAGCATGTCGGTCTATTGACGACACATTTCAATATGATATTTTTAGGGGGTTTCCGCGTAGACAAATTTAGGACATACAGTCCCTGGACAAATTATTCGACGCACTGCAAGATTTCATGTATCAATCAATGATGAACAAAATATTTAGAAGGACATTTGTGTTCCTAAACTTAAGCTATTGAATAGAAAATACTATCTGCTATACTTAATACATATATCAACATCTTTTTAATGATATGGCATTCTTTGGTATGTTTTCATCATTACTAAAAAAAATACAGTGCGTCTAATAATTTGTCCAGGGACTGTAAGTATGGCTCCATGACTGACATACCAATAGTATGGCAAGTGTCTTAAAGGGTTTATATGAGTTTTAAGAGATGATGTCATTAGGAAAGCATTGTTTAAACACACTATCAAAAGAATTTGTCTATCATTTAATTAATATTAAATAATAACACTAAAAGAAAATAAATTTGTTTTAATAATTATGTAATAAAATGTTTCCAGGTATTTTTATTAAAGACAATTATAATATTGATCAACATCCAAATTGTTTAAATATGTTTACCAAGCAACCAAAAAGTGTATGAAAACAATGCATTAGATCTATGGACTGACAGTCTCTTAAAGGAGAGCTTGAAGTGCTTCATTAGGAAACGTCAATTGTTTAACACACATAAGTAAAAGAAATATTTTTATAACGTATATAATTTAATATTTGATATAAAACAGCGTCACAAAACCACGAATTAATTAATAAATATTTTTTTAATTAATTGATTAATAAAACTTTTTCCATATTTCCGTTTAAAGAAATCTAAATTTGAGCTCCATCAACATTAAACGATATTGGAAAAATCAGTTTTACCCAAAAGGTTGGGAATAAAATAATAAAAGCGACACAAATTTTATTACAATCTGTACGCATTTTATGTAACGTAGGAACTGGACAAATATTTAACACTTCTACATTAATCATGGTAGATTTAGTTTGGATTTAAAGATCTTATAATAATAAAACTGGTTACAATTTGCTGCAATAAATCCTATATTTTAGCTATTGTTTTTGGCCCTATGCCTTCATGGAAAGCACCGGAAAGACGCATGAAAGTACCGGAAGTACGTATGAAAGTACCGGAAGTGGACCAACGTTGCTTGGAATGCATTTGTCAGGTATTCTCACTTGTTTTGCTTCAATTGAAGGGTGTAGTTTCAAAACTCACATTCTCCAAAGTATGTAAATAAGGTACAGAGGTCAGCCGTTTACTGACGAAATCGGCTATTCTAAATTCAATTGGACGAAGTCGCAAACGAACGAGCAGGTTCCTGTATCTTATTTAAACTTAGGAGAATGTGAGTATTGAACTATACATCCTACGATTGATGTGTTCAATAAAGTTAGCTTCCATTACTATTTGCACAATAAAACTACAAATTTAAGTACACATTTCAATTTTTGTTTCAAAGAAAATACAAATTTGAATGCTATTTAATTCACATAAGCCGAATGTTTATGTATTTTAATCCATTTCATTTTTGCCATTTTTTAAAAAATATTTTCCTTTAGCTGCTTAGCTTCAATGACTATTGAACAGATCAACGAAATTTTAGCTTCCACACACTATGTTTGTAACGTAAAAAGTAGAATGTATTATAATTGTGCCATTCATCCTTCTGTCCGTCCGTCATCCAATTTCATAGCCCAAACTACAAATGCGACAGGCAAGTGTTATACATCAACAAATTCAGCGCATCAAAATTAGAAGGCATTGAAAATCGCAAAAAAAAGAATCGATTTCGAAGTACAATTCACTACTTCAATTTTTCTGTACTAAATTTGATGCTCCTTTAAAAGCATAAGCAGTCATTTTTATTAGAATTAAATCACCATTGCCATTCCCAACAATCGTTTGAGAAACTTTATTTCTTTTAAATAATAAATTAAAAGAAATTTATTTTTGCGACATAAATCAGTTTGAAATAACGTCAAACATGCATCACAAAGCGATACTTTGATTATATATTGATATAAAATCTTTTTCTTCTGTTTAAAAGCAAGAAACATTACATAATTATTCTTTGAAATAAAAAATAATTTAACAAACGATAAGAAATAATTATTGAATTTTCGAAAGAAAATAAATGTAACTAGTCAAATTTAGCGTATAAATGGTTAACATAAAATTAATACTGTGTTTGGCGCCTTTTTTCCTGTTGAACACAAATGTTGTGTGGAAGCAGGCTAAGTGACAGATTATGTTACAAACCTACTTAATTTATAATTAATTACGAATTTCATAAACTTATTCTAAATTTTTATTAAGGGCTGTCTGTTCAAATTTAAAAAAATATAAACTGAAATGTTAAAATAGTTTTAAAATGAGTTTTTCAAAATTACATTTTTTTTATTGGAGGTGTTATAAGTAACAATAAATGTCACAAACTATCTTGTTTAACCCTCTGAGAGATAAGAAAATTGACTGAAGTGTGAATTTGATTTTACTGGCTGAGATTAAAATTTAAATTCGTTATGGATAATACAATTTTTATTAATTATATTTCTGTTTCAGCTGATTATAAACGAACCCTCTATACTTCAAAGTTTTAAATGTAGTAAAATTATAAAATTTATAATATTTTTTTTAAATTATGTGTGTTTCTTGAAAACCAGGCACGTAGGATAAAAAAAATATTAAGGTACATCGCTTTAGAGGAAGGGCATTTTTCTTCAGATAGCCTGCACCCATGGTACTGCGTTAGGACCGCCAACAGGACAGAATTTAACGAGCATGTTCTCCGCATGTACTCGGGACAACACAATTATTCATGCCTTACCCGGGACACAAACTTATGCCCACTCGCTAACCATTTTACTTTTAACATTTTTTAAATAAAGTTTCTTGTGCATTTAGCGAAGTGGCAACGGTAGAAATGTTGAATAAAAACTGAATTTTCTTGTGTTTTAAATCGATTAAACTTCAAATTTAAATTTTTTAATGAAATTTTTTATACAGCATTGCCTGTTTTATTGCTTCAATATGACGCATCCCACTTGTTTGCTGGATTAAGAATTTAAATTTTAATCTCATAAAGTATAATCTTCTTTTAAATTATGTGTGTTTCTTGAAAACCAGACATTCAGTTGACGGGTGTATACTCTTGTGTTCCTTAGCTTAGAGAGAAACTTTTGTATATGATTGCTTCTATGATGGTCAAAATTAAGCTGAATCAAAATCAAGCACTACATCTTTTAAAAAAAAGTGAAAATAATCATTAATTGACTGTTTAGAAGTGTTAATGTTCATTCCATTGACTGTTTAGAAGTGTTAGTTGACTGTTTAGAAGTGTCCATTAATTGACTGTTTAAAAGTGTTATTGTTCATTCCATTGACTGTTTAGAAGTGTTAGTTGACTGTTTAGAAGTGTCCATTAATTGACTGTTTAGAAGTGTTAATGTTCATTCCATTGACTGTTTAGAATTGTTAGTTGACTGTTTAGAAGTGTTAGTTGACTGTTTAGAAGTGTCCATTAATTGACTGTTTAGAAGTGTTAATGTTCATTCCATTGACTGTTTAGAAGTGTTAGTTGACTGTTTAGAATGTCCATTAATTGACTGTTTAAAAAGTGTTAATGTCATTCCATTACTGTTTAGAATATTATTTCTGTTAGAAGTGTCCATTAATTGACTGTTTATGAAGTGTTAATGTTCATTCCATTGACTGTTTAGAAGTGTTAGTTGACTGTTTAGAAGTGTCCATTAATTGACTGTTTAGAAGTGTTAATGTTCATTCCATTGACTGTTTAGAAGTGTTAGTTGACTGTTTAGAAGTGTCCATTAATTGACTGTTTAGAAGTGTTAATGTTCATTCCATTGACTGTTTAGAAGTGTTAGTTGACTGTTTAGAAGTGTCCATTAATTGACTGTTTAGAAGTGTTAGTTGACTGTTTAGAAGTGTCCATTAATTGATTGTTTAGAAGTGTTAATGTTCATTCCATAGGCCAGCAGCCACTGTGATGAGAGTATGAGGTGTCACCAAGCAGGCGGGGGATACTTTTGCGGCCCCTTCGTCATCTCGTGGGCGTACTGGTACGACAGCGGAAGGCCTGGGAACAGGGACAAGACACACGGTTCGTACTATGTTTTTAATTATTACTATTTTTGCAACTATTAATAGCTAAGACAGTTTGCACTCTTAAAAATCGTTAACCCGGCAAAAGGCGCACTGGGTATTTTATACCAAAAGGATTTTTTTAATAAATAATATCTTACAAATATTGAGTCAAACCTTTTTCAAAGTTCGCCAATTTTTTATTTTTGATTTGAAAGTCACTCGATCAACAAAGAATGCCATATCATTAAAAAAGATGTCGATATATGTATTAAGTATAGCAGATATTATTTTCTATTCAATAGCTTAAGTTTAAGAACACAAATGTCCTTCTAAAGGTATTTTGTTCATCATTGATTGATACATGAAATCTTGCAGTGCGTCTAATAATTTGTACAGGGACTGTAGGTCCTAAATTTGTCTACGGCAGAAAACCCCCTAAAAATAATCGTTATTGAAATGTGTCGTCAATAGACCGAGCATGCTCCCGGGTTAAAATGACAGAAAATATGTTATAGGATTTCAGTTCATTATTAGACTGTTTATAGATTATAATCCGTCTTAAAAAGTAAAAGCACTAACTACTACATTGTTAAAGAAACTGTGCTTGTTTTCACCAGAATAATGGTACCTCGGCTGTGTGGTGAATTGTTTCGCCATAGTTTCGGTATTCGATCGAACCATTTTTTAGGTTTTGGGTACAAAATCCAAGGAAATGGATCAATCGAATACTGTCGAAAATTTAACGACTTCGTTATTACTATGAAACTAATTTGAAGACCACTCAAAATCACACGTTGGACAGGAACTAATTCTCAATAAGTTAAAGTCTATTTAAGCTTCTAATATAGATAAGCTCAATGTTCCCTAAGGCATCAACTCAAACAGGCTAAGAGAAGACACAACGTATTTCACCAAGGCATTTTTATTAGCAACTAAAAACATGTTAAAACTCATAACAGTAAAAAACAGGAAAGTGTTGCCATTTGGCGATTAACAAAATTAGCAATTTAAATAATACAGGTATAGGTGAGAATAATAATCGTCTTCAATTCTCGACAAATACCGAAACTATGGGGAAACATTGCAGCTACTAGGAACCATATTTTTGTAGGAAAATAAGCGATACATTTTTAACAGTGTATAAAAAATTAATTTCTGATCCAACACAAGCGGAAATAAAAGTAGATAAATGCAGGGTTTTGTTCATATGAAGGAAGAAAACCCATCTTTTGCCTCTGACCCCATGCGGAGGACAACATCGCCGTCATGGACGTTACTTTGACAATAAACATTATAATGGATTAACTATAGTTCATCAAAATAGTTCGGTAGATTACAGATAGTGAATATTTTGTAGATAGAGAAGTTTAGAGCTAAAATGAATAAAACAAATTAATTTTACATCATTATTTTGCAAGACATAGCGCAAGTCTTCTCCTACACTCTTAAAAAACGAGGTTTTAACTCAGTCTGAGTTAATTTCCACTCTCCGGTGCCGAAAATGCACTTCCCTATACAGTGGATTTCACTCTTTTGTTTTAAGAATGTAAGTAGCTTAGAAAATAACCCTTAACGATCGGATAATTTTCAAGAAAACAATCATAATTGTGTCTATTTCTTCCCTCAAAAATTATATAAAAATATGTGTATGAACAACAGATGTAATCACTTTTAATTTTACATTTTTTTAGCTAAAAATTTTATTAAGAAATTAGTCAATCTTATTGGCGAGTTACTGCGAAGCATTCCAGCGAGTGTCGTTTTAGGCTGGTGGTTTCGATTTAATTTTAATCTTATTGGCGCGTTACTATTGAACTCGTCAGCCCAGAAATATTACGGGAGAGAGAAGGGAAAAGTTAAAAGCAGCTGTTATACTGTGTGGTTCTTTCAAGATATTGCCACTGTGTAGTTCAATGTAGCCTACACGGTAAAGTGCCAGAAGAGCGGGGATTGTCAGTACCATAGAGCTAATGCATTAGCTTTGTAATCACAACTTCCGCAAAAGTTTTTCTTTGCCTTGCTAGCCGTTTTGTTCCCAGGTATAGGAATTGTGGTGGTTACCACACGCGCAACAATAATATATCATCCTCACGCTAGAGGGCGCAGATTTATTACTGCGTCCCTTACCTACCAGTAATCGTATAAAATGCCGAGGTAACTCATCTCCACCTTGTGGATCCTTTTGGCAGACTGTGGATTACTGAGGCCGCTACAGTGGTGACCTGGTGACCCGCTGACGTGATCGCCAATCACTCCAACGATGCTCCTGCTACGATGCACTCAGCCACGGTTGCTACTAGCTGCTAATGCCCTCAACGCTGCAGGCAACTCAACTCAACAGCTGGCACGCAACTCAACCGCAGCTCAACGCATAGCGAAGCAACCTGCGCACGGTTCCTTACCTCGTTGTTCTAGGAGGGGGAGTGGTGTGGCGGTTACCACAAGCGCAACATTAATATATCATCCTCACGCTAGAGGGCGCAGATTTATCACTGCGTTCCTACCAGTAATCGTATAAAAAGCCGAGGTAACTCATATCCACCTTGAGGATCCTTTTGGTAGACTTTGGGTTACTGAGGCCGCTACAGTGGTGACCCGCTGATGTGATCGTCACCCACTCCAACGATGCTCCTGCTACGATGCGCTCAAACACGGTTGCTACTCGCTGCTAATGCACTCAATGCTGCACGCAACTCAACCGCAGTTCAACGCACAGCTAAGCAACCTGCGCACGGTTCCTTACCTCGTTGTTCTAGGAGGGGGAGTGGTGTGGCGGTTACCACACGCGCAACATTAATATATCATCCTCACGCTAGAGGGCGCAGATTTATCACTGCGTACCTACCAGTAATCGTATAAAAAGCCGAGATAACTCATCTCCACCTTGAGGATCCTTTTGGTTGACTTTGGGTTACTGAGCCCGCTACAGAATCATCATAACGTCGAAATGAAACAAATTTGAAACGAGAATGTTATCTAGTTAGTTAATTATATATTTTTGAAATTTTAAAATGCTCCAAAATATTCAGTAGATGGCGACACTATTTTAAAATTTTATCAATTAGTAATTAAATAACCGGATGGTATTTTCTTTTCAATTTTGTTTCAAATTGATGTTATGATGATTCCCATACCTAATGAAAATGGGATAACATGGCAAAGCAGTTCTTTCTCAAAAGTTGTGATTTTAATTTAATGCATTAGCTCTCTTTGATCACTTAAACAACTATTTAATTATTCAAATTCCTTTAATTACAGATTTCGAGGTCTGCTTGACGAACCGAAAATGCGCAGAGGAATCTGTGCGCGGGTACATGCGTCGGTACGGGCGGGACTGCGACAACAGCGGTCATGTGGACTGCCATGACTTCGCAAGAATTCACAAACTAGGCTTCGGACATTGTTCTAGAAACGATATCCAGTACTCGGAGTACTGGAGACAGTTCCAGATGTGCTACAGACAAAACACTCAGTCCGCGGATCGAGCCAATCGTATTGATTACTATTATTACGATTAATAGTGGGTTGGAAGCATAGATATCATAGTCGAAGTATTAGATTGACAGATCACGTGACCCCCAATGCTAACGATGGGACGCGCATGGAGACCAGAATAAGAGGGCAATTTGTCAGCGTTGCCACAAGTTTTAGGAAAAAATCACTAGGAAAAAATACCATTTAATTCTAAATTTACAAAATCATACCATAAAAATATTAGCAAAGCGTTTCACGTTTTTTTAAAGTCACTGAAAAGATTCCAAAAGGCAGCTAAAAATTTTATGGTATTTTTTTTTAAATTTTAGAATTAAATGGTATTTTTTCCTAGCGATTTTTTCCTAAAACTTGTGGCAACACTGACAAATTGCCTTCTTATTCTGGTCTCCATGCGCGTCCCGTCGTTAGCATTGGGGGTCACGTAATCTGTCAATCTAATACTTTAACTATGATATCTATGGTTGGAAGTGTCTGTACAGATGAGAATCTAGATGAAGAGTTCAGCCTAATGGTATAACTTTGGTCCTTACTTAAAGAGGAATGAGCCCGCTGGACCACGGGTCTCCATAAGCAAAGTGCCTGTGTTAATCCAATGTAGAAAAAAAATATGTTCTAAGCAACATTTCTCCTGCTATTTTTACAAACGGGTTTTTATGTGATAAATGTAGCTGATTTACAGGTCCCGTCAATTCCACTTTTTGAAATTGGATCGATTTTCTTCTTAATTTTCAATGAATAATTTTACACAAACTATTCGAAGCCATTTCAAAAAATGGGATTATAAAGACCTGTAAGTCAGATACATTTATCATTCAGCTACATAATAATTTTTTTAATGATTTAAGTCAGCTACATAAATCATTAAAAAAAAAGTCTTCTGTTAATCTAGTCATTTCGTTTTTTGTTTGGAACAATTACGGAATAAAAAAAATTTCACAGAATTTCAAGAATTAAAGCAGAAAAATAAACCAGTAACACTTTACATAGAAAGTAAACAAACTCACACCGTGTTTCTGGCATAACAAAAACGATTGTCTAAAAGTTTTTTATGATAATTTTTGTTTATTTGTTATTGTTATTAATTTCCTTGAAAATCAGATTTTTAAATTATTTAACTTTTTAGCTTGAGAATTGTATTCATTAAAATTTGCAAGCATAGTTCATAGAATTCTCTTTATCATTTTGTAACTATTATTTGGAAAATAAAAATATATTATTTGAAAAAATAAATTATTCTATTTCTTACACATAATAATATTTCTTACACACTTTTATAATAAAAACTAATTCAATCATAGTTCCACTTAAATACAGATATTATTGCATTTTCTAAATAAATAAATTTAGTGTAAGCAACTAAAACTAATGAATATCGCAACATCATTGTGAAAGATAACGGAAATCTTTATATTTAAATATATTTTACGTTTACCAGCAATTTTGTTCCATCCAATGATTACATCAAATGATCCTCAATGATACATTCAAAATAAAGTTGAACCCAAATTTTGATCAATGGGAAAACATAAAAATCATAAACCCATAACACATCTATAATAATAAAAATAAGTTTTGTGTGTGTGTGTTTTTGTGGGTATGTCTCTTATAGATTAATAAACTAGACATTTGTTTGACTCGAAACTTGGCACAAATGTGTAGTTCATACTTAAGTTACAGATTTTGAACTATCAGAGCTCAAAATGTTTTTTTATTTTTAGAGAAAATTCGAATATTCTGAAAAAAATACACCACTTTCGCTCAAATCCGATCATTTTTTTTTAAACTTTCCTGATGCCATCTGCTGAAAAAATTAAATAAAACTTTTAACGAAAATATTTAAAATTGAAAATGTTTATTTTATTCTGTTGCCATTACCTTCAGAAACTAAATTCATTATTTGAAAAATAATTGACATGTTTCAAGTAACATAATTCCGTCCAGTCTCCATTCTAGGATTTTATTGTGGGTTTAGGTGATGGATTTCTTCAATGATGGTTCGGTTGATTGCAAAAATGTGCATATTTAAGCTAATTCCGTGAATTATAACTATGATGGTTGTTCAAGACCATCGTACTAAAGCTACATATTGGGGTTTTGTTTTAACTTTTTCGCCACATATTTTGCCGAACTCGCCAAATTCTTACCTAAACGCGCCAAATAATATATATTTTTTAATTTATAAGCTGGTTTGTTGTTCGAAGGCCATTGTGGTAGAGCTGTATAATAAGAGTGTTTGTAGCTATATCGCTTTTCTCGCTAAATTCTTTCCGAAACCGCGCCAAATGAGCTAAAAGCTTTTATATGTTTATGAGGGAAATTACGATAACTATTATGAGTGCATTTATTGCGCATTTTTTTAATTTGGATTTTTAAAGTAATATAAGTAACATTATTTTATACTTTATAACGTGCGGGAATAAAAACATATTTATTATCCTATAATGGATTAAATTGTACATATACTTGGATGAATTAAAACTTTTTTTTAGTCCATGCGAAGTACGGGTATTTATTTGCTAGTTTAAAATAAAATTTTAAAAACCCATTGCATTTATTATTAAAAACTGAAGCGGTTCGTCACGCCTACTGTTTCACACGCTGGAGAGCGTAAATTTTCAAGAAAACCTCAAGGTCCAGGTTCATGACTGGGTTTATCGAGGCAGTCAAATGGAAAAATATGTCCATTTGGGCAATACGTGTCAGCGTTTTGCAATGGTTTGTTTTCTTGTTATGTTAAGCAAATCCATTAACTGAGATGTTAACATTGAAAATAATGAAAGCGTATATATGAATTGAAGTAATTTATCGAAACGATATGGTGTAGTATATGCAATCCTCCAATCATTAAAATTTTTATACAATTGACTTTTAAATTAATGTGTGTTTTTAAACCATTAACGGCGAATTTAAGACGAAGCAATTAACGACAATGTAATGCATGCATTCCTCCAATCATTGAAATTTTTATACAATTTGCTTTTAAATTAATGTGTGTTTTTAAGCCATTAACGACGAATTTACGACGAAGCAATTAACGACAATGTAATGCATGCATTCCTCCAATCATTGAAATTTTTATACAATTTGTGCTTTTAAATTAATACGTGTTTTAAGCCATTAACGACGAATTTACGACGAAGCAATTAACGACAATATGCATGCATTCCTCCAATCATTGAAAATTAAAGACAATTTGCTTTAAAGATAACCATGGGTGGGCTGGGGAGCCCAGTCGGTTAGGCATTCGCCTAGCATGCGGAAGGTCCCAGGTTCGGGTCCGGGCATCGCCAAAATAACTGCCGACCAAAGCGGCCCGTGCAGCCAAAATGTCCGACGAATAATACCCCGTATGGAGGGAGTGCACGTAAAATATCCTTCAAAGTCCTAACGCTGCGTACGATGTCGCCCTTAACAGTTGTGTTGGGTGCCTACTCAGGTGTCGGCTCGTCACTGGACTGTGGTTCTAAAATATGACGCCCGTCGCCAATAGCCCTCGTGTATCTCTAGTGCGACGATAATTCAGACTAAACTAAACTAAATAACTGTGGGTATTCTTTTAACCCACTAAGGACGAATTTGTGACTACCATTAACACTTTCATTTCCGAATAAAAACGTTAACTTTTATTTTTTAAATTACTTTTTTCGTATTAACTTAATTTATCGTACATAAATTGGAGAACTGTGGTCCTTATTTGTAGTATATTTTGTTTATTTAGATAAACTTAAGCAGAAAGTTCATTTTTAGTGGCAAAATTTCTTGTCAATCATCGTTAATGGGTTAATGTATGTTTTCAACTACTTACGTTAAAGCATATGAAGGTATTTCAATGTGTATGCGGAAACATTTTAAAATAAATATATTGTAAAAAAGGTATAGTTTAATCATACACCAATACAAATTTAATTACAGATTGTAGTATATAATGTTCAAATGAAATGGCAATAAATTAGTATAATTTACAAAAAAAAAATTGTAAGATGCTGCTATAAAATATTCTTTGCAGTTATTAATGTCTCAGTTTATTTTCTTTTAAACACTCGTAAGCAAGCTTTTTTGTAAAGTGTCAAAAATATGAATTAAACAAAAAATTAATAAAAATTCAAGTAATTTTTCTTTTAATTAAACTTACAGAGAATTTTGAAACTACTGCAAAATTCAAGACGCCATACAAGAACAAAAGAACGCAGTTTGATAATTGCTGCCCTAGGAATAAATTTATATTTTTCATTGCAAAAAAAAATAAAAAGCGTTTTAAAAAAAAATCTGACTAAGAACCCTCTAAACCTACAGCCATCATTCTCTTCTCCAAACCCCCTTCCACCAATATAAATTGAATAAAAGATCGCCGAGAAAAAAAGACAAATATCTTTAATAAAAGTGAAAATGACACATCGTGACGGGGCATTTCAACCCATCAAGCGACCCCAAGTCCAACATTAAAAAACGTCATTGTTCGTCATCTCGGGATAGCGGTTTCCTGTCGCAAGCCGTCAAAAAGCGAAAGTGGACCTAAGGAGGAAGTCGCCGCTCAACAGGCACACAAGTAAGCACAGCTGTATATACAAACAGTTTCAAATATCATAGAGTTAGCCTATAGTTACCCCTAAAATTTAAATTGTTTTTTTAATATAAATATGGTTGCAATAATTAATGATTTGTAATAATGGTTAAAGTGGTTTCATGTGCGTATTTTTGTTTATATAAATTGAAGGGCAATATATACAAACAGTTTCAAATATCATACAGTTACCCCTACACTTTAAATTGTTTTTTAATAAAAAAAAAATCGTGGTTGCAATAATTATGATTCGTAATGATGGTTAAAGTTGTTTATGTGCGCGTTTTGATGTACAGAATTTGAATGGGCTATATATACAAACAGTCTCAAATATCATAGCGTTACCCCATAGTTTCCACTAAATTTTTAAATTTTTTCAAATACAAAACATGGTTGTATTAATTTCGCATATTTAATGGTGGTTAATGTTTTTTAAGTGCATATTTTGATGTACAGAATTTGAATTGCATTATATACAGCCATTTTCAAATATCATACATTTACCCCATACTTACCACTAAATTTAAATTGTTTTTTAATAAAATTCGTACGTGCAATAAATAGTTATGGTTAAAGTTGTTTTATGTGCAGATTTTGATTTGCAGAATTTGAATGGCAAGATGCACAAGCAGTTTCTAATATCATACAGTTGTCCCTAGTTACCCCGTAGTTACAACTAATCGTAGTTGCAATAATTAATGATTTGTAATGATGGTTAAAGTCATGTTAAAGTTGTTACGGGCATATTTTGATTTACAGAATTTGGATGGCCATTTCTACAAACAGTTTCAAATATCATAACGAGCGTTAGACCCGACTTATTCCGTAATTTGTGCACCACGCTTTCTTACAAAAACCATAAATTCCAAAATTTTATAAATAATACATTTTTATTGATAATGTACTTTTTTCATTTGGAAACCATTTTAAGATCCTACAGTCCCTGGACAAATTATTAGACGCACAGCAAGATTTCATTTATCAATTAATGATGAACAAAATACCTTTAGAAGGACATTTGTGTTCCTAAACTTAAGCTATTGAATAGAAAATACTATCTGCTATACTTAATACATATATCGACATCTTTTTTAATGATATGGTATTCTTTGGTATGTTTTCATCATTACTAAAAAAAATACAGTGCGTCTAATAATTTGTCCGGGGACTATCTTCAAAAATAAACCTAATCCTGTTTTTTTTTAACAAATATGTTATTTGATATAAATTCAATTTAAAATTTATGCAAAGAAAGCAACCATACTTTTTTTGCCCATTTTCAGGCCGTTCGGAAATGTTTTAAAATCGTTTTTTTTTTAAATGCATGGTTGCAATAATGTGTGTGTGTGTAATGATGATTAAAGTTGTTAATGTGCTTATTTTGATTCATATAATTTGAATAGCAAGATATACAAACACTATTATATAAATTATTGTTATATATTAGACTATATTATAATCTAACTAAATTTTATATTGTTACTTTAAAAAAAAATCGTCGTTTCAATAATTAATGATTTTTAAGGAAGCTTAACAGTTTCTTTTATGTGAATATTTTGGTTTACAGAATTTAAATGGCAATTTATACAAACAGTTTTCAGAAAGGCAACTAAATTTTTAAATTGTTATCTTAAAAAAGTTGTGGTTAATTGTTAATGATTTCTAATGATGGTTAAAGATGCTTTATGTGCATATTTTGATTTACAGAATTTGAATGGAAATATATACAAACAGTTTCAAATATCATACTGAAATTTTAAATTCTTACGTTAAAAAATCATGAATTACGGAATTTGAATAGCAAAGCACATTTGTACACGTGGTCTTTAAAGATTTTTGATTCGCCAGTTTCAATAATTTTCTCAATTTCTTTTTCACAATAATGACTGTGTACATTTGTTATTAATCATCATGATTGGTATATAGAGTCTTATATTGGTATGTTTACTTGCACACATTATTACAACTTGAACACATATTTATTTATTTCATTATTCTTAAAGTGGTAGAATAGTGGAAATGCCAACATTTGAAAGTTTTGGGGTAAATTCATTTTGTGTCATATTTTCACAATCATCTAGAATATTTCACCAAATTGGTATACCCCTATTAATTGGTTTGTGGAAACAAAAGTTGCAAGTAGAAATATACTAAGCTGGTTTAGGTTAGATATTCTTGAGGATGAAACGATGTAGGTCATTAGAAATTACCTTCATACAACCCCTGGCAAAAAGTATCCGATCACCGAAAGCAGTGCCTACGATACGTTCACATCAGTCGTCATTTTTTTATAATTTTAATATTTTTTCAAACCTTAGAGGTTTTTTTTGTGAAATATGACTAAATTTGTCAAGGAATATTAAATATAAACATAATATAAAATTATAGTTAACACTTTTCACGAGAAAATACATTGAATCGTGAAGGAAAAAAGTTTCCGATCATCCTTTTGTGGGGAAAAAAATATTCGATCGCTAGCAAATGCAACGTATTTTAAGTGATATATGCAATTTTTTTTGGTCGGCGCGTGCGTACAAGATCTAAGTATACAGTATAAAAGGTTGAATCGTTGTTTCACAGTTAAAACTAGTTTCGAATAAGCAGAAGTATGGATCGAAAGAAAGAATTGTCTTAAGAGCTAAAACTTTTAATTGTTAAACGCTTAAAAAGCTGAATATCTCAAAGAAAGGTTGCTCACACTTTTGCCTGTGCCCAAAGTACTGTTTGCGATTTTTGGAAAACATATCGCTTTACTAATGATGTCAAAAATCTTCCTCGAAGCGGTGGCCCACGTGCAACATCAAGTAGGTAAGACAAAAAAATCGGTTGATCTTGCCAAATCTATGAGAAGTTGTGCTTTGAAACAACTTAATACCGAGTGATAGAAATATCGGGTAAAGGTATGTGCACGTACAGTTTAAACGCAAAAGGATTTCACTTCTGCAAAGCCAAAACGAAACCATATATGGCTAAAAACCATAACAAAAGTCGTCTACAATGGTGCAAGAAACATAAAAGCTGGTCTTCTGATGATTGTAAGAAGGTTATTTTTAGTTACGAATCACGTATCTGCCTAGAAACTGGAGATGATGTTGGAATCTGTGTGGAGGAGAGCTGATGAAAGCTTCAAAAAGATTGCCTCAAAACTAAAACTAAATATCAGCGTTCATTTTATGGTGTGGAGTTGTATGACTTCCGAAAGAGTCGGTAAAATGTGTATAGTGTTGCGAACAATTAATTCTGAAGTGCATATTGACATTTTAGAAATTTTTTGATTCCTACCATCGAGGAAAGGTTTGACGACTCCTCCTATTTCATTTTTCAAGATGATAACGCATCATGTCATCGAAGTAAACTGGTCAAGAATTTCTTAAATCGAAATGGAAATTCTCCAATAAAGACTATTGATTGGTCTGCAAATAGTCCGGATCTCAATCTAATCGAAAATGTTTGGAATGTTTTGAAAAGAAACATTGATGAGAGAAGACCAACAATATGGAAGAACTACGGCTAGCCATCAAGGAAAGCTGGGGTGAACTTCTATGAAATTTATGCCACGAGTTGGTCGCATCCATGCCTCGGCGCTTAAAAGCAGTAATCAAGGCAAAAGGAGGACCCACAAAATATTAAAGTGACTTGATCGAATACTTTTTTCCCCAAAAAGGGATGATCGGAAACTTTTTTCCTTTACAATTCAATGTATTTTCTCGTGAAAACTGTTAACTATAATGTTATTTTCTGTTTATATTTAATATTCTTAGACTAATTTAGTCATATTTCACAAAAAAACCTCAAAGGTTTGAAAAAAAAAATATTTAAAAAAAAATGACGGCTGATATGAACGTATCGTAGGCACTGCTTTCGGTGATCGGATACTTTTTGCCAGGGGTTGTAGAATATATGCAATTAATTATCTTATGCGTGCAAAGTGATTCGTGAAGTATGAAAATAATCCAGCTGATAAAGGAACTCTGCAAAACTGTCTTCACACCACTTATCACCAGCGGTCCTTACTACTATGGTCTTGGGCATTTTAGAAATACAATTTAGAAAAAAAACGAAAAAACAATAAATATGTAAACCTATTATTACGTTTAGATGATTCAAATAAACCTTTTCCATTGTAATTGCTACTTAAAAACAAAAAAAGAGAAAAAGTTAAACCGCTTTAGTTAAACTAAAACGCATATTAATCGAATAAAATAATATCTGTATTATTTTTAAGATTGTTTGATTAAGATAAAATCCTTTCTAAATGGGTTGAGGATTTAAAAAAATCGTTATCCAAAATGCAGCGTTGGCTAAGTGACAGTCGAAAAATAAATAACTATAATTTTCTGTCATCCTTTAATTTGAATTTTGTAGTTATTCGACGAAATGTGCTTAATTAAAAAAAATGTAATTCCTTGACTGTCAGAATTAAAAGTCATAGTTTGATCTAAGTCAATTTAATGAAGACTGACTGCAATGCTAACCACTTCCTGAATACGATTTTTTTTTTGGTAAGAACTGTTCAATTAAATAAAAACACTTATACTTACTAATTCCAAAACATTTAACATACGAGTATATTCATCAAATATAATTTACAACAATTATTGTTTTTTTAAATCCAATTACGTTTCAAAACTTTTACTATTATATATCTGCTATCTTATTATAAGAATTTAATATTACGCATGCGTTTGCGGTTTATTCAATGTACTGTGTTGATACCCAGAACAAATTCAATAGATTATCTTTATTATACTTATCATACAAAAATAAAACAGAAATGCGTCAATCTTTTATCTTCATTTGCGTGATAGCTTAATATTGAAAAGTCGTAAAGTAGGTGAATCATTCGTAGGTGAACATTGTAAAATTGACAAAAGTATAAAAGCTCAGTAAGAAGCTTTCTGAGCTACGAATTCTTAATCATAATTACATTCATAAAATATTTATTGCATTTTAATTTTAGGGATGAATCATTAATGTATCAAGATTTTAGTCGCGAATTTATCATTTCTCAATTATTCAAGAATAACGAAACTTTGAATTCACATATTAGTAAAGTCGTTTGTGAATGCTTGAAAAGAAAATTCAATTTAAGTAAATGGGAAGATGAGTTTTTTTAATAAGGTAAAAGTTAAACTTGGGTTAAGAATTTGTTGTTGTTGTTACTAATGCCACTTGGGAAACCCAAGCTTTTCCCGCTGAGCGGGCAAGGATTAAGGCAAATGGGTGCGGTTCCTGAGGAGAGATGCCCGTGTAGAGACTACACGGTAGGAATCCGTCTTGGCATCGTGCTGACAGATGCTTCCATTTATCGCCACCTCCGCAATTTAGACATGTCCCTGAAGGGGAGGTAAATAGTCTCCAGGGACCTGTACCCGTGGGAAACTGCGCCATGAACGCCCACAGGACTTTCGAACCCACAGATTTCACGAGCTCGTACTGCGCTTATACTCGGTTGTTCTTCAGTGGTATCGGGACTCGATCGCGGGACCTTCCGAGAACGAGGCCTTAACCACTAGGGTATCCACGGTCGACAAAGAGAAGAAGAGTTACCGTAAGAATTTACTTTTAGGCATTGACACATAAACAAGAAACTTTGAGTGCCTTGCCGGATTTGAGTTTGTTTCTTATGCGGATTCTAAAAAATTATATCGAACAAATGGTTCTGCAATCTGCGAGATGTTTCAGGAGAGAAAACGTAAACTAGAGCTAACTAATTTTTCAGTAGAAAAAACGTCATAACTTTACTAGATTTTTAAATATTTGAATATTTTTTTTTTGTCAAAACATGCAGTTATGATTCTCTGCCATGCAAAAATTACTTCATTCTGACATAAATTAGGATCAGATTTTTTTTTAATTTAATTCGGACTAATGTTGTTTCTGCACCACTGAAATGGTTTTTACAGACAGCTGAAACCTTGGAAAAAAGGATCATTAATTAAAAGTTTATATATTTTTTATTTAACGATTTATTTTACAACAATTTAAATTCAGTTAATTTTTTTACAATTAATTTATTTGGAACAGAGCCCCAAATGCATAAGCTATTTCTGTCATTTAAAAACCCTATTTCTCTCCATTTTAGGGGGGGGGGGGGGGCTGGGGGCCCAGTCGATTAGGCATTCGCCTAGCATGCGAAAGGTCCCAGGTTCGGGTTCGGGTATCGCCAAAATAACTGCCGACCTATAAACGGCCCGTGCAGCCAAAAATGTCCGACGAATAATACCCCGTGTAGAGGAAGTGCACGTTAAATATCCTTCAAAGTCCCAACGTTGCGTATGATGTCGCCCTTAACGGTTCCGTTGGGTGCCTACTCAGGTGTCGGCTCGTCACCTGACGGTGGTTCTAAAATACGACGCCCGTCGCCAATAGCTCTCGTGTAGCTCTAGTGCGACGATAACTCAAACTAAACTAAACCCATTTTTGTGCTAGAAATGATTTTTCAGCACTCACCCCGATTCAAATGGTAATTAATTTTCTAATCAAACATAAATTACGTCACCGTCATATTATGCATTTACTACATAGTTACGACATCAATTAAGACGCATTGCGACATCACACCAATTCATCTAACAGCGACATCAATTACCGGACACTAAGCAGTTTCTCTGTCAGGGTCAGTGGGAAAAAACTCATCGTGCTGTTGTAAGAATAGAAAAGATATATAGTATAATATATATAAAATATATCAGTTCATAAACTGCAATTAGTAATACTAAAATTAATAGTAAAAAACTGCATTCGCATTGTAAAATTAAATTAAAAATAATTTTAAATACAAATAATTTTAATTGAAAAATAATATAAAAAATTGAACCTCCCCTGATTTTTTTTCTAGTTGCACCCCAGGCTGTTACACTGACATTCTTGTTTAACAAAATTATGAAAGTTATCAATATTATACTTAAAAAAATGTACAACAATTCACATAATAAATACATAAATCAAGATTTAGTATTATACAGGTATGCATAAATGGCAACTCATTTTCTTATCAAACATGAATAACAACACCTTCATATTGTACATCGTTACGACATCAATCAAGACACTGACAATCGACGACATCACACCGATTCATCTAACAACGACATCAATTACCGGCATTGAGCTAGAAGGGAAAGTGGAGTGAGGTGTCAGCGAGCCGAAAACCCACTCACACCCTTTTGAGCGAACACGGCAGAAAAGGACTATTTTCCCTACACTTGTATGCAATGCTTGTATGAGACCCCTCTATCATATTGACTTGGGCTACTAAATGAATTTTAACATTTTTAGCTCGAAAGAAATTAACTTTCTTTAACTTTAAATTCCAACTTTTTTTAAGAAATAACCATGTGGATCACTAAGAACCAGCGAAGACGAACCCAATAGCGAAATAGGCAAGTTTCTGGGTTTTCTGCCCGGTTCGTTTCTGCTGCAGTGCCGCGTGTATTCCTCCGCGTTTCGTCATTGAACCGGCTCGTTTGCTGCCCTGTTCAGTAAATCACACACCTCACTCCACGTTTCTTCTAGCTCAATGATTACCGGACACTAAGCAGTTTCTTTGTCAGGGTCAGTGGGAAAAAACTGACTCATGTGTTGTTGATGTACGAATAGGGAAGAAACAACAAAGAGCTAATTTAAATACGCAACAACCTTGTCTGATTGAGTCTCGCTAAGGGGAAGTAACTTAATTTCGGTATAAATCCAACAGTAGGATATGTTGTAAGTATTCACTTTAAACCTTCTGAAGTTTCGTAAAATACATATATATGCGAACTTTTTTTTTCAGTGATATTTTAGTTTTAAATTTCGACGCATTTCATGCAACTTTCGTAAATTTATAATGTAGAAGTAAATTGTTTCAATGGGACAAGTCAAGGCATTTTCTCTTTCAGCGTTCAGGTAAGTTTATGTTGGGAGAAAAGTTTATATTTGGATGGGTTTAAACTTATTTTATTATGTAGAGATAAAACGATAAGGAGATGAAATAAAAAAAAATCATATGTTTTAAATTTGCAAATGAAATTAACATTTTTAACCTACTCTTTACTTTTTTATAATTAGAAAAAAATAAAAATTAAAAAACGCAAAGTATAGGTATTGATATGGAGTAGATTTCCGTCCGTCATGTCAGTCTTCGTAACCCCCCCCCCCCCCCCCCATCCAAATTAAGTACCAAAGTTCCAATTATTTTTTTTAATCATTTTTTGTTGAAAACGTATCAGATCAAAGACCTTTATTTCATGCTTATTGCCGTACGCCCTTTTTCTTCTTTAACACACGGTCAAATTGTCTGTGTAATTTAAAAAATTATTTTTTGTTGGAAAGTCATAAAATCAGATTTCTATTTTTTATACTTTTCGTTCAACTGTCTGTTCATTTTTTCATCCGTCCGTCAGCAATCTGTCCTGTGACAAACAGTTAGTGAGTAGTTAAGTTATGTTAAAATAGGCCATTTTACTTTTTTCAGAACTTATTTTTTTAATAATGAATTAATTACTTTTTTTTCTGTTAACACTTCAAGTGAAATCATTCAATTTCATTTGTGAAAGAATTTCAGAATTTCCCTTTGTTCATTTGCGTGAAAAGACAAAATTTCAAAATAAATGAAATCATACAATTTGTGTAAGTAACTTAATTAAATGAGTTATCGTTAAAAAAAATCTGTTAATTCCTGGAACTTTTCGTACATCCGCACTTCTCACATAGAGCCAAATGCAATTTTTTATGCCTTCACAGTTACGTTACTTTTTATCGGTTGCAAAACATAGGTCTATTTTTTAATCTCAAATATAAGCTATTTTGCAAAATTCTTAACACATTGACGTTATAATCGTCGCTTATAAAGGCTAATCTTGAAATGCATAATTTTGTTCATATTATGAGTCATGTACTTAATTTTTTTTTAAAAAATTCAAGGTACGAGAATTTCACAATGTCTGTTTTCCCGCCCCTGTTATTGAGCCTGGTGATCCTCCATACTGCTTCGGCAGCAGTCACAGGTAAGAAATTTTAATACTTATACTCTAAAACATTTGATTAAAGTGCAAAAAAAATATAAACAAAAAATAACCCCCCCCCACCCCACCCAACCTTCGGTCATTTATTAAGATAATTAACGAAAAATGTATTAAAGTTAAATAAAAAGGATTTTTATAAACTAATTTTAAATTAATATTTTTTGCTATAAATGTAAAGCTTATACTTTTTTAACCCATCGTTTATTTGAAACCATCAATGTTAATGTTTTTTCTAAAGTAAGAGATGAGGGGGAAAGAATTTTAATCCGTCTGCTTTCTTTGTTACGAATTCCAAATTAGATGCATTTATTTCTTTAAAAATTCGGAATATTTGGTTTCATTCACCCCCCTCCCCCTTCCTCAAAATTTTAACTACGGACTCTGCTTCACCCATATATCGCAAATTAAATTTTTACAATGATTACTAAGGTAAGTATTTTGAGCAGCTGTACATAACATCTTGACTATTGAGTTACGTGTTAATTTCCATTTTGTCAGGTCCCCTCGTCTTTCTGACCGTGCGTCGTCGCTTCCCTCGCCCGATCACCGGTTGGTCGATATTAATACCTGCTAAAACCGGGTATTGACGATACGGTTAGACCAAGAATCAGCTTTTTCTACAAAGCGATCACCCCTATCTGACTTGCCCCAATTTATAGCAACCGTTTGTTTAGATACAAACAGGCCCTGATTATTGCTTAGACTTACAAGGCCCGGGCAAGGGACTCCTTTTATTAAGGCTGTAAATCTATACATTTTGCTTCACACACCCTAATTTTGAATGATCTTATGACAAAAATAATTCAAATTACGAATATTTTTGAGTTTGTTTAATAAGAAGAACCATAGTTGAATAGTATTATATTTGATGATTGGCTTTACTTAAAAGTTACTAAAAAAAGTCATAACCTTGCAGTATATGTGTTTTATAACAATATCACTCCGAAAAGGTCCTTCAAAAGTATCCGGGCCTTGGGCCCAAACTTGTCATGTTCCGGCCTTGGATACAAATGCTACATTGTTAAAAATTAGGCACTTTGTTTCACCAAAAATATGGTTCCTATAGTAGCTGCAACGGCTGTGTGGTGAAACGTTAAACCATATTTTTGGTATTAGGTTGAACCATTTCTCAGGTTTTTGTTTCCAAATCCAGAAAAATGGTTCAACCAACACCGAAAAAAAGGTGAAACATTTCACCACACAGCCAATGCAGCTACTAGAAACCAAGTCATAAACCTTGCCATTTTAATGTGCTTTTATAACATGATTCATCCGAAAAGGTCCTTCAAAAGTTTTCCGGGCTTGGTGCCCAAACTTGTCATGTTCCCCTTGGATACAATGCACACTTGTTAAAAATTAGGCACTTTGTTTCACCAAAAAATGGTTCTATAGTAGCTGCAACTGGCCGTAGATGGTGAAACGTCCATATTTTTGGTATTAGTGAACCATTCTCAGTTTTGTCCAAACCAGAATAATGGTTCAACCAAACACCGAAAAAAAGGTGAAACATTTCAACCACACAGCCAATGCAGCTACTAGAAACAAACAGTGAAACCAAGACAATATGTTTTAACAGTTAGGCTGACAATGCGACATCAATCATGACTTTCATGATCTATTGAGTTACGTGTTAATTTCCATTTTGTCAGGTCCCTTGATATTCCTGACCGTGTCGTCGCTTCCCTCGTCCGACCACCGGCTGGTTGAGATCAACTGGGTCCCGGAAGATGAGGCGATGAGAGACGCCATCATCCACCTCTACGACGCTGACCCGGACCATAATACAAGCATACCCCTCATGTCCGTACAGCCGGGGAGCAGGGGGTACTTCAGGTCAGTAATGCCAAGTCCTCTTAGAGATAAACTAGAGAGCCGAAATAAAGAACGAACTAGTGCAGAACCAATACCTCTTACTACTAAACTAGAGAGCCTAAATCCCAAAATAAAGAACGGACTAGGACTTCGTACAAGTATATAAGAGTGCCGTCAACGGAGAAGAACTGGTAACCACGTTCTCCAAGCTCCTCCTGGGTTGGTGCCGAATTGGTATCGTTATCGCTCAACGCGGAACCTTTGCCAAATTGGAAATAGAGCTAATATTTGGCCGGGATACTCCCCAGAGAAAAATCGTTTGTAAATATGTTTTTAAAATACAACAGAAGATAAAAAGCGTAATTTAATAGACATAACTGAGTAACACTCAGGACCATTCAGTTTTTATACAGTAGAACGCCAGCTTGACAGCAACTATCGAAAAGCAGAAAAATATCGTAGTTGGAGAATATGGGGGGGGGGACCCCGGTCCACCAATGAGATTGCAGCTGCTTTCCTCACCTGTCGCCACACAGGAATCCCAGCCACTCTAAGCTAAATATGCCTACCAGCCTACCCACGGGTTGACTCATCTTCTTAATTTGAAGAATAGGTAGGCAGAAATCAAATGCCAATCCCGCACCAAGTTTGACTAATCAAATTGATTTATTTTCCAGACTTGGCGCTTACAGATTTCTTAAAAAATTTCGTGTGACTTAATTTGTCCTACAGAAATTGCTTATCACTTTGGCCTTCATTTGTCTACTATATTTTGTTTATTTAGATCAACTTTAGCATAAAGCTTATTTTTCTATAGCAAATCATCTTGCCAATCATCGTTAATCAATTAACACTCATCTAGACTATAGATGATGGTCCAGTTTCGGTCAATGGAAAAAAATATTTTACCAATTTTTTATTCCAGGTTGACCACATTGCTGGCTAATACATAATACTGAATTAAAATTCAGCTGGACAATCGATGATTGTCTATTATTGGTCAACGGGAAAAAAATTCACATCTGGACTATCGATGATAGTCCAGTAACGGTCAACAAAAAAAATCCACATCTGGACAACTATGATGGTCAATGGATGAATATATTCATTAACAAAACCAAAATATCTTCTTTCCAGGACGCGCTACCGTTTTCCTGAGGTAGTGTTCACTGAGGCCAACTTGACAGATGCCTGTCTTCACTACTGGGTTCGCCTTACAGGCTACGACAGGAAAGTTCGAGCCACCAACTGCCTGAGGGGTAGGCCTAAGTGGATGTATGAGTCCCGCGGAGCCCTGAGTAACCTATCTCTGACGGACCTAATGCTGCCAGGAACGCATAATGCCGGGTCATATTCGGCAGATGCGTCTGCTGGCACGTTGATGGCAAAGTATCTCTATACACAGGTAATGTGTAAACTATTGTTGTGCCTGATTGTTTTACAGTAATTATATTTGAAAATAGCACAAATAAGAAAATGTTTTTATCTTGCAGACTCTAACATTGTTCAATACACTAAAAAAGTTATACAAATTTGTCCTTTAACGTGGTCGTGTAATGTTAGAGAAAGTGATGGTATACAACCTTCTGGGTATACTAGACATGTCTTGTAAGCCAGAAAAAACTAGGCCAATTGTTAAAATCGATAATAAGATAGTGCTTTACATTGTGCTTGTCTGTGAAATGTATTATGGGTATAATGTATAACTACATATATTAAGGTTTCCAAGAAAAGGACTCCCTGTTTCTTAAAGATAATAAACAAGAAATGATAGAGATATTAACACAATTCTTGTAGATAAACGAATGAGCTCAGTTCCAGTACGTGAGATATGATCCAATATGGAAACACTTTTCTTATGTTAATTAGTTTATTACTTATTTATGTATTTAAACTGTATTAAGTTTCAATTTACCGACAGATAGTCTGCACTACATGTATTGGATTACACTCAATAACTATGTTCTTTCCCGACTAACTGAAAGCTACTGACATTTCTGACCAGGTCTTCTTATGCGGATATAAGCATGCCTAGTTCTTTCTACATTCAAACACGTATGGCGCGCACTGTCGTTAAATTGAACAGAATAAAGTGTAATAACATAATAATGTAATAAACATAACTAACATAATAAAGTGTTCCATATCAAATTCCAGACATGACTCATTCGTGTTCTGCAAGAATTGTGTTAATATCTCTATCCATTTCTTTTTTATTAATTTTGAAAACAGGGAGTCCTTTTCTGGACACCCTGTATATATTAATGTAAACTACACTTTTACCTCATTCGAGAGCAACGCGATAAAGATAGCATTACCGATCGTCAGTGAATTCTTCTAATTTATGGAAAAAGAGGCTAAGCAGAGAAGTCCAGAATTTTCTTGCCATCCCCAGATGCATTGGTTTAGCATGGGAACTTGGAGAACTTGTCACCATTAGCGTACACGGGGTTCTTCGGCCAGCAGGGCTTGAACTCGCTAACGAAGATATGACCGTCCCACACTCTGCCAACCAGGCTATCCCGGCCTGTGCTTCCGTTCAAGTAGTAATGACGGGAGTAGGTGCTGTCACTGAAGCTGAAGACTTCCCGTAAGTTCCCTGCAAAGTATGCAAAACCTGTGTAAAAATATGGTCTACGTTTGCACGCAGGAGGACAGGGATAGTCTGCACTTGCGTTATTTTTTTTTTTTGGATTAAATCCTTCATATCAACTTCAAAATGACTTTCACAAAAGTCTCACCACATCTTAAATGTGTAGTTATAGTCTCGCAAAGAGGAGACACGGAGAGTAAAAAAGATGACCCCTTTCTCCCTTTCTGACTTTTCTAAAATTTATGGCAGGCAGCTTTTTGAACATTATTAGGCATTGATAGTACTTTTTTAAAAAGCTACTAACCATAGACTCCGATATAAAACCTATTTTTATTCTACACAACTCCTCCGCAGAGTTCAACTCCGCTACCGCACGGAGTCAAAATCCCCTCTTAGTTCTTCATTACGTGTCTCCCTTAGAAAATGTACGATAGACCTCGCGGTTTTACTATCTCTATGATCTTAGCCGAGAATAACTTTATCTCACTAAAACTAAACTCCTCGGCGCAACAGCCCATTACTGGGCCTTAGCCTGCCGTTCCCAATTCAGCTTTCGTGACCTAGGGCACTGGGGTGCAAGGCATATGTCCCGGTAAGGTGGTCAGCCTCACGTGGAACCCCCAGTGTTTAGTTCCCAAGCATGCTTGGTACCCATTTTATCGACCCACTCAAGGGATAAAAGGATGGGTCAACCTCGCCCAATCCGGGATTCGATCCCCGGACCTGTGGCGTGGCAATGCGAAGCACTACCACTAAGCCACTGGGCCTCACTTTATCTCACTATCTCAGCCAATTTGTCTCTCTTGTAAATAATTCGTAACCTATTCCATAGGAAGAAGACGTGTGGTCTCAATTGGTATGGGGAGTGAGACACTTAGACCTGCGTGTCGCCTACAGGCGTCGCGTCAGAGGCGAAGAAGAAGAGGAATTCTGGATCACACACTCTACGTTTCGGACGGACCTGCCCGTGAGAGAGGTGGCCCGGCAGGTACGGCGGTTCCTGCTGGCCACTCGGGAGATCGTGGTCATGGACTTCCACCGGTTCGTGTCCGGATTCAGGGACAGGAGGTGGGTACTTGGTTGCGTCATTAGCCCTGATCTAGGAAAACAGACACACATAGGCACATCAGATTTTGGGGGCCCCTTATGAAAAGTTTGGTGTATCATTGCCTTTAATAATAGATCTAGTAGGCTGATGCATTATATTTTATTAACCATTCTATCATCTTCCTTATTCCATTACTCAATTAGATGATTGAAATCAATGTCAAAGAAAACAAAATGATGAAGCCTAAAAAATTCTAAAATCTACTGAAATTTTAGAGGTCCATAACATTTCGCATAAAAGAAACTGAAATTTATGGGTCCCGAAAATTCGGGGCCCGGTATTTATGGAGGATCAGCCACTGTCCTGTTTGTTAGGAGTGAAGACGCACGACATACGTTATTCCAACACAATTGAAATTCATTGTGCTGCCATCTATTATCAACATAACCAACCCCAATCCCACCCTTTCCAGATCTGCCCGCCAAAGACACCGCGAACTGGTCACTCTACTTGAAGAAGAACTCGGCGACCTGATGATACCGGCCGGATTTACGTCGTCGGCTCCACTCCGGCTACTGTGGGACACCGGACGAAGGTTGTACGTGGGGTACGCTGACGAAGGGGCCCGGACGCGGTTGTCTTCCAGACTTTTCCCGGCAGTCCGGCACCTGTGGGCTGATGCAGATACGGTGAAGGATTTGAAGTCGTTTCTGAATCGATCCGTGTGTGGAGGTAAGAGGCTATTTTTGTTGTGGATGATTTAGTAAATGTAGATAAAGTTGTAGAAAAGTGATGAGGGGTTGTAATGTTATTTATTGTAAAGTATTGTGTTTGCTTGTGTGGTTGTTTGCGGTTCTGTTTCAAAGGATGCGAACCGGGGAGGGATACACTCAGGGCTTCCATCATCCTGAAGAAGCCTATAAATCGAGTTGAATTATCGTCGCAGTTGAGCTATCGGTGACGGGCGTCGTAATGTGGAACACAGTCAAAAATGAAATACAATCTGGCTTATTGCGAAGTTAACTGGGGGCGTCGAACTAAATTGGACAATCGTTAATATAAGCTCTATTGAGGCAATTTCTATAAAAACAGATGTGCCCTTCATCATATATGTACCAGTATAGCCTCGAGTAGACTTAAACGGTGTTTTCTCATTTTTAAAAAAAAAAAAACTTGAAAAAAACAAACTTGAGCAAACTTTCGTATGCAAGGTAAGAGCCTACCGACTGGGTTCCCCATCATCACAGATTGAATTGAATTATCGTCGCAGTAGAGCTACACTTGGCGCCTTGCATCAGAGGGTAGGAACTTGTCGTGCCAAATAAAGTGTCACCCTGTGAGATTCCATCATTAGACTTAAAGATATACGGGATACGGAGCGGACTGACCGGGTTTTGATTCCGGCGCACCTCTTGCATGCGAGCCCAATACTGAACCGTCTGCCACAAAGTAATTATTCGGCCGCGGGGGCTAGTCTGCCGTGGGCAGGTAAACTGCCAGTAACTACAGTCAAATGACTTGGACCATTGTTGCAAGAACTGAATTACTCTAACCTATAAAAGAAAACATACTGAAAAAGACTAATTATTTCAGAGCAAAAAAGGTCCAATTCATTGTTGGGGGGTTATTGCAGTTTACCCGCCTACGGCAGTATTGCGTATTTGTGCTGGCTGCCTCACACTTAACAATGACCCTATTATCCTCGCAGGTGCCCGCAGCGGTCGACTGACGTCCGCAATGGCCCAACTGACGCCAACCACGAGCGGCGTCTTATTCAACGTGTACGGTGGGCTGAGACAAATGGCCGACCAGGTCAACAGGAAGATCGGCGAGTGGTTCCGCGACGAGTGGAACGACTGCGCCAACATCGTCGCCACGGACTACTTCTTGGGGAACAACATGGTGGAGTTGGCGGTCGCCACCAACGCCAAGAGGGCGGCGGCGCTGAAGAGGATTGAAGAGACGATGCGGTAGTGCAACTTGGGGTTAGTGTTTGGAGGGGGTAGGCCCGAAACTGTGAATATTTTAAGTTGAATATTTGTTTATTAGGGGAGATTCATAAGATAACGAATATTTTTTCGGTGATTATTTTTAAAAATAATTTTAATTGTTTGAAGTAGTTTTTGAGAAAAAAATAAGGTACTTTTATTTTCCGATTGATTGGACAACTGGAACGGCCACGCCTACAGTGAAGTAACAGTTACGTCAACCGTTGTCTTAAACTCCACAACCATCCGGCAGCTAATTCGTCTCCCAAACTAGAACGGTCACTGACGCCACAGTTACGTCAAGCATTGCCTTCTTTTCGACAAACCACACTCTGCCCCGTTCGAATTGTCCACTCCAAACAATACTAGGAATATGAGTATTCAAATTAAGTGATAAAAGAATATTGATGGTTACTTTAATGTTTATTTTATAGTGTGTCAAATAGGGTTTTTTTGACAATTCCCTAGTTAAGGGGGAATGGGCGCGCTGGACCGGGGGTCTCCAAAGCAAAGTGCATCAGTGTAATCCTACGGCGAAAAAAATATTTTCCCTTCCACATTTCTCCGGCTGTATTGAATATTTTTACAAGCGGATTTTTTATGTGATAAATGTAGCTGACTTACAGGTCCCGACCTTCCCACTTTTTGAAATTGGTTCGAATATTTTTTTTAATTTTCAATAAATAATTTTACACAAAATATTCGAAGCAATTTCAAAAAGTGGGAAGATAGAGACCTGTAAGTTATCTACATTTATTATTTAAAAAAAAAACGTTTGTAAAAATATTCAATACAGCAGGAGAAACGTGGCAGAGAAAATAGTTTTTTCGCCATTGGATTAACACTGAGGCACTTGAGTTTGGAGACCCACGGTCCAGCGCGCCCATTTCCCCTTAATACAAAAAATTATCCAGGTAATACAACACGATATAGAATTTTTTTTATATTATGAAAAATGACTTGGCCTACTCTCAATAAACACGTTATAACCACTTCTGGTACAAATTGCTGTATCTCAAATTTGTAGTCATCATAAATGATCATTATTAAAAGTTGATTAGCAGCTAATTTGAAATGCTATGCACTGGTCACACGCATTATCTTAAAGAGTAGGAAAATTGGCATTATTGTAATATTTGAATAGTGTCTCTATTATAAATCAAATTCGACTATATGTTTCAAGCCATTGAAAAATCAGTGAAAACTCCTAAAAAAAACCGATCATTTTTTTTACTTGTATTCCTTTTTAAAAGGCTACTCTATTTATAAAACATGATTTGATATACTTAAATTCATATCTCAGAAATTTTTAATTTGATTCGAATCATAATCATTTAGAAAATCATTAAAAGCACATTACATCCAGTGAACCAGTAGCACTGGCTATTCAAATTTAATTTGTTGTTAACTTAATTGTAGAATGCATGAAAATATTGTGAAATGTATTTATTCTATTAAGGTGTTTTTAATTAAATGTTTGTTTTTATAATCAATAAACTTTTTTTTAAATATAGAAGCATTGTTTTAAATTACCTGCAAGAGTGTAGAGTAACGAGTACAGTGATTGGCACCCTCATTCATTATTGAAAATAAGATGTTAATAAGATGTTAAAGCCCAAAATGTTGTTGCCAACATGACAAACGTTAATGGAGGGAATTTTAAAAACCTTTGTCCCACCTATTTTAGGCTTTAACATTTTATTATTTTCAATAATGAATGAGGGGGCCAATCACTGTGAGGGGTGAGGGTGCCAATCACTGTACTCGTTACCCTACATAAAATATTATTTCTTCAGAATCTTTGCAGGAGCTAATTTTTTTTAAACTTGAAAATAAGTGTAATCTTAGTAAAGATGGTTTGAAAACAATAAAGAAGTGATTACATAACTATTTACTGTTTCAAAGCATCGTTCGGTTTAAAAAAAAACTTAAAATTTCCATTTTATTTCTTGAATATATTTCATATTTTAAAATATGAACTAATTATATTAAATTACATTTTCTTGCAAAATAAGATTTCACAAATATGATAAAGTATAGATTAAAATAAGTATTTGATATTTAAAATTAAATTGCTAATAATTTTTAAATATATATTTCTATATTTGTTTTATCTTTGGAATCATTTAGCATTGCAGTTTTTTGAGACAAACTCATCACTCTGTCACTCCCAATGCTTCCATTTGGAATCATCAGCTTGCGATGTTTCTTCTAAGTTACACTTGCAGTTATTTCAAATAAATTTTATTAAATTCTCCAAATATTTTCCAGAAAGTAATAATCTTTTTTTTGTATTGTCAGGTGGAAGGGATTTATGCCTTCTGAAGAATCAAATAATGTTTGTTTCAGGTAACCCTTTCAGTCCCAGTGATGCCATTTGGCATCATCATGTTTCTGATCATAATTAAAAAAAAAAAAAAAATAGGGCTGACATCTATTAGGAATAATAAAAAATATTTTCTAATACAAAAAAAGTTTGAAGAATTTATTGATGTGCTTTTTGATATCATAAATGGCTATAGACGATCAGAAAAAAAATTCTTAAATGATGCCAAATTGTCATTGGGACTGAAAGAAATAAATGAAAATCACGGTAAAAAAATTAATTATGTAACCATTTTATTAAATAAATGGGCCCTAAATTATTCATGATTGCATTTTCAAATGCTTAAAAATTTAATTTCAACTATTTTTATAAATGCAGCTATTTTTAATTTTTGGAAAAAAATATATAATTTATTTAAAAAAAACTACGATTCCAAATTTTTTCCTTAAATTTTAGTTTAAAAATAAAGATTATTTTCCCTTCTTTTTACCATTTCATTCTGGAGATGCATAATGAGTCTTTCACAAATTTTAGATATTTAGAATATAAAGTTGGGAATAAAAGAGTTACAAATTGAAATGTAATTTGATACAAGATTGATGTTATTATTTTTTTTAATTGCAAAACTAACTCAAGTCTAGCATTACCAAGACCATCAAATAACTGAAACTACAAAATGGTATTAAAAAAACTTTATCTAAAATTGATTTTATACAAGCTTTCTACTCAATTCTTGTATATTATGGTGATATACAATACATGTGGATGTCTTAATTTATCATTATTTTAACTGCAAATGCAATTGAAGAGCTTAGAGGAAGAACATGCTAAGTGACAAAAAGGTGAACACGAGAAAAAAACGAGCGTTGAAGATTTTAGTTTGCACTTAAATCCGTTAAAAACGGTACAAAATGTAAAAATATACTTAACTTTAAGTTCATGAAAAAGGGAAACTTATTATCTTTAAAGGATAGAATAATATGTTCATTGAATAAAGTATAATTAAAATACAAAACAATGGTTCAGTCGTACTCTATGAAGAAACCCTGATACTGAAAAAAGGAATATTTACGTAAAATCAGATTATTTTTTTTAAATAAGAAAATTTAAAAGAAACTTACATAATAAACATTTTGGCACTTTATCAATGAAGCCCAATTTTATTAATTATACATTAATAAATTTTTAACATCCACACATACTGCAATCTACCACATAAATATTGCTGACATATAAGGCTTAGTTAATTACATTGCATACAAATGTGATTTACACAAACCTTCATAAGATTTTTTCTAAGCACTAGTCAAAAAGGTGACTAAATATTTGGCACATATTTCAATTCGACAACAAAAAATACTTAAGAACACAACTTATATCTAAATCTGCAATATACTTAACAACAAACTACATGTTTAACAAAAGAAAAACAAAGTTCATCTTCTTTTAAAAGAGAGAAATAACCAATATTTGACTAAAAAAAAAAACACTCAGATGCTTCAAGAAATGCAATGAAGTACTTATTACTAAAACTAAATTTAATTTAACAACCAAAAATTTAAGTAAATATTTCATTTGTACTATACACCCTAAACTAATATTTTTGGTTATTCAAATACTCTTTATGGTTATACAAACACTACAACTGTGATGTTATACTATCAAAAATAATTTACATATTTAACTCAAAAATTGAGCTTAAGCCCTATCTATTTCAATCCAAACAAATGGCACTACTGTCAACAGGGTGGCATTTTCACTATTTGGCAACAAATGTGATACCGTATTGCATAGTTATAAGCTAGCATATTATAAAGCAATGCTGTTATCATAGTTCGTCTTGGCGACAATAAATGGCGCCAAATTGACATAGACAATAGACACCCTCTTAACCGGAAAAAATGGGACGAAGTTTGAATTATCGTTGCACTCGGGGGCCAGATTTAAAGATTTGCCGCCCCTGTCACAATATTCTCCCCCCTTTGGAAAAGCTGCAAAATAGGGTAGTATGTGCTGTTTAAAATAGATACACATATTAGAATCATCTATGTACCTTTACACACTAAATCGAAAGAGAAATATGCCATTTTTTAAAAACTGTTCTACTATCTTTCAACTTCGAAGTCCGGGAGCAGGGGGTGCAATTGCCCTCTCAGCGAACATGTTTGCTACGAAATATTAGTACTATATATACGTTTACCAGTTTGCGCATTAATGTAAATTATTTGTTTTTTTTCTTAAAAATATTCGTATCTTTATAATAATTTTTTTATGCCGAATGCCGCTTTAATTGGTCATAAAATTTGCCGCTCTAGGCTAAAGCCTACTTAGCCTGTTTAGAAATCCGGCCCTGGTTGCACTAGAGCTACACAAGGGCTATTGGCAAAGGGAAAGCTGGTTAAGCGGAAATTCAGTTGAGCCGGAGAAGTGAAATTAACAAAGGTTTGAATATACATTTGACTGCATGTTTATTGTTTAGGTATTAATGATATATACCATAATAAATAAATATAGCCATATATGCCATAATAAATAAATATAGCCATGATATATGCCATAATAAATAAATATAGCCATATAGCCATAATAAATAAATATGCCATAATAAATGATATATGCCATAATAAATAAATATGCCATAATAAATAAATATACTATTAAAGTAATTTGCCATTTTATTTAATAAATTGAATAAAGTAAACGGATGTTTTAATATGGATATTTTAATGGTATGTAACATATGAATAAAATATCCAAAACCTTTTTTGTTGAAGACTAGAAAATCAAAAAACTTGCCATAGAGTTTCGCTATTTATTTAATCAGCATCATAGGAACGGGGGATCGTTGACAAAACAAGTCGTTTTCAGGCAATTTTTACATTGGCAAGATAAAATAAAGTCAGTCAGTTATAGATATCCGGTTAAGAAGGAGTCTACTGTACAATCTACATCTTCACGTACAATTTTAGGCGTTGAAGTCACACGATAATTCAAAAGGCATTAATTCACAGGTACAGTTGAAGTCGAGGTTGCACTTGCACGAACTTGAAGCATGACGGATGAATTGCATAGTTGCATGACTAATGAAATGTCGAATACACGTTAGGTATGATCACAGCTAATAAATGCATATTGTCATAGAAAATGCAATTCTAAGAGCTACCGATTCCTAAAATGTGTGTCTATAGCAAGACCATATTGGAAGAAATTTACAAGTGCTTATATTCAATTTACAATGTTTGTTTCAATAAACAAGGCGACTTTCCGTCAAAAAACAAAGACAAAATAACATTTATTTGGCATAGATTAGTCTTTGGTATCCAATATTCATAGGTTTATAGCTAGATTCTACGAATTAAAAATTGAACGATTGAAAAAAAGTATACGATTGAAAAAAAATATAGCTAATGACATATACTTTATAAAATTAAAATTATAACATTTTATTATATATGAAGAACAGATCATTAACTATTTTTTTTTTTAATAAAATGATATAATTATCAGTCTTAATAAAGTTTAATCAACAGATTGTATGTACATTATACAAAAATGAAACAATCAACTTTATAATTTACTAAAAAAGAAATTATTTTACATAAAAAAAACTTATTTTGAAATACTATAAAGTTTTTGAAAAAAGTAGAAAAGTTATTGATGTTTGCTAAAAAATTATTTTACAAACAAAATATTTTGATAATAAACTCTTTTAGTTTGGTTTTTAAAATACTTTTGGCACATGGTAAAAATATTTACCTTGAAATATGTGATAAATTTAACAACCATAAATGGCACAATGAAACATAAAACTAAAAAAAAAATTATTGAAGAATAGTTAACAAGATTATATAAAAAAACTATCAGATTAAATTACTACAAAAACTAACAAATATAAAAAGCAATGTTTAAGTAATAGATAAGAAACGTTAAAAGGATCATTAGGAAATAGTTCAAACAAACATATTTTACTTAACAAAACGCAATCAAAAATATTTGGCAAAAAAAGTTATATTTTATAAATAAATCAAACACAAAAGATTAAAATAATAAAAATATAGTAAGCGGGAGACCAACAATCCATAATATGTACTGGATGGACCACTCCCAGTGCCAACGGATCTCAGAAAGCGTGACCAATTTTGTCTCCCACAAAATGGTGAATACATAGTTGCATTGTGGAACAATTAGAACTTTATTGCTACAGTCAATACTCGATAACTCGAAGTCCCAGGGAACCCCTAAAAATATTCGACTTATCCGAAGTTCGAGCTATCGAAGTTACGTCCCATTCCTCTCTACTGGTACTTAGGATGGGTTGACATAGTTTGATAGGTGCCATAATACTATAGTTGTAAGCAATTCAATTTTTTAAATAGCCTCTGTAAACAAAGAGAAAAATGGGGTCAAAAGGTTTATTAAAACTCAACTTTAACAAAATTTGGCCTCATTACATATTAATTAGTATACATACCATGTAAATCTCATTTGGAAAAAAAAACTCAGATATTTCGTGTTGTTTGTATTTTTTAAAGTTGTTGGCATTTACAAAGTTACCTAATATTTGAAGAATTTTAAGTTTTTAACTGAATTGTGTTTTTATAGGGGAAATCTGTCACAAAAACTTCGACTTAGAAGATGTTCACTTCGAGTTATCGGGACAGTTTTTTAAAGAAAAGTATAGAAATGATTCGGGACTTGATCAAAAGTTCGAGTTAGCGGATTATTCGACTTATGGGAAGTCGAGTTATCGAGGTTTGACTGTATATAACGGAAATAAAGTTCTAAAAAAGCATTGAAAAGCACCAACGTTGGGGAAGAAGCCAGATAGTTGTTCTCTACGTAACCCTGCATTGGTTTTGTTTCTTAACATTGAGCATCACATTCAGTAAATATTGTAGATCGTTGTGGGAGACTAGTGAAATATTATATAGAAACTAAGAGGCAGTCAAAAACACGTCCCGTCTAGCAGTTTAAACAAAAGAAAGTCTATTAAGTTTACTAGTATAGATTCCTAGCTTGCACTTTATTTTATTCTGCTAGATTTTTAAAACATCTAATTGAAATTTAAAACAATCTATAACAGTAAAATGAAATGGTGTATACTACAATACCTAGAAAACTTCTCCCAGTTCCTTATTTATACGAAAAACTAAAAATTGGTAAACTTAAAATCAAAAGAAGGGTGTCTAAAAAAATCATACATAGACTCAGTATAGTTAATGAAAGACGGATGAAAGGTGCTTGACTTAATCTTAAGGAAAAAGTCCATAAAAATGCAATTTTGAAAATGTTTGAATGTCCATACATAAAAATATAAAAGGAATTTATACACAACAGATCTATCTCTTCCATATACAAAGCAGTTTTGAATCGGAGACATGCAATAAGAAAATTATATTACATTTGAAAATATATATATTTATTTTCAAATACATATTCCTATTAATCCTCCAAATGTCCCTAGAGTTAGTTATCAAATTTAAAATTTTCCCACTCAAGTTAACTTCTCATTATAATACCTATAACAGGGACCTAACTAAAAGATAATAAAAAAAAGAAACGATTTGATTCACCCTTAACCCTTATTCTCATAAAGTAGCATATATGCTACCTGGGGTTTTCCCCTACTTTCTGTTTGTTAAGTGACGTCAGCGAGTATGTTGCATTGTTATTTGTTAGAAGAATGGTATAGAAGCTTCGTTCAGAGTGAAAAAATGTACAAAGTTAAAATTATTTTTGTTTTAGAGGAAGGTAACTTGTTGGGTTGTTTTGTTTGTGCATCATGTCTCGTCGTCTGTACAAGGAAAGTTCATTGAATTATTTTTCATATTAATTTTTTTTTTTACTTTGAAAAATATTTTTCACATTTCTTATGTTCTGTAGTTTTAAAAAATTGCTTAAGTTGTTGGATTACCACTGTTTTTGGAAAAAATACAAGCTAAAAACTGAAGGTTGCATATATACTACCTTTTATAAAACTCTAATTAGTTACTGCATTAATTATTTTAGAAAGGTTATGACACTAAATAATTTTTATTTTAGCTGTAAAAAAACAGAAAAAAATTGAAAATTAGAATACCTAAGAAAAATTTTAAAAAAAATCGATGATCATGAGAATAAGGGTTAAGATTTAAACACAAATTGTATGAAAAAGTCAAAAAGCGATTAGTATGTGCTAATTTATGCCTACCATTTAAATTTTTTTTACCTATTTAAAATTTAATTTTAAGAAATTGATTTGAAAAATGTTTTTGGACATTGGATATTTTCTTATAAGGCAGATATCTGTTAATCTCTTATTCTGAAAAAATAAAATATAAAATCAAAAATCACTATGAAATATAACATGATTTTTAACCTTTACAAAAGTGGCACTGGTTAGGTGTGATTGGTTATTATACGACATGTGACATAATATGGTTTAGGAACCACAACTATTTATGCAATTATGGTTCAATCTAAAAAAACTATTTGTACTCATAATTACCTGTGAGAGGCGAGATATACTTCTGATAGAAATATCTATCAATACTTCTTTTTAGTGACACTTTGAGGATTGATTTTAATGTTATTTCTATAAATATTAACAAAATAACCAACATTGTTGTAAGAAAACTTATCATATTTGATAGATAAACTGGTTTGATTCATTGAACATACATTTTTTTTTACATTTTCACTCTGAACAACTCAATGAAAAAATAGAGTTTATGATATGAATTAATTATTTAGTTTTAAGTAAGATTACTCAGATTGTGTATTTTTTTATTGAGATGGCAAGATCTTTTATTCAAAATTCATTTTTTTTCTTAACAAAAGATATTTTAAGCTTTCTTCCACTATCTGTAAAAATGTATTGCTTTAGATATTATATATGAAACTTCCCTATTTCTATCTATTAAAAAAACACTCTTAAAGTGAATTCAATGCTCATAAAAGCATTATATCTAAAAAGAAAGAAAAAAAAATTGATGTTACAAACTGAAGCAGAGCAGAAGTTTAAAGATTCCTGTCCATATGAATCAGCAAAAACAATAAAATAATTGAAAAGAAATACCAATCCTCCGAATTCAATGTAAAGTTTTCATTTCTTCAACATATACTAGAAGAATCTTCAAGCCAAACGATGATCGGCTTACTAATTCAGGTACACTGAATTCTAATAAAGCTGCTTTGGTTTAAACTTCAATACTTCAACAAAGTGTGATATTCAACATATTTTTGAATTACCTGTAAGATAATTTTTGTTAATTTGTTTGATCGATTTTAAAACATAAAAATTATTCAAGAAAAAAAGGTTAAATATGCTTCTAGCTCAAATGTTTTTTAAAAGCGAAACAAATGCAATAGTGAACATGAAAAAGGTATTTTTTTTAGGTAACTTTTTGTCTTCAAACAATTGAAGTATTAAAAAAAGATAAGAGAAATTCAATGATGCATGTAAAAATAATTAAAATAGAAATTTTACAAATAAGAAAAGGTTAGGAACAAAAGTTCTTGCTTTGCCAAAATATTCAATCTATAATTGAAAATATAGCAAGAAAGATTTCTTTGTTATGCATAAACACATTATTACACGAAACATTTATGGTTTTTTACTATATTTTAAGTTAACCAAGTATTTCAGACAAAAAATCTGGAAGTTAATTTGTAATCAACATTGAAATAAGAGTAAAAGATTATCACCTGTAAAAAGAAAAAAATCCATAGAAAGTTAGTTTTTTGTAGTGCAAGTCACATTTGTCGAAATGTAAAATTATCTTTATATTTTTTTAAATAATGAAGTTTTATAAGTTTAAAAGTTGATATACACTTACTAGAGTCTACACTTACTGATTCAAAGTATTAGGCAAATGTTTGAGATTGCCAAAGGCTTGGATTGTCGATAGCAGGTTGCATGGCTTTGAATTATATTGCATTACAGTCATAGATATCATAGTTAAAGTATTAGATTGGCAGATCACGTGACCTCCAATGCTAACGACGGGACGCGCATGGAGACCAGAATAAGAGGGCAATGGGGCCAGGGTTGCCACCAGTTTTAGGAGAAAAACATTACGAAAAAATACCATTTAATTCTAAAATTACAAAACAAGACCATAAAAATTTTAGCTGCATTTTGGAACCTTTTTAGTGACTTTAAAAAAAACGTGATACGCTTTGCTAGTATTTTTATGGTATGTTTTTGTAATTTTAGAATTAAATGGTATTTTTTCGTAGTGTTTTTCTCCTAAAACTGGTGGCAACACTGGCCCCATTGCCCTCTTATTCTAGTCTCCATGCGCGTCCCGTCGTTAGCATTGGAGGTCACGTGATCTGCCAATCTAATACTTTAACTATGATATCTATGATTACAGCCTACCTGTTACATAGCAGTGATTATGAGTTTTGAGATAATAACCACATATCACAATGATCATAATTATAGACTCCAATCAAGTTACAAAACTAATTTACATTATTATTATGAACCAGAGATCCCTAAATAGCTTTTAACATACATCAGACCTCTTGGAGCATGATCCCACTTCAGCCATTCTAGTTTATGTGCCATACATGGTCACATCATTGTAAGCAAATTGTGGTCACATTACTGTAAGCACAGTAAAAGTATAGAAAAACAACACTGCAACATATTAAAAAGTGTTAATTGATTGTAATTACCTCTAATCACCATTACACCTCCTTCGCTCTGTCATCCTCTACCACTCGGTGGTGTTTCCTCACATGATCCCTCAAGTGCTGGTCACTGGTGAAGGTCGCGTTGCAACGGTCACAGTGAAAAGAATCTTTCTTGGTGTGTTGAATGAGGTGCAGCTCTAGCTCCGGACGTCGCTAAGGGTAAAAATAGTAGATTTCATATTTTTTTTTATGTTTGTAACTAAAGGGAAATATCTCAAAAAAAGGGATTTGTTTATATATTTCCCTATTTTTGTTGGTTTTCCCCTATATTTGTTTTTAAGTTGTGCATAAATTAGTTCCGAGTTGTTTTTAGTTCAATCATACACATGCAGCCTAGATTTGCTGAAGTTTGTTCAAGTTAGTTGCATGTCAAGTATTATTTTAATTACATTTATTTTTTAAAGTTTAGTTTTCTTCCTGGACCTCTGCGTTTGTGTTCTTGAATTTTAACAAACATTCTTACCAGGGCTCGAAAAAACATCGAAATGTTACCGTTCCTCAAAGACAGCCTGTCCAACAATGTACTCATCCTCCTTTGATACTAAGCCGCTAAACTCTAATTATATAAATAGTTTCTAATAAATAAAAATATCATTTTCTCTTATTTGCTACAAACATTTATATAAATTGCGCAATGAGTTAGTTGTAACTAGGATTACATTAAACAGTAACAACGAAATACTAGGTTACTAATATTAACCTAGCATTTCTTTTATAAAGTAATTTAAATGACTAAGTTCAAGTTATTTGGAATGTCAATTTATCCGAGGCTACAACGTTTTACAAATGAATCAAAAATGACGTTTACCACTTCCATAATCAAATTAATGATTTACAGAGGTTTCTGTACAGAAATCTGAAAGTGCTTTTCGGTTTAGGTAAATAAGGTAAGTTCAAGTTATTTGGAATGTCAATTTATCCGAGGCTACAACGTTTTACAAATGAATCAAATATGACGTTTACCACTTCCATAATCAAATTAATGATTTACAGAGGTTTCTGTACAGAAATCTGAAAGTGCTTTTCGGTTTAGGTAAATAAGGTAAGTTCAAGTTATTTGGAATGTCAATTTATCCGAGGCTATAACGTTTTACAAATGAATCAAATATGACGTTTACCACTTCCATAATCAAATTAATGATTTACAGAGGTTTCTGTACAGAAATATGAAAGTGCTTTTCGGTTTAGGTAAATAAGGTAAGTTCAAGTTATTTGGAATGTCAATTTATCCGAGGCTACAACGTTTTACAAATGAATCAAATTGACGTTTACCACTTCCATAATCAAATTAATGATTTACAGAGGTTTCTGTACAGAAATCTGAAAGTGCTTTTCGGTTTAGGTAAATAAGGTAAGTTCAAGTTATTTGGAATGTCAATTTATCCGAGGCTACAACGTTTTACAAATGAATCAAATGTGACGTTTACCACTTCCATAATCAAGTTAATGATTTACAGAGGTTTCTGTACACAAATCTGAAAGTGCTTTTCGGTTTAGGTATACATTCATAAATGTGTTCTTGTTTAAGACCAATACGTAATGTGTTTTGTACATAAGTGTTAAATCCTTCGTTAGATATCCAAGTGCACATGCAGAGAGCAACTTTTCTTGTGTTTACTGATTACGTGAGCATGCACATGTAGTCTGACCAATGAATTAGCAGGATTTATAGAATAGAGGGTTATTTTAAATGTGAGGGGCTAGACTCTAATAAGATAACAAAATATCATGAACGCTGAAATGGCAGTCCACACAGACGTTGGATTCAAGAAATTCTTTGTCAGCAGGGAATTTTGCTATGTGCCTACTTGGCGACTGTACGATTCGTCGCCAAGGGGGCGCAGAGCGCGCCAATTGTGAACTTGAAATGCCCGCGCCAAGACTGGAATGTGCGGATTCAGAGAGAACGAATTTAAACTTTGAACTATGCGGAGGTAGGAGAAGGGACTGATTGCCCAAATGGAACTCTATAAGACACTGTCATTTGCTAGTTATTAATTATGTTTGTAAATCTATGAAAATCTTTTACTAATTGATTATTGCTGCAACAGCCTCGTTAAACTTAATAAAATTAAAAGGCTCCTACAAGATTCAACCGTGTCCTTTAAATGTTTGAGTTTGGTGTTGACTACCTCCGATCCTATATACATCAAAACTTTAGTGCGTCAAACAGTACAGGCACCGCCTTATCGGCCACGAGGCTCTGGCAGATAAAAAAAAAGAGCCTACCTGTGGGAATGCAGATGGGCACAAGGGGCACTGGTCGCAGTCTGGGGGCA
>JAFNEN010000793.1:0-161132 GCA_019343175.1 Oedothorax gibbosus
TTTGTTAAATTCTTCTTGTGTTATTAGCAACACATCATCTTTATGCATATATTTTTTCAAGGTCAAGTAAGGGTTTAGTAACGAAGTAAAAAAGTGAGAGGTAACCAATAAAGCGACATCTTACATGGCATCAAAAGTTGGGCCAAGACGTATTTCATATGCACCATTCTTTTCAACACGATGGAATCAAGTGGGTGGTCCCTGGTTCGGTTGTTTAGTTTAAAATCGAACTAAAGTGCACCATAGATATTTCAAACTTAGTCAACTGTCGTAAAAATCACAATTAACGTCGGGGATTTGTTAAGTTTTGATGAAAATTACTGACACTTTCCGCTTTTTCTGAAAAAAAAGTACACTTTTCCAATCTGAGATTCTTCAAAAAAAAACAAGAAGTTCTTAAAGAACTAAAATAGCCTACTTTCATGTTACTTAAATACTTACTGAAATTCTAATCGGGACACAACTAGGTTCTTAACAGTAAATATCATCAACAACCGTTTCTACACTAGATTTATACACATTAGAAAAAAATAGCTAAACACAGCATCCAGCTATAACACAAACTTCTAAAAGCCAAAATCAACTATTTTCCTTAATATTCTTCCGCAAATTAACTTAATATTATTTATCGTCTGCTCGATTTATTTGTATTTCGAAGAATAATTAAATATTTATTAATAACAAAAGTAATGAAACTACTCCAAACTGCATTAAAAAATACGAAATGTAAATTAAAGCTAAGCATAATTGTATGCAAAAAATATGCCTTGCCGCTTTCTTGGTAAACAATAAATGAACAAGCAAAGAATCACATTGTGCTACATTTTATGACGTCATTCCAAACTGATTCATGAAAAAATTATTTTGCTTCAAATATTTTTTAATAAAACAGTGATTTAAATGACTCAAAATTGAATTCCAATGCTAATTCAATGGGAAATTCGCCGACAGATAGTAAATTTATGTCCGTCCTGACGTATAGACAGACGGACAAAAAGTATGAAAGTTGGGTCTCTGAGGTCATAGCTTTCTAACAAAAAAAAAAAGACTTTTTTAAATCCTATGTATAGAACCGATTTTGGAAGGGATTACTGACTATTCGAACCCGGGACCTTCTGGCTTCCTAGCCAACTCCCTCACCCTTCAGCTGCTCAGTCGACATGTTAGTAATTTTGTAATTTTAACTGTTTCCGACTGTCTATTTCTAGCCTTCTTTAAGAGCTTTAACAAACCTCGTAATTTAGGACAGTGGTCAAGTGACACCTGCAGTCGACATGTCAGTGTTACAAGTCGAAATTAAACGTGAACACATAAGTTTTGGCACCCTATCTGAAAATGCTTAACCCCGACAGAAAATATGTTGGCAGGATAAGTTGCCCATCCGTCACTAATATGGATAATTTGAAGCATATTCTTCTGTTTAATGTAAAACCACAATCATGTGTTTAGGTTTATCAATCAAATTTACTATATAAAAAAAAAACCTCAAACGTCCAAAAATAGTATGCTAGGCTGTTTTGGTCTCCCTTCCTCAGAAAATATAAGAGTTGCTTGAAAAAGTTCAGCATAGGGCTACAAAAATGATTAAGGGATCTGGTATTGATTATGATAACAGATTAAGATCTTTAAACATGTATTCCCTGGAAAATAGGAGAGCTAGGGGTGATTTAGTACAGTTATTCAAGTTCATAAAACAGGGAGACATGAAGGGCTTAGGTTTTACCTTAAATAGCCGAACCAAAGGACAAGATCAGAAATTGAATACATCGTGCTTTAGAAGGGAGGTAAGAAAACATTATTTTTACAATAGAGTTGGCAATGAGTGGAATGCTTTACTAGATTATGTTGTGCATTCGAAGAGAGTAGAAGATTTTAAAAAGAAACTTGACAGTCATTGGAAACTGGTAATGTATTAGACTTATTTTGGACCAACCTTGCTGGGCCTCTGGCCTGTTGTTGCTCGACAATTTTTGTATTTGTAATTGTATTTGTATTTGTAAAATCGAATTCAAGAATCAGAAAAGCTGTTTTGGTGAATTTAGTTACTGAGTTGTACGTTGATGAATCTTGCCTGAAAGTAATTTTTTATTTAGTACTTATTCTCACAAACTTTTTTTATTATTATTCCTATTTAACAATACATAGGTTTCTCAAGGGATTTACAAATTTACAAACTTTCAAAAAACTGGCTTCTGAACAACAATTATAATATTTTAATAATATTGAAAAAATATTTTACATTCAATTCATGTTTATTTCTGAGGGGTCATATGATTTGGTTCATAAGAAATTTCTCTTAAATTTTATTTTGCCGAATCATTCAAAAATAGGTGTCATAAGTTATCGACAGTGCTTTCTTTTAGAGAACCAAAGTGGCAACAAACGCTAATAAAATCAATTCATTTCTCATTGATTATAGCTTTAGATAAAGCATAACTTACTTTTATTATAATTAAATTTGTTCTTTACACCTGCACCCAAATGGATTTTTGAAATTATACATTAATACAAGTAAACAACCATTTTGTAAACTGTCTTTAAAAATCAATTTTCATTTTGATAATTCATTAATCTATGACACTTTAGTAAATTGTTGTCTAAAGCACTTAAATAAATTGAAATTATCTATAAGAGATACAATATTAAAACTAACAAGAACTCATTTGAAAAGAATAAAGGCGCTGCAAAAAAAAGGTTGTGTTTCTCAAACGAGTGTCCCTGCGAAGTTAGTGTACAATTTAATCCCATCATTGAGACATAATGATTTGTTTTATACATTTTTTTATTCACTAAGAGTTTTGTTATTAGGAAAGTAAGCAGGTTGGTACATATATTTCCCGTTTTATATGCTTGATAGATAGCGCAGAGACCCGCTTATAAACCTTCGTCAAGTAAGACCGACACAGACATAAATTTTACTGACACAGAAAGTACACCAAGGGCGAAGACGGGAATCAAACCCGCACCCGGTATATTGCGCAGACTGTTAGTGTAATGAGCAGCGATCAAACCCACTAGGCCACCCCGGCCCCTTTGGTAGCTCAGTAATGCTTTTGGTTATCTCTTATTGACGTCAACGCAGTTTTTGGCTTTAATGCTACTGATATCCGCCTCATAATTTTGAGTGGTGAGATCGATGCTTGTGAATTTGTAAAACACAGTCTCTGTAAACGTTATGACTTTGGGGCAGATACAACGTGCACTACTCTCAAGCTGCTTACTCTAGTACACGTTTATTAACAGCTTTTTTTTATGTGTGAACTAACATCTTACCCATCAGCTCAAGTTCAACATAGAGACATCGCGTGCCTCTACAAAATACCATGAAGCTCCATTACAAGTTTATTTTCCTGATCTTCCGCCTAACTGGAATTTTTCCTCACCGAAGACTGCGAAGTATTAAAGACTACAAATCTGTATTTTGCTATATTGTGACAACAATAATTAATATTGCTATTATCCTGATTCACGTGTATCTAACGATTTTAGCAGTACGGAATCACAAACTCTATGAAAATCCTGTTGCAAATACGGCTACAAACATCATCAAGTTGATTAATCGGTGCTCCATTCTTTTGAAATGGAAGAAATTTGTGAAAATATGCTATTTGACAAATTCTTTCGGAATTGGAGCTGGAAAGAAATACAATATTTATATCTGCGTTTGGGTAATTATCACTCTAGCCTTCGCAATTCCACTTGGAATACTTGACGTTAGAGTTATGTCAGCAGCAGGAGTTCCGTATATTCATTACGGCATACCTAGCGAAAACACTATTATGTACAACATGGCAGCTACAATGCATACCACTTACTTCTACGTTTTCGCGAAAATACCGATGGATACCTTCAACCTGTTTTACTTGATAGTCTGCGATCACTTGAGACGCGTCATCAAGAACTTCGCATCGAGTTTAGATTCGAAAAAAAAGGACTATAACTCTCTTCTGCGAAACTATGTTGACATTAAATCGACCATCAACTTCATTGACGGCGAACTGTCATTGTTCGTGTTCTTAAACGTCATTTTGACTTCAGCGGTGATGTACGACACGGTATCTGGTCTGATGCATACCGATTTGGCAAAGAATCCCGTTCGCACTTTTCAAATACAGCTATTTTTTGTGTATATCTTGGCGTATTTTCTGGCAGTCATAACTGCTGCTTCGCTAGTTTCTGAAGCTTCGCAAGAAGTCCGTCAACGAGCTCAAGCTCTGCCTTTAGACGAGGCAAATGTTTTTAGACAGCAGAAGTTTCAGTCCTGCGCTGAAAGCGAAATTTTTCTCACTGTCTGGAAGATAGTTCCGATCAGAAGATCTTTTGCTTTAGGTACAATAGGCGCCATATTTACGTACGCTCTTCTCTTTGATAATTTGATTGGGAAATGAAATCTTATTTTCCCTCCAAGCAATAAAGCTTTGGACCGACGAAACTGAGTATCTCAATGGGCAATCTCTATACGAAAATTTTGCAAAATTGCAACACATTTGCTGTTTCTTCACAGTGCATTCTGCCGTGCTTTTTCTGCAGTTGCTACAAACGCACTTCTACAGCACCCATTCTTGCGCATACGCTGTGACCTGCAATGACCTTGGTTAGAGTCCGTCTTTTCTACCAATAGGAATTTGAACTGGTAGATGTGCTTAATATTATGCTTGAAATTACAGCACACCTTGTGCGTGTTAGACTTTATTACACGTGCTGGTAAACGTAACATTTGTTTGACACGGTGTAAGTAGTAATGTTATGTGAGGTTTTTTTGTCATACTCGTTGCATTACTTTTTCCTACTACTACTTTCCAACTTATAAGTTCAAATTATTTCTACACTGTTAAAAAAAAGAGGGTTACTTAAAAAAAAGTTTTTTTTTAGCTGCTAATTTTTTTCAATAACCTTTCTGGTAAATGCTAAGAACCTTACAGAATACGGAACTAATCAAAAAAATAATACTGAAATACATTTACGTTTCCTGTAAAATATCCCTAAAAACTTGCCATAGCTTTGCCAAAAAACCATAAACCATGACTATGGGGTTTTCTAGAATCAAAAACCCTTATAAAGATACCTTGTTGTTTATTTATATGAAAGTTAAATAGTAATTAAAAGTTAAAACTAACAGTTTATGTGAAATAAAAATTTTGAATTTGTTATCAAAATGAGTAATTCTTTGGAAAAATAATCATTGAAAAATTCAAACTAGTTTTAATAAAAATAGCATACCTAACACAGATTTTATTTACTTATTGTTAATTTATTAATTAGTGTTTTAATAAATATTTCAAAAAAATTACATTCAAATTTTAAAGGTTTTTCTGAGTTATAAGCTATAAAAGTTGTTTTTTAAAAAATCTTACTCGTTATAAATGATATTGATAAATATTTTAATAAGATTTTAACATAGGAGGAGGGCAACGAGTTTTTTTTTTCCCTCTCGATCTTTCCTCACTTATATTAATTCGTGCTGCCATTTTTAGGAATATTTTAATATTAGAAAGCCTCCTTATAATCCTCATATTGAACAAGTCTCATAACTAGTAGCACAATTAAAAAGGTTCGTTTAAAGAACTTGCACATATGACATTGTTTCCGCTGAGATCTGTAGTTTGTGAGGTGTATAGTTTGTCAAAGTTCAATTATTTTTTTCATAAGAGTTCCCGCGCAGTACGCATTAGGGGTCATTGAAGTCTGATAATTAAAGAAAAAAAACTGATATTTTTTTTCAAATTTCGAATTATTTTTTTAGTTGTTTAATTTTAAACTTGCAAATTCTCATTTTTCAAGTTTCAACTCGTCCTGTTCTAAATGTTTTAATGTAAAATTTATTAAAATTACAGCTATATCATCAAAAGCACATTTATGAACAACTGTTTGGGCTGTAATATGGTATAAAATAAACAGACATGGCATACTTCGTTTTTAAAATACTTTTTAAAATACTCTTATAAAAAAAGTAGTTGTTTAGTATGTAAGTAGTTTTAAATATATGTTTGTTTAGATATACTGGGAATTGGTCTATTTATAAAATTAGACGATATTATTCATTTTCTATATCTGTATAATCTTAATGAGAATTTTTTCTAATACACTTTTCTTTTAAAAAATTTCACCTAACTTGAACCCGAAGTTTCGATCTACTCTTTAATTTAATTACTGCTACTTGTTCACTTATTGTTTGAGAAACAGTTGGTGCTGCCATCTACTGTTTAATATTTACTTTAAAAAATGATTATGCCCAACACTTCTCAAATTACGGAATTGGCGATATTCACCGGAAGGTCGATTTTGGAGGCTGTTTTAGTATTTAACTGCCGTAATTTATTGAATTAAATTAGAATTCCATTCTATTTATGCTGCTGATTTTTATTATTTAAAAAAGTTAGTTCAGTTTCAGTATTACAGTTCATATGTACTAAAAATAGCTGAAAACATATATTGTTATAAGGCACCCTACAGATATATTATTTGATCATGTTTCACATATTTATTACATTATATTTTTAACCATGTTTCTTAATAATTTAAAGATCTTGAATTTTGAACACAACTAAAAAAAAGTACTTTTTAATAAAATCTTTCAGTAACACATCATTTTTATGCTAATATTTTTCAAATATATAAAGTATAAACGTATCTCTCCTAAAATTTAAAATGTAGTTATAAGAAATAGGATGAAGTTTAAATATTTTTTTATTGAAATTGGGTTTAAGTTTCGAAAAAATAAAGTAATATAGTTTGAATTAATTGTTGTTAATAAGACTGCATATTAAAAATTTCTATAAAAATTAGAAATTTAAGTAAAAAAAATAAGTTTTCGAGCATGTCATTGTCAAAGTTTTCGTCTGGATACATCGCATGACTATTAATATTTTGGATTCTGTGTACCCTAAAACTTCATAAAATAAATATTTTCGTTTAAGTGGATGCGTTAAAGCTTTTGAAAAAATGCTAGAAACAGGCACGATAAAAAGCTCACAAATACATGTTATTTAAAACTAACTATAAAATAAGAGGTTAGCAATATATAAAGTCGGAAACGATTAAATTTCAAAAATTACTATAATATATACTGGATGGACTGCTCAATATTAAGAAAACGCGACCGATGACAGATTTCTCAAGAAAATTATTTTTTTTTTCTCCAACTTCGGCGCAAGTGTATAACTCCTTTTAGCAATTCATCAACGCTCATTTCGAACTTTATCGCTATAAAGTTGCCAATTGACGAAATGTCTTACTAATGCGCATGCACTCGGCCATTTTGTTAGAACCAGACTAGTCAAACTTTTTACGATCCATTAGCACTGGGAAAGTACACTATAAGCCTCTAATAACAGTACACAGTTTTAGCTAGCAATTTTAATTGTTATTTATTACTAATTCTTAGGTTTGTCATTTATGATGTAATTTTTCCCTCTCTTTTTTTTTGGCTGTGGGGTGCCTAGTGGTCAGCATCTCGGTCTCGAGATCGGAAGGTCCCGCGATCGAGTCCCGGTACCACTGAAGACCCACCGAGTATATGCGGAGTACGTGCTCGTTAAATCTGTTGGATCCGAAAGTCCTGTGGTCGGTCATTGCGCAGTTTATCACGGGTGCAGGTCCCTGGAGACTATTTCCCTCCCCTTCAGGGACATGTTTAAATTGTAGAGGTGGCGATAGATGGTAGCATCTGTCTTGTATGTGTGTGTATGTCCTTGTCTTGTATATGTGTGTATCCTTCCCTCTTTTTTGTCGTGTCCGTCCTTCTTGACGAAGGTTTATAAGCGGGTCTTTGTGACCAAGCACACAACTGAAAATATATGTCTACCAACCAACCTTCCCTCTCTCTTTCGGGGGTTATTTCTCGTATATATGTTTGGAACAGATATGATTTAATGGTCGCTCTCGATTTGGCGATTGCGTTACGTTCCCAAGCAAAAAAATGCCCAAATGTGATAAATAGGTAAATATTCCCCTTCACATTTCAAACCACTTGATAGGCAATAACAACCCTACGTGAAATTTTCGAACTTGCCAAAAGTCACCAATAAACCCAACCGGCCATTATATCACATCATAGCTATACTGCACATTTTGACTTTGAATTTTATTAAATTCTAAGGTTTATAATAACGTTAAATTCTAAAGTGTGTAATAACGTTAAATTCTAAGGTTTATAATAACCAATGCAAAATTTTCCGAAATAAAATGGATTTTTATTATTATTATGGTTTCCCTTAAAATCATTTCATATTGTTACATTATTACTTTAGTAACACAAATAGTTGTTCTAATTGTAAAATTTTAGACATTTACTATTATTTTGAGGTGCATGTTAATATACACTATAACAAAAGTCAAGTACTTTCAGACAATAAAGACAAAGTTTATAAATACTTTTTTATTCATATGTTCGCATTTATGTACAAGCTTTATTTCAGAAAATTACAACCTAAGTAATGAAACAAGTATGAGTGTGCATTTTATGCAACATGAGCTAGAGACAGAACAAGTTAAAACAAAACATCCAATTCAAAATGGATCGGTAAAATTATAAAATATATTTTGTTTTCCAAACATAATGTAGTAAACAACTTGGGTAAATGTATTTTGTTCCGAGATTGATCTGAGAGGCACAGCCTTCTTGTAAATAGAAGCTATATTTAAAATTAATTCTATTGTTTTTGTAAAACAATTGAAATTTTTAGGTACGTAGTAAATTGAAACAATATATTAATACATGTAATTTTTGTTGAAAAAAAATCCTTTTTAAGGGTTTAAATTATCAAATTCAATTGTATTGTTGTGAAGCAGTCGACTTAAATATTCAATATAAAAAAAAGACTTTAAAAATCAATGATTCTAACATTTCTTGCTTCAAATTTGTATTAAAATACATACATCTGATATAAAATGAATTGTACAGTTTTTATTATTTTAAAATTCCTTTCATTTAGAAAAATAAACAATTACTCTGTATTTTTGCAACAGTGGGCAGTTATAAAATTATAAATACGTGATGCAATAAATGCTTAAATTTGGCATCTTCAAAAACTTGAAGTTGTTACTTATTTTATTTTAAAGCTACTACAAACAGTTAACTATTTGATTTAAGTAATACTGCAAACAAAAATATGCGGGATAAAATAACATTGAATTCTAAGAAAGCTGAACCATGTTTAGTGTAGTAATGTACAATATTACACACATAATTTCTTAAATCGTTTAAGGCAATAGTAACGTATATAAATATTACAAAAGTAAACATTTTGATTTTAAATAAATACATTTTGATTGTCATTCCGACTTTCAGAAAAAAATTCTAAAAAATTTTGATTTAAGAAATATCTTGTTATTATCCACAAAAATATATACTTTTCGAACACATAGAAATCTTAAAACTTCTTTTAAATAGTTTGTATCATAATTCAACATTTCAGACAGAAAATTGCATAGATAATTTAACAGAAGTTCTGATTTTTTGACATGAATTTAAAGCACTTGACTACACACAATATTAATAAGGCACTTAATATTTTGTATAAATGTAATGTCCGATTATTTAAATTATTTTAAATAAAAAGGTTTTTTTAATTGCCATACTCTATTTTCTGACATCAACAATAGAATATATCAACATTAAAATTGTAAATATAATTATTTGCTACATATCTGTTATGTAATAAAATCGAACTATCTAAAATCGCGCAATATATAGAATTTATATCGTAAATGTGCAAAATAAACATTAATTTATCTTTAATGGGCAGTGTTACAGCATGGTACTCTTACTTAAGAGAACTAAAAATATATAGACCATCTAAAAATAAAATTTTAATCTAAAATAAGCAAAAAAAGGGCAAATTCCCAATTAACCTAAAGGTTAAAGGGAAATATATATAAAAAATTAAGTATAAAACTTATTATTAAGTAAAAAAAAAGTTATATCATCAAGCTTAGTAAATTGTATTTAAGTGGGCAAAAAATGCAACTTTACTATAGCTCAGCTTATAGTAAGGCAAATGAGTATCACATACTTCTTGCAAACTATGTTTAACCTAAAATAATATTACTTTATACAAAGATGTCCTTGAAAATTCCCACCAAAATATATATCTACAATAACGTCTATAAAAAATAGCTACATATCACAATAGTTGTCCAATAGTACTACCACCAATTCATTATTATTTCTAGGATAGGACAATTGACCATATCATCACCATACCAGTTACTATCAAAAGTGAGTAAAAAATTTGGTTATATTTACACAATAGAGTGAAAACTGGGCATGCCATGCCATTGAAAGACTGATATAGTGCCACTGAATATAAAAATAATTCCATATCTAATTTTTTGAAGTATAAATGTGATATCTAATGTGAACAATTTTGCTATCAAAAATATTTAAAATTTAAATATTTATTTTTAACATTTAACAGAGTTCATACTAAAAACATCGATAGCCTTTTTTTAAAAAATATGTTTTGAACATCGCTCTGCAATCAATGTAATTTTATTTTATGGCTCATTTCCTTTAATTGATGACTTATCCCATTTTACGTGTAAAATGTATTTAGCAAAGTAAAATGGAGCCATTTAAAACTTGTCACTTTAAGTTTCCAACTAATTGTGCTATCAATGTTTCAACTTTTCAGAGAGCCGAAAAAACGTGTTTGTTCATTTAACACCGGCTGTTTGACTTTTTTGTTACATAACAGGTTCTACTAACATCGATCTAGCGGCCGTAGTTGAAAAACTATTTGAATTCGGACGGCCCGAGATTTCGCATCTATGAACATTCACTTCATTTTCGAAAAGTGATGATTGACATTGGAACTTAAGTGACGAAATACCTCTGTCGGAAAACTTTTTTAAAGGTCTTACCACTACAATTTCTCATAAAATGGTTTTAAGGATTTTTCTAACGATCTACAGAACCATTTTTATAACTTAACTTAAGCAATGCAACCATAATTTCTGCAATTCTAACTGTAATTTAGACAATGTTGAGCAATTATGACACAAATTTCTCTCATAACACAGAAAGTGAATTGAAATGGGACATTCACTTAACGCTTGTTTTTCAAAATCACAAGTGAAAGCACGTTAGTTTGTACTGACGATTTTTACATTATATACATAACACACCTATATAAATAATACTACTAATAAACAATTACCACTTGAGCTTCTTAAATAGGACAGGAACTTCACATATATGAAAGAATACCCACACACACACATAAAACTTTCATGTGCGTTTGAAAGCGCGTGAATTCTTATACAATAAGAAATCAGTATATATACAACAAGTTGTTTTGATTCATAGGCAAATGAAATGTGATACAATTTAAATGTGGATCAATGCACATTTAATTGTAAAATTTTGATTCAAAAAGCTCAGTGTGGCTTATTAATTTTAGACTAGACACTTGTTTACAGGATGGCTTGAAAATGTAGCTTTGTTACTTTAATGAAGAACACTATTGCAAAACTATGTTTTGAAATCAAAATGTCAGATATATTGAGTATTTAAATTAAACATGATTAAAAAATTTACTTAATTTTTTTTGGAGTTAAAAATACATATTTGCTTAGCAAAATATTATGGATTAGTAAAATAAAAAAACATGAATATTTAACCATTATGAACATTTAATTTTAACTTTAATGAAACGTAAAAACACAATGTTTGAAAAGGGCTTCTTTTAATTATTAGGTATAGCAGTAGTCTTATTACTAATAATTAGCCTTAAAATAAACTACCAATATTTACTTTGTGCTTCCGTTTTCAAGCCACTCCTGTGTGGAATGTGCAAATTTACAAAGATTTTTCTTTTTTAAGATAAAAATAAAATAATAATCTCAAATGGTTATCAAATATAATATTCTGTGTATCATACACATAAAATGCATAATTTTAAGCAAATGGTAGTGCTAAATGTATAGTTCAATCATTTAATCCATTTACACATAAAAAAAGGTATAAATTAAAATCTATCAAAAATATTTTGATTATCATAGCAGATAAGCTTTCCTTAAAATTTTGATCATATACACTCCATATAAAGGGAATATTCCTTTTGATTCCAATTTACAAATCCACTAGAATAATTTATAGTCCGACGAAGGAAAACATTTTGATTGATCCGAAAAAAATAAATAACGAAGACAATGTAACAAAACGAGAGAAAAAAAAAAGGTGACTTAAAAATTTCCGAATATATCTATCTTTTCATAAAACAAAACTAATCTGATAAAATCGATGATAATATCTAGACATATTTTTAGTTTATGATGGGGGAATTCTTAATAATCCTAATGGGAAGCTGCCGTCAGAAAACTTAAAATGGCGTTTGTCGTAGAATTTCAGCAGAGCTGGGCTGTCTGGGTGGTTTTCTTTCAAATGAACAAAGTGAACTTCGGGTTCGTTGGTGGTGTGGCCACATTCCTCGCATACATAGACCTAGAAATAAAGCAAAGTTTTAAAAACGAAATGCAAGGCCACAAAATGAGAGATAGATGGAACATCTATGGAACAAATTTTTAAAAAATTATGATTTTAGTTAATATTAGTTTGATATTTAACATCACAATAAGATGCCTTTATAATTTATATTTATAGTTCATTATTTTGTTTAACATTTTCCGATCAGTAAAAAAAATCGAGGGTGCATCTAAACGTCCTAGTGTGACGTCACTAATAAACTATGCACTACATCATTCTGATCATAAGTCATCAATTGCAAGTGTACAGTTATTTAACTTTTTATAGCGCAAATTGTAACAATATTTAAGAATTTTAAAACTAAAATCACACAGTTTAAAGCTCATCAAATAGCCCTTAGGCGATCTAATCCAAAAAACAATTACACTTACCTTAGCTCGACGCTCTTTGTATGCATACGGATGTTGAATGCCATGAACTTTGAGGGTGTGCGATTCCAAACTGCATCGTTGAGTAAAACTCTTCATACACATATCACATTTATAAGGCCTCACACCTACATAAAAACAAAATTTCTTTAGAATTGAAAATAGCCAAACTTAAAATCCACTGAAAGTAATATTCTTAGAAATTCTTATTTTTTCTTCAGTTTTATTTCATTCGGCATTTTTTTTTTATCTCTATAGAACTGTATGTAATCAGTTCTTTGTAACATTTTATTAAATAACCGTAAACGGATTGCTTTTTTTATTAAATTTTTTTAATTAATTTTGGAATTAGGGGAGATTACATACCGGTATGAGTGCGAACGTGTCGCTTGAGGTCAAAGCTATCGTTGAAGCCCTTTACGCAGTAGGCGCAGAAGTAGCGCTTCATCGAGCTGTGACACTTCAGATGTCTCTTGAGAAGTCGCTGCAGACCGAAAGTTTTGCCACACACGTTGCAACTGAGCCTGGAAAACAAATTAAAAACATTCAGAAACTTGAAGTAGGTAATGGACATCAATAGTTTAACCAAATAAGAACAGCTTCAATCTAGCAAACCAGTTCCAAAAGGAAAGAAATTCCATTGAAATTGAATGCTAATATCTTTCATTGTAAATGATAAAGAAATGAAGAAACAGTAACAAATTAACATGGCCCTTGGCCAGTTCACTATGTTAATTTAGAGACATGCATAACATTAATGTAATGTAGATTTAATTTTAAAACCTTTTCAACGCTGAAAGAGGTAGAAAGAAGTAGCAATGCAAGACGTTTACCTTCCATTTTCGCCTTCTTCACTTTGGGAAACCTCTTCGGATGTGGAAGATGAGATGTTAGTCATATCCTGTTGGGCAGATCTGTAACTTGGTCGTCCTTGTAACAACGGATTCTTGACCCCATGTCCTCCATTTACAAATTCTAAGGGTTTGTCAGCAGGAATGCCAAGCTGTGGACAAGCAATATTTGTTAATATATTTCATAAGATATCTCCTGAAAACTACTTATAAAAATACTATCTTATGTATAAAATTAATGAATTAGTGTTAAACTTTAAAGACCCATAAAGAAAATTATGGATAACAACTTATGTGGTGATATTAGTGCAATAGTGTAGAGATAATACTTACTCGTTGTTTGATGAGTGCCAGCCTCATGTCAGACAAGGGAGGGAACACAAGACCCCGCTTGTCGCCATCCATGCTGTCCATATTGCTGCCACTATCACAGGGGGACCCACGATGCTGCATGTCAAACGACCGAGAATCGTCTTCAGAACCATTCTGGGGACAGAATCTCTTGCTGTACTCATTATCCTGAAAGTGCTCTAGAAGACGTTTCTTCATGTTCTCGCCGTTGTCCTGGATCGGCCTGTCCTGGCCGAAGTGCTCCAGCAATCGCTTCTTCATGTTCTCGCTGTTATCCTGGATCGGCCTGTCCTGACCAAAATGCTCCAGAAATCGCTGGTTTCGGTTGTCTTTGCTGTCCTGGACGAGGTTTGGCGACGAGCTAGACACATTCCTCAACTCGAAATGTGGGGAAGGTGGGCTTCTGGCAACACGAGGGATATGATAATCCAGAGGACATTCTTGCTGGTGATCCATGGCGGAGTGCTGCATGGTCTTTATCACAGGTACAGCCATGTAAGTGGGGACTGGAGACACAGAACTAGAGGTTGGTTCTTCGACACGGTTCTGCTCTTCCAGGTATCGCCTTGGTTGGGACAGAGACACGGCTTCGTGTTGTTGTTGCTGCTGATGATGTTGCTGCATCATCATCAGACCCAGGGATATATGTTTGTATGATCTGAAGGTGTCTATTGGTCTGAAGCTGTCCGATTGCTTGTAGCTGTCTGATGGTTTGAAGGTATCTAATGGCTTGAGGTTTTCTGACGGTTTGAATGCATCTGATGGTCTGTAGCTGTCGACTGGTCTGAAGCTATCTGGGTGGTTGGGGATGGGTGACGGGGGGTTGCAGGGTTGGGTGGTGGTGAGATTGCATGGGGAGACCGGTGGCGTGGTCTCGGCCTCGCCTCTTCCACCGGCGCCCGTTCTGGAGAACTGCTTCTTCCATGCCTCGGTCCATCGTGCTCTTGGGTGGAGTTCTGTAAAAAGAATATCAATGATTAAAGGGATCATATAAGATTTACCACAAAAGGGGCAATAGCAAAAGTATTCTACGTTAGCAAATATCTGGTCAAACTCGGCTGGCAGTTATTTGTTTTGTTACCAGTAAAAGTTTTACAGTTTTTAATTTTTTAAAGTATTTTTAAAACAAAAGTTTCGTTTAACTGTAAAGCATTGGATATCTTCTCCATTTTAACATTCTTTGTTACACATGTTACCTCCAATAAGAGTTATAATTCATAAAGCAAGTATTAATATCATAAAAGTCAATTTCCCTAAATTATTCAATTTTCCACGTAAATAAAATAACTGTATTATTATAACAAGTTCAAAACGGAAGTAGAAATTATTTGTGTGCCTTAAAAACATATTTTGTTTTAAAATGATAATATAATGTCACTTATTAGACAGTTTATTGAAAGATATGACACATCCCGTTATTTTCCCCAATTACAATACAAACAACATGACACGTCTCTTTTATCACTGTCGTATTCTTGCATTTACATAAAAAAGAAACGGAACCATCAACAACTGCACACTTCCGCTAACGAAAACAATTAATATTATTTATCCACAAACATCACCGGTCACAGTGACACACAGACCTACAAAATGTCCTTGAGACCCCAAATTTCTGTGTAAGGCCCCCCTAAAACACCAGACGGACTAAAAACGAAATTAGACTTTAGGTTCAAAGATTACGGCTGCCACCTGCTTTTTGAAAGACCCCTCAGGTGTACACCTGCCTTCTACCTGTAGGAGGGGGGAGTTTGGGGTGGGCGAGGAAAATTTCGTTTTCGTTTGGACCCTCCCACCATTTATCTTTTAGCGCTTTTTAAATTAGTTTGTGGAAATGTTTTCTCAAGGTAAGTCACTGACAAAGAGCGAATGGCATGGGCAGGAAAAAATATATCGATGAGTAAATAATATTTCCGTATGTTTATTTTTTCGTTTATGTTTTATATAAATTATTAATTTGATTTCATGCAAGTATGCTAGCGAACCATATATGAAATCAAGCGTTAGAATTACAATTATTTGTATTTTTGTTTTTACCCTAAGCAGACGACCAAAAATTGTGTGTGATACCTAATTATTCAATTAAAATAATTCTTACAAGTTACTGATAATTATATTAACTATATTCTAAAACAATAGGCGATTTTTTCCACGTGGGAAAATAAAGCGTTACAATTATTTTAATCGATGGTCATTTAAAGTAGGTTTGCTTGTCGAGTTTTGCGAGAGTCGACGTAGAGTTTAGTTCGCACTTTCATTAACAGATGGCAGCAGCAAAGAGGAGGCAATTTTTAAACGTTTGGTTTTGTTGGAAATAACGTTCCCCTATGCTATACGAGTAGACACAAAACAATAATTTACGAGGGCTATTTACCTTCAAAAGAATAAAAAAATATAATGACGACACATTTGCAATATGGTTTAAAATATTAACAAATTATTAAAACAAAATGTATACTTGCTTAAATATATTTTCTAGCATTTGTCGCGATAAGTTACATTCTAATAAAAACAAACATACGAAAATCCCAAAAAGAAAAAAACAATATCGTTTAAAAACCATTCTTTATTTGAGCTGGTGACGGAAACCTTATGTATATTTTTGAAACAGTTAAAAAACTTTTTGAATCCGGTTTCAATTATTAATTTTTTAAAAAAACGACCGTAAAATAGCATTCATTATGTAGCAATACTATTTTGAATTTCCTAGTAAGATATATCAATAAATCATAGCAGAAGAAAATATAGAGTGTTGAGCAACTGCTTAAAAATAATAAAAATACTAATATAAAAAATTAATTCGTAGTAAATCTGCCTGTCTACGCCTCTCCTCTAGCATATTTTATGCAAACGCAAGAACCCAATTAGAAAAAGAAAAAAAAGCCACAAGGAAAAGGTGGCGAGTGGTTCCGTTAGAAAAGTGAAAAAATTGCTTTTATTTATTAAAAACCGTTGATCAGCCATCAAGGTTAAGGCGGAAAAAAGCGAAGGTGACTTTCACTAGTTGTAATACCATTCATTCCTACAGAGACTTTCAAAGAGATGATAAGTGCACGTTACTTTTAAGAGTAGTTATTCTGTTTTCTTGTTATTTTAACTGTTTAAAAATTTTCAATTTCATCCTAACTATTCGTATGACATGGTTAAAACCCTCACATGAGTACCAAATAGGACCCTGAAACCCAAGCATGTCATACAATTTTCAACAGGTGCCTGAATCTCTATGGTTTTTATATTAATGCAGACCTTTATTTAATAATAGTTTTGTTTCAATTTTTTCGAATTAAGTGTATAATTTTCAATGAATACTAATTCGCCTTTAATGTGAAATGTAACGAAAATATTCAAATAAGTTAAATATCAGTAGGAAACATTGGAAGCTGGTTTCCTAAAGAAAACCAGGCTTCCATTCTACTGAAGTCTGGATCAGGTTGAGTTTAGTTAAATTATCGTCGCATTAGAGCTACACGAGGACTAGCGACAGGTTTCGGTTTAGTTTGAATTACCGTCGCACTAGAGCTACACGAGGGGGGCGACAGGCTTCATAATTTAAAACATCAGTCAAAATTCTGAATCAGGCTCTACCGATAAGTAAACGCAAATTTTACTCAGGTAACTGGTAGTACAAAATCACGTCGTTATTTCCTTGCCCACCCATTTATTCCAAGGATGATCGCAGGAGAAGAGCATTGCGCAGAACTTTCCACCATTTAATTACGAAGAAGGAACATGCGTAGTAAGGGGGAAAAGGAATAATAAAAGATGCCCAGAGATGACTAGCGGCCTACACGATTGAGTAATAAGGTTTCGTAAATGAATAATTAGGAAATTTGGTAATGGAGGATGAAGAAATACGCTTTTGGGAATTTTTGTGGAGAAAAACACAGGAGGAACTTTTTTTATGGTTAGAAATGTTCTGAATGGAAATGACGAAATAAATATTGATGGATATTCTCTTTAATTTAAAAAAACGTAAAACTTTGTTTGATTCGGTACAAGCAGATATCCTTACTTGGTTTTCTGAAGTAAAGACTAATAAGCAGTTCTTGGTTTGGTTGTTCACAAAAACCCGCTCTAGAGCTTGTCAAAACATCGAAGAAAATCAGTTGCATTAACCCACGTGACATAAGGAATTGTGTCGGTTTACTCTTAGCCAAAAATCTCCGGAATCATAAAAAACAAGTCACCCTCACCAAAACAAATCAAAACGTTATAAAAAAAACAGTACCATTTTACACATAGCCTCATTAAATACAATCCCAACAAATCTGATCTGGATCATAACTCGATGCTAATTCAAATATGGCAACAATTAATAAGCTTTTCCGAGCTCTTAACAATGACCATACACCTATAAAAACCCCGTAATAAATTAGCAAAGCTTCCCAAGTTACTGTCTACAGCTGATTTCTGTTAACTAGAGTGGCACTTCGACGAGACTTTTACATCTTTTCTAATGTAACGGATTGTCATGCGAAGCAACAATGCGTGTCGCGTGGTTCAAGGTCTAATATTCCCTTGCCGGTAAAACCCTTTGTTTTGCCTTCTCCCTCGATTTCCTGATTAGAACTGACAACTGAGATACTTTTTGGCAAGTAGCCATCGTTTCCTGAAAGGTGTTTTAGAAGGGAAAATATTGCTGTTGAATTCCGTTACTGTTCGTAACGAATTTCTTTATAGAACGTAACGCATATTTCTTTATAGAAGAGCACTATGAAGTAATATCATTAAATAAAATAATGATTAATAGAAAATGTAGCCTTGGAAGGAAAAGGCACGACGTCCATTTTATATGATACGTTATGATATTATCTAACTAATTTTATCAATAATGAACAAAATTATTTCTTTTAAAAAAGAAAATAAATCTTGATATCGGGAAAGTGGCAGATCATTATTAAACGAGCTAAGACTGCACCATATGGCAACTTGTCACTTCCATGGCCGCTATGATTTATTGGCGTGTAATTTTTAATGTACGAAGCATACACCTGCAGACAGCTATGTACCTTGGCTTACTTAATGAGTTTTATAAAATGTTATTACTTAGACTTTGGGAATTCAGGCCGAATATATTTCAACATTTTCTAGATTTCGCGTTTTGTAGATATTGCCATCCAGTTTAGGGGGCAGGGAGGCAAGAGTTTTCTTTTTGCGTCAGGTGGGAGATATGAAGAATCTGTGCCACGTGACTTACTTCTCCCCCCCCCCCCTCGCAAGAAGATAAGCCCCGTTTGCAAAACTTATTGGAGTGTATAGGGGGTGGTATATGCAAGATTTTTCCTTGCCTCTTGGTAAAGAGAATTACTATATAGCTTGTTTGAACGCATCGGTACTTGGAAGCCTAAATACCTTGGTAACATTAAAAAGATTTATATTCACACTCAGATTATTCTTCGAGAGTTTACCAAATCTATTGCCGCTTTAAAAAGTTAGTTTTTAAATGTATAAATGTTAAGAGTTTCTAGGACGCTCGTATTTTAAAAAAACTCAAAATGTTGTGTAGTGTGTGTGTGGGGGGGGGGGGGGGGGGGGGGGCCATGTATTTTTATTTGGGTAGCGAAAAATGCTCATTATCTGATTTAAGTACAATGCTTATCTATGAAACCACGGCAAATTTACTTAAATGTCACTTCCTGGACGAGGCTCTGCTATTATTACACTACAACAATTTTCAGCTGGAAGATGATTATCCCCGACCAAACAAAGAAGACCCTTAAGAACTTTCGATAATTACGTCTAAAAAAATTACCATCAAACATCCATAAATCACTAATACCTCTTCACTGACATGCAATAACAACGACTGCTCTTCTACCTCACAGCTTCCCCGACCTTGACAAAATCCCAAGCAACACTTGCACTTTGCGGAGGATCCCGAAATCAAGGTAAAGCAGTGAAAGTGAAGCCAAAAGGTCACGCATGGCCAACAAGAATAACGGGTTGGGGGGGGGGGGGGGGGCTATTGCAAACAGCCGTTGGAAAAGAAGGCCGCCTACAAGAAATAGCCCCACGATCTGCTTGACATACCTTATGCCAAAAGGCTTTTAGAACTTTAGAACCACCATCTGTTAGTCCCAAGCCCACCTATCGCATTCCTTTGCTTGAGGTAAACAGGACTGGCCAATGGTTTTGAATGGGGGGGCTACCAGGAAGATATGAAGTACTGTTGCAAAGCTATAACGGCTTTGGGCAGTGTCCTTGAGGCCAGTTCTGAGTGTTTGCCAAGGTCGGAGGTTTTGGTTTATCAGTGGGCTGTCTTAGGTGTGTTGTGAGGTTGGTTAATTGTGCCATTATGAATGAGGTACTAGATTAGTTCAGGTCCATTTACTTTAAATATGAAGCCTTTGTTGTTGTTTAGGGAGGAAGATATACAGATAACGTTATATCAAACATTATGAACAGTGCGGGATTTGAAAAAGGAAATGCCTAAATATTGCAAATCACTCAAATCTGTGAAATATTTTACATATTTGAATGATTTGCAAATTTGAGCATTTTATGTAAAATGTTAAGTAAAAATTTTATGTGCAGTGTATTGTTTCCAATTTTATTTTCTTAATCCATGGGCGATTCACAATTTAATGTACAATCGAAAATCAAGATTGATTGGGGTTTTTTTTTCAAATTAAAATTGTGATAAATAATTTATTTATTTCCCCCGTGTTTTCGAGTCTTATGCTAATGCCAATTTATTAAATATTTTACAGTTAATTTCGGAGTTAACGGTAGTTATAAACCTAAAAACCAAGTTAAACCCCCCAAATATATAGTGTATGCACATAGTCAGTTTTCATGTTTTTCCTAGCAATTTGTTTTATATGATCCATCAACTATAGAACTAACCATCTGGATCGACAAATAAGTATTATTTACGGTAAAAAATAGGTTTATTTCCACTTATCTCCACACTGTTCAGCTTTTACAAAACAACATTTCTAACCCACCAAAAAAAAAATTTCAAAATCTGCCCAAAATGCCGTTACACAATGAAACCTCAAGACGCAAATACCCATTAATTCCTGGGAATATTTTTTATAACCCTGCAAAAAAAATTCTAGAAACCACTTGTTTTGTAAACAAGCTCCCCTAAAAAAAAATCCTGCACCGTTCGAACAGTTATTTTTCTAAACTCCTTCTTAAAAAATTGGCAAGGTTCGATTACAATTCTATAGAATGGGTTCCCTGAACAGGTTCGGGGCAAGTTTGTTATGCGAGCGAAATGGTCACCAAAACGATTAATGCTTTTTCAGGCGAGAAGATTCTTTTATTCCAAAAGCCTGCGACTCCCCTGACCCACCCGTTCTAACCTTGTTTGTTGTTTCCCTTTCTTTCGTTCTTGCACCCCTCTGCCAAGAAATATTCCCAAGCTTACCTGTGTAGGGTTGGGATTCGGGTTTGCATGATTGAAAATATATTGCTTATTTGGCGGCTTTGATATAAAATTATTGGTTAAGCGATTAACTTGTTTCACGAGACGTAGGACCATTCCGGATTTCATTCTTGGATTTCATTGGTGATACGGTAAGCTTCACCAACTACATTGGTTAACTAATCCAGACCTTATTTAAATTCCTGTTGGACTGTTGACACTCAAGACGTGAAACATGCAAATTTATGAAAATAAAATTATGTTAATTTATATCTTTTTTTAAGAAAAGAGAGCTAATAATGCAGTGTACATAAAAAATTTTAACAGTTTTACTAAGCATACAAAACGCCGCCGACTAAATTGTATCGAACTTAAGTAAAAAATTTAACTGGAACAAATTTTATAACATCGTAAATTTCAGTCAAATTTCACTACTTTCTAATTTCAAACATTTTTCTGATAAATTCTAATTAGGTTGTTCTGTTACTTACAGATAAAGTCAAATTTTTAACAGAAAGCTTTAAACTTGTCTAAATTTTCAAAATAGGAATGATAAATTCGAGAGACACTTTTTTTAGGTCTTCATATTTTGGAATATGGAGGTTGATTATGGGACAAAAAAAAATAGCATGGTCTTTTACAATTAGGTATAACTTAGGAATATTTGTTTTTAGGGTAAGTAGCTCGGTGCTATTACTCCTATAACATTTTGGAATTGGCGATTTGAATACAACGCCAAATCTCACCTGAACGAAGCCAGCAGGTATGGGATCCCCCCTTTTCCCCTATATCGGAGTATGTTGTTGCCGAACCACGGTCAGTGAGTCAGGGTCGGGGGGAAGGCTCGAACTTGACACCCTCCCAACCCTGACCTTGAGGAACAACAAAAGGTACGGGCAGAATCTTTCTCACGGGCACGGAAATTTGAAAATTGCGTATGCCCCCCATAAAATACGATTCGGACCCTATGTTTGACCATAAGACGCTTCCTGTGCTTTTTGCGTCATCTTATTGACCACTGTTTGGTAAAGGAAATGTGGGTGGTGACGCAGTTGTTGAGGAGATTTTGGTAATAATAGTTGCTGGACTTTTGCAGGATATTGGTACAAAAGTGTGTGAAGATGCTTCCTGTTACTTATTGTGGAAAGTTCCTAAGGACCTTCAGAATTATCATATATTCCAAAAAAAAAAAGTTCGATTTGAAGTTCGAAGCCGACATCCCCCTAAAATATGGTTCGGACCCTGTATTTGATCAAAGACGCTTCCTGTGCTTTTTGCGTTATCTTATATATTGACCAATGTCCGGTAATGGAAGTGTGGGTGGTGACGCAATTGTTGATAATAATAGTTGCTGGTTTTGTGCAGGATATTGGTAAAAATGTGGGTAAAGATGCTTCCTGTTATTTAATGTAGAAAGTTCTGAGGAACTATAGTAGCCTCAGAATTGTAGCATTGTTATCCTAAAAAAAGCCGTTCTTTTAGAAAGTTCTTTTTAAAATTATTTGAGAGGAAGCGGACGTTTTGGTCCTATGGATCATGTGATGTAAATTCATGCTGGTACGTTTGGGTGCTTTGAATGACAGAGGAAGAGTGGCAACAGCTCCACAGGAATGAAAATAAAGTATTGATTAATTAATCAATGTAAATGTCACAAACCACCAATGAAATCCAGGAATTAAAGCATGAACGAATACGTCATGTGAAACAAGCCAATAGCTTTAAGCGTAGGCGTAATTTAAAATCCTTTACGTTTCTGAAAATTGGGGTATATTTTAAAGAAAATAGCCACACAGATAAAAAGTAAAATAACTAATCTTTATAAGGAAAGGAATCTGTAACAAAACGTAAGAAATTTAAGCATCACCTGACCCGAACCGCAATTAATGGACTTGAGCATTGCGACACGAAAAAAAAATCTTCCAAGTCACGACCAAACAACACCCCATGTACGCATCAGGAAATGGTGGAACTAAACACTAACCACAAAAGGAATTTTTACGCAACCAAATACCCAAACACTTGCTCAGAATAAATTTACCTGAAGGAAAAACAAAACTCCCGCCACACAACAAAACTGGCTTCAATGTTATTCCATAACGACATAACATAAAACAAAACGGATTCACTTTCGCGTGAAGGCCTTGAGCCTGAACTTGACCGTTTGCTTGACGCCATCGTTTTTGGCCACCGGCCATCGAAATTATACGCGCAAAACATTACACAAACAATGGCGTCCACACTTGGCCGAACATTGCCTTTTCCAGAGTTTTAAATCAATTTTACGGTCTTTAACTACGGAATGTTAAGTTAGGAATAGATCAAGAGGATGTTTTATTTTGTTTGGGTTGGATAATACCGGTCAGGATTTGTTTTTGCTTTAAAATTCCGTTTCTTATCTTTAACTGAACGGAACTTTAGAAGACGAGAAAAACTTCGAATAGCTTCGAATGTGGCATCTTAAGGATGCAAATCGATTGCTGTATTTTGTGATGCGATTCCTTGATACTAACACAATTTACTTATACAATTTCCGAAAAGTTTTCATAACTGTGATTCCTGTAATCATTACTATTCAAATACACAACAATTAAATTAGAAATTATGTACTGAAATATTTATTAGAATTTAGAACATTACTTGGATTTAACCGCTCAACCCAAATGATACTTTCTGCTGCGGTGTTTGTTCAAGTTAGATAACATCTTTCATAAAATTTCAACAACCAAATAAAATCAAATTAATAAAAAAAAACTTAAATTACCCACAATGAAATTTGTTTGAATATATTTTAATTTACGGTCGCAAATAAAAAGAAACTTGACGAAACTACTAGAATTTTCTTTAAAAAATCGGAAACTTCTATCGAGTTCCTTATACTTGTTTTAAAAAATACATACGTATCTAAAAAAAATATTATAGATAAATAATAATAGGCCATTAATGGTTAAAACAAATACATTACGACATAGTCACCTAAAAAGATGATTTCAATCACAATTTTAAAAAATTATCCTTACACATGTTATTAATTCTATTCCTCAAAGCAAAGGTTAATCTCAAAATTATTTAAATTAAAGATAAGTATTGATTAACAATCAATATACAACATATGAAAATTATTTTCGACCCATAAAGTGGTAAAAAGTTGGATGATTCATCAAATTTCATTACGAATAAAAGAATCAATCACAGAAGCACTTATCTTTTCACGTATACCGAATTCATGTAAAACAGAAGGTTAAAACTTAGGAAGTTCAAGATTTTTAAAATTATTTGTAAGGTAATATGAAAGAATGTAATATAAATAAACAGCGAAAATTAAATCAAAGTTAAAATATAAGAATAAACTAAGTCATCCGTCATTTACTTTCTATTCTAAATTAAAACTAACAAGCAAACAAAACAAAAGTATCTAAACAAGAATCAAAATAACCCAAAAAAATTCATTTAAAATAATTTAGGAATATTAGAAATGAAATAATAGTTTAATTTTTTCAATTGTTCTAAATATTCAAAACTGGTACATTTTCCTTTCTCCTTTGAATGTGATTGAAGGAGAAGATGGAAGAAAAATAGTAAAATGTAGCAATCAGCAAAAAATTGATTTCTGATGAAGTTTATAAAACCAACTAAAATATATTAACAAAGATACATCGTAATAAATACCTTTAGTATTCCACAAAGTAACCTGATGAAAATGATTTGCGCCGAATAAGGTAAGGGGCAGTTGAAAGAATAATTCTTCTCTACTTAGAAAAACTTTCAAATCACTTATATTAATTTTCCCGTCTAATTTTTAAGACTTTTTTTTAATGGTGGATTTGTAGTTCTAGGAATAAAATGCAGTTTGCAAAAAAACAATTCTGGCAATTGAGAAAAAAAGAAAATTAAGTTACACACAGAAAACGAATTTTAAAATCTAACAAGTTAACATTTTTATTCATAAATTAATGTGTTCATGGTATTCACAAATCGTCGTTAATGGGTTAATATACTTAATATTACGTATTAATGCGTTTTAAATAATCCTAACTTTTGTATTATAGGAACATTAATTAAAAAATTTAAGTGACTTACCACGATGAGTTTAGGCCGGTAAATTTAAATTAAAAAACTCAAAAGTTAACATTTTTATTTGAAAATGTATTCACTAAGTTATCGTTCATGGGTGAACCATATCAAACTTCTGTATTCTAGAAGACATTAAAAAATAAAAATAAGTGACTTACCAGGATGAGTTTGTGCCGGCTCTGACCGTATGGGCTCCGGCTTTTTCTCCGGGATAGCCGGACTTTCCTGTTCCGGACTCGGTGGGGGAGTCACAAGCCCGTTCTCGCATGGCGCAGGCTTACCATGGTGCGTTCGCAGATGGTGACGAATTAAAAATGCCTTAGGCATCTTTATATTTCTTCAAAGTCCAAGATAAAATTCCAAGGCGAATTGTGAAATAAGTCCAATAAATAAAATCGTTCCAAAACGAAACAAAAATATTCAATATCAAGTCCTCACGCACATAGAACACAAAGTTTCAAGTCTTATGCCCGAAGAAGTTTCGAGTCCAAGTGTACAACAGGGCACAACCTTTCTGTTCAGGGGCCAGTGTGCGAATGTGTGCTAGTAAGCCACGAAGAGAACAAGAACAGAGCGCGAAATGAAAGTGAAGTGGCCGAACAGGGGTGCCGTGACGTCAGCCGGCCGGCGGTCCATTGAGACGCGAGAGTGGGTTCTACAGGTGGCCGTGAAAAAAGAACCGGGGCTAGGTTACCAGGTTGGGAAGGACCACGCCAAGCGCGCCAAGGTTTCGGTTTCACTCGGCCGCGGATGGTGAGGGATGAAACGAGATTTTCCATTTATCCGCGCCATCTAGGATTTTTCCCCATTGCCAAGACAGAATTTTTACGGTTCTTCAAGTATAACTTAGAGTACTTCTTAAATTTATTCCTATTGCTTGGTGATACCTTTTTTGAAATCAGTAAACTCACTGTATATTATAGAGGAATCGCGAAATGTAAAAGGAGTATATTGAGAATTTTCCCATGAGCATTGTTCTTTCTATATTTTAAAGTAATAAGCAGTGTGTACGGAAATATTTCTGTGAACTTGATTGCTTTTTCAATCTAGCGATTCAAGTTAAGTATAAATATATAAATATCAATTTGTGTAGTATGCCTTTCAACGCATAGTAAATAGTTATTTGTGCAACTAGTGTGAAAAGTAAGGCTTTTTTTAAAGGAGTTGAATAAATTATTTCAACTGTATATTATGGCAGGCTTTATGATAGTAATGTCCTTACGCGCATCAACTTAGCCATCAAGAGGACTATAAGGTCGACACCTTCACCTACAATGCCGACAGCTGTTGTTTTCGACATTTCCACAGCTTTATCCAAGTTGATCCAATTGTGCTCAAGCTTCACCTTAAGTATGTTGATTATGATGTATGTTGATGAGACTGTGCCAGCTCAAAGTGTAGCTGCAAAAAAGCAAGTCTCAAATGTTCTACAGCGTGCCAAAATTGCCAGGGGACTTGCCTCAATGGGGTCTCTCAAGTTGACTCCGAAGATAAAGAACAGGAGGATCATCTGACTGTTTTCCTATTGGGGTCCGACGAATGAAATGAAATAGATAACATAGAATATGAAAATAGATAAAATATTAAAGTAACAGCGTGCCTACAATATGAGTATCTGGGTTTTATTTAGACATTCAGTATAGAATAAGTGTACATAAGAGGGATTGTCAGTTCCATAGAGCAAATGCATTAGTTTTGGAATCACAACTTCCGCAGATGTATTGCTCTACCATGTTAGCCCTTTTTCCCCAGGTACGGGAATCAACATAACATCGAAATGAAACAAATTTGAAACGAAAATATTATCTAGTTATTTAATTATATATTTTTGAAATTTTAGAATGCCAAAATATACAGCAGATGGCGACACTATTTTAAAACCTTAACAATAATTAAATAACCGAATGTTATTTTCTTTTCAATTTTGTTTTAAACTGATATTGTGATGATTCCCATACCTGGTAAAAATTTGATAACATGACAAAGTAATTTTTTTGCAAAGTTGTAATTTCAAAACTAATGTATTAGCTCTATGAGACTGACAGTCCCTCTTCGCTCAGTACTGAAATTGCTTTAAAATTTGAAGAAAAATAGATAAAATAGTAAAGCAAGATATATTATTGAAAACAATTAAATTCTCTACCACTTTAGGGCCAAAATTTAGTGTTTCGATGCATTATTGAAGAGTTATCCGGTCAAAAAAGAGGAAAAATGTGGGAGGGAAAATGTTTTCTCCAAAATTACAGACTTTCAAGAGCGAATATCTCGAAAACTATACAAGATATTAAAACACTTGAGGGGTGAAACTTGTAGCACATTTAATCAGCTTTCATTTTGTGTATTACAATTATATTGGTAGGATGCATAGTTTTCGAGATATAAGCAAAAAACCGAAAAATGGGACATTCAACCCCCTCCCCCCCTTCGGCTCAGGGGCTAGAGGCGGGGACTTTTGATATGTTCACCTCCTAACTAGTCCAAACAAAGTTACAAAGTCAAAATTGTGTTCCAAAACTTTCCCTCTATAACTCTTCGTTGCCTGGACTAATAACTCCAAAACTAACGTTTAAAGCTACATTAACTATTAGGTAACGCATTTTTACTTTCAATTACCTAATTTGGAATACGAGGTATTGAAAGTGTGAAAATCCATAATATGGAGTTTAAAATCCGAATTGGAGATTTGGTGTTTTCGACGCGTTTTAGAGGGTACTGATTCTAAAAAAGCAGGGTTCTTTTTACTATTTTAAATGGGCCAAACTGACTACTAAAATAAAGGTTTGCTGCTGCACTCGGAAAATGCTGTTCTACTTCTGATATAGGCTGGTTCCTACTGTTGTGTGGTCGTACCTGCTCTTCAAAAGAGTTGTACCGTAACTTCAATTCTTAGAAATTCCAACAACTCGGTCAGACACTTGGTTCTTTGGTTGACGCCTTTTTCGAAGCCCGATGTCTTTCCCGAATCTTGAAAATGTTTTTGGAGACGGCCGAATCAAAATTGTTGAGCTCAATCTCTGAAAGCCTCAGTTGAGTTACAGCGTTTTGAACGTACCCTTTATTATTGGAACTTGAATTCTGAATCAAACTGGCAACTTTTCCTTTCAAACTAAGAAAACGAAGCTCGTACTCCGAACACTTTGAAACTTCATCTTTACATTGTTTATCAATAGCCGCATCTTGGCCAGAGAGTTCATTCCAAATAGTAGGATTGAAGACCTCTAATCTATCTTATTTTAATTTTATATGCTTCGAATCTGGCTTTAACTTCAATGAGCTAACCCTCATTGTTGATAATATCTTCAAGTTGCTTCGCTTCTATCGTAAACTGTTGTCGAAGAGCAGTTCTTTGCACCATTTTAAGTTTATCCTTACGCCGAAGAACCTCGCTTCACTACTAAACTTCAAAATTTCCCTGTTCGAAGTCGCCAAATGTTTTAAATGGGCCAAACTGGCCACTAAAATATAAGTGAAAACTCAGGAGACTCTCTTCTACGACTATTCATTTTATTCAAGCCAAAGGTGGCTAACAACGCCCCAACTGCAAACAACTCGAAACTGTCAACAATTTATAACTTTCTTATTATTGCCAGATCCAGAATAATGCCAGAAACAAATAAAATAGTTTTTGAAGGAACGTCATAAAGGCGGTTGACTGCCAATTGAATGGGTTAAATTAACCGACCTTTATCAAACATTAACATTGGTCCGTCTGTCTGAAACCACTCCATCAACTCGTTCTAAAGAAAGCTATTGCGGACTTTAAATTTGGTGCACGAGTTCCTTGTACTTTTCGGACGTCATAATAAGGTTTTTGCGAAAGAAAAATGACGCATGCGCAAATGGTAACTACCACAGAAGTTTTTAGGTTTTAATGCTATTGAATTGAAACTTTTTGAAACTTGGAATCGCATAGTACGTTATTCTACTAAGGTCTTTAATTGCAACAAAGCTGAAGCTTTTTCATTACTCTTTCATGGGTAAAACAACTTAAATTTTGTTTCTTTCTATTCAATGGGTTAGGCAAAAAAGGTATAACGAATTTTATAATGAAAATGTCATACCTTTTTGTCAGTATAGTTTATTTTCTACAATTTATTTTAAACACAACTTATTGCCAAACGAAAACCTATAATGAAATAATTCTATTTAATGGTAACATTTTGTATTGAATCAGAACATCTATTTATTTTGAAAAATTAGCCTTCGTAATATTAATGTTACAGAAATAGATGATCATATTACAGGAAAATTTTATCCTTTTTGACGAAATTATGTTGTGAAAAATGCTTTGAGAAATCCCTCTGAGTGTATCTGCATCGTGTTGTAAACCAAGTTGGGAAATTTTTGTCAAAAGTAACAAATTGATTTAAATCTCTAAAAAAACGATATTTATTTCTGAAAGTGTGGCTGATAAAACTTGGTAAACTATAGATTGTAGTATTTGTTAATTTTAAACGGATATAAGAGAAACTTAGAATTTAAATAGTAAACTTTTATCATTATGGTTTCAATGTAGAAATAAAAATTCTCAGCAATTTTGACTAATATCATCAGTTATCCGACCGTGATATCAATTTCCGTTCTACAAACCTACTAGGTGTTTCAAGCCCTCAAATCAAAGGAAAAAAATGAACTAAATCTTAAGCACCCTCTTATTTTTACCAAACACTTTAGTGGGGGGCTAAGGTTCAGATTTAAACACTTGTACAATCAACGCTGTTTGAATAAGGTCAGACCGAAATAATGCCGAAGTCATTAGAAACAATGTATTACAGGGGCAATTACAACGATGCAAGGGTGGGATTTTTTTAGGGGGGGGGGTGAAGAATTGTTCTCCTGACCCTGATTTTGAAGAGTGGGAAAGAATTATTGATGGTATTGGGAGTTGAAGATGAAAAAATGATTGTTTGTGTTGCAGTTAAAGATTCGGGTAATCTGGGTCTCAGATTGAAAGTTTTATTGTTATTTAAGATAAAAGCGGAAAAGTACAGGAGCTAAACAAATTTCTGATGATTGCTTGTGGGTCTAAAACAGCGGTTCCCAACCTGGGGGCGATCGCCCCCAAGTGGGCGATTTGTGTTATCAAGGGGGCAAAAAATACTTGAGAGGCGATCAGGGGGCAATGAGTATTCAAAGGGGGGAAATTAAAATAATGTTGTACCTTTGTATACAGTAAAACCATTCTCCAACACCATAACCAAACCAGCCAATTTTTACATTCAACTCTCTTAAATTTGATAGAAACCAGTAAAAATATCTTAGTTAATTATTTCACTTTTGTTCTTTAAAAATATGTTAAAAATATGTGTTTTACGTTTTTTCTATTTATTTAAAAGTGACCGGATAAAGCTTCTTTGGTTGTTTTTATAAACGGTAGTAAGTGTTATAAAAACTGTTTTATAGTTACACTTTAACTGAAATTATGATTAGACATAACATGAAAATTGAAGGGGGGGGGGGGGGGGGATGGATGTTAATCAACCTAAAATACGAGGCGATGGTCCAGAAAAGGTTGGGAACCATTGGTCTAAAAGAAGGAAGAAGATTGTGCGAGAAAGAAATTTATTCGAAGGTTTATTTGTAGTGTAGTCCAACGATTAATAGAAAACAATAATTTTGAATTGCCTGGATAGTTTTTGGTGAAATTTATTCTCACTACTTAATATTATGTAAACTTGGATCAACTTATTTTAAGCTTATAAATATGTTCGTACGTTTTTAAGTGGAGTGAGATTGACGATCGGGTTCTGTAAGCGAAGGCTCTCTCTGTGTTATCCTACGAGAGAAAAAAAAATTCAAAGCTAAACTACTAAAGCTGTGTTGAATATTTTTTCAATATAGATGGTCAATATGCAGCAATATTTTTTGCAGTTTAAATATTGAATGTGGCTTGCTTAAATATCTCAAAATTCAATTGTTTTTAAAATTAGTTCAAATCTGTTATTGTAAAAATAACTACCGGAAATCAAAAAAAAAATTGAAACTAATTTCAAAAATTGAATTCTAGAGACAATTTATCATATAAACAAAACCCTTTGAATTTATTTGAAGAATTTAAGCATTATTAATTTCGAAAATTATTTTTAAATTAAATTTGACTTTCAAATTCATTGCTTTCTATTAATTATTGGGCTACAAATAAACCGGTATCATTCCTCTTCAATACGGTTCACCACAACAAATTAACTGTTGTAGATTTTCAATTATAAAACATAATTTTTTTAAGCAGTTCAAATTGTCGTAAAAAAAATTATGGTCGGTTTACGATACACGCTTACGCTACTTTCGCTGTTGAATTTAATCCATCAAAAATATTTTGTTTAAAAATATTTTGTTTCAGCAGTAAAACATAAGCTAGTTTATGTCTTATTTTTAAGAAAGAAGGGGGGGAGATGATAATCGGAACTTTTGGCGCAATCCTCCAAAGGGGTTCTGGCGACATGGCGCCAAATGCGGTAAATGTGACATAGTGCTCTTCGATGTGGAGCCACTTTGATGTGGGGATGCGGCGGCTTGAACGGTGTGACCGGGCAAATCGCACGCCGGGTTTGTCGGCCACTGACACAGCCAGAAACAGGTCCGTGCTTCCCGGAGCGTGGCCGCCGTGCTACACATACCACGTTAGGGCTCCTTTCGGGGAACAGGGGCAGTGAATTCGTATTATTTTTTCGATATCAGTCCTGGTATTAAATTTAGCTGTTGTTCTAAATTATGACGCCCTTCGCCAATAGCTCTCGTGTTTCTCTAGTGCAGCGGTTCCCAACCTGGGGGCGATCGCCCCCAAGTGGGCGATTTGTGTTATCAAGGGGGCAAAAAATACTTGAGGGGCGATGAGTATTCAAAGGAGAAAATTAAAATAATGTTGTACCGTTGTACAGTAAAACCATTCTCTAACCATAACCAAACCAGCCAATTTTTACATTCAACTCTCAAATTTTCTAGAAACCAGTAAATATATCTTAGTTAATTATTTCACTTTGGTTCTTTAAAGATATGTTAAAAATATGTGTTTATTGTTTTTTCTATTTTATTTAAAAGTGACCGGATAAAGCTTCTTTGGTTGCTTTTATAAACGGTTAGTAAGTGTTATAAAACTGTTTTATAGTTACACTTTAACTCAAATTATGATTAAACATAACAAGAAAATTAAAAAGGGGCGATAAATGTTGGTCAACCTAAATTACGAGGCGATGGTCCAGAAAAGGTTGGGAACCACTGCTCTAGTGCAACGATAATTCAAAATTACCCTAACCCTGATATTAATACAACCTAACGAGTCCTGATATAAATACTATTTCCTGATATTAATACGACTTGAGTATAGCGACACAAAATATTAACTACACTGTAAAACAGAAATCTGCAAAATTGCAGCACATTTTGCCGTTACTTTTTGAATCACCGGGAAACTATGATGCGTTTTTTACAGAAAATTGATGCTTTCAATGACCTACAGAATCACACGAACAACTTACTCCAATTTATATTTTAAACAGAGATAATGAGTGTATCCAATCATTGACAATGAATGAAATATTTCCACCGATACTTATCAATAAAATTCGTATCATCTGTAAATTAAAATCACAGGGCGATGGCAGCACTTTTACCTTCATACAGTTATAAAAAAAAATAGACTTGTTATTTTTACAGTATAATTCTCATACATGCACAAGAGTGCCGATAACTTTTACTTTTTGGTGAGTCCGGACACTGCAATCTTTTCCTTTCACCGTCCGAGGCAATTTAGTGGAAATTTAGAACCCTGTAGTCCCGTAGCAACCTCCACTTATCACCCATTTTTTCAAGTCTGAGATTGATCGGAATTGACTTCTCTTACCACCCCTAACTTGCATTTTTCATATTTCAAACCAAACGATTTTTTTTTCTTTGCGGAGGAGAGTAACTACTTTTATTTGTGTAATCGTGTAATCTTTTACAAGCGACGTTTTATTACAAAGTAATCAGGTATTCCCATATGGACTGCGCGTATCCCTAGGGAACATGCGATTCTTTGGAGTGAAGGGAACATAATTAAATACGGTTTTAACCTAAAACATAAGTGAGGTATCCATAAAATATTGCATACCAAAATTTAAAAAGTTAGTGAAATATGTTGACTCTGAAAATTAATGTAATTTCATATAATCACTTCAGTGAATATTTTGCGGTTAGGATACCAACAGCGAAAAATACAAAACAAAAGTGAATATAGAAATTCATAAAAACTGTAATTTTTAAGGAAAAAGACTTGATAACAGACTTTTTATATTACTAATTCAAAAAGCAGGTATAAATAACAGATGTTTAATGTTTAGCATCTATTTAGAGATGCTGCGATGCAGTGAAAGTGAGTGTTGTTACATCAGAGAGGAAGTCTTCTTTACACAGATAATTCAATTGATAAAAGTTTGTTGCTGGATGTAACTATTTTTTGTCAGAGGACAATGGTAAAACACCGAAAAATTTGTTGATGTCTAAAACTATGGACTGAACATCCAAACTCACATTGGAATATAAATACACGATAATTAAAACAAGAATTATTTTGACTTTGATATTTAAATTTAAAAACTCACAGAGTTAGTCAATCGCGTATTTAATGTTTATTATAAAAAAAAGCAACAACTATCACTTCTACAATAATACCCACACCTTCCAATTTTACTTGTCAAATTAGGGAATAGAATACACATGCTAAATTAGAGGCCCGTTTAAGGTAGAACAGACTTCAAAATTCAAGTTCAAATCTTTTGAAATATGAAAAATCTAAAGTCTTATACATTAAATTTTTTTACGGTTCTTATAAATTTGTTCCACAATTTAACGTATCACCACTTCTTTTATTGTAATAAAGGCAGTGAAATTGGGTAACAAAAGTTTCTTATAACCTTCACTTTTCAAGTTGTATTAGTAAATTTATGTGGACTGCAAAGGCAAAAACAACAATATATTATTTAATCATCAAGATGTTATCAACTAACTGAAAAAAGAAATCTTTTTAAAATAAATAAATGTGATGCACCATTGCGAAACATAAGAAAATGCGAATTAAACGTGTTCCAATTTGGTGTTTCCCTCTATGATCTTTTTAATAGAAAACTAAAGATGTGTAACACTACAGTACTTTCAATTGCCACTCAATAAAGCAATACACAAGATACATTATACAAAGATAATTATGTACCAGATAATTGTGTGATGTAACGCTCTCCATACTGCGATTTCATTGGTTGTTTTGTTTTCTTTCCGTACTACGCGTGAAACAAGCCCATTGGTTTCTTATGACGTCACGCTCCCCGTTCTGCGATTTTATTGGTTGTTTTGTTTTCTTTCCATACTACGTGAGACAAGACCATGAAATATTTATTGATGACAAAAAAAAACCATGAAACTACTCAAAACTGAACTAAAAAAAAATAAGAAATGTAAATTTAAACTAACCAGAATTTCATGCAAAAAATATGCTTTGCCGCTTTCTTAATAACCAAATTATGAACAATCAAAGAATCCTAATGTGCTACATTTTATGACGTCATTCCAGACTGATTTAGGACAAAAATAAATTTTGCTTCTCCATATTATTATATTACTATTAAATATACAGCAAATCAATACATACATTTTCAATTTTTTTTAATTCCTTCGAACTAAAAAAAAGAAAAGTAGGCGAAAATGCCACTATAAATTAATAAAAATATAATTGCTAAATCTCTATTTTGTAACTTTTATTAGGCAAGAAAAAAAAACAGTGTAATGCGAGGGCGGGGGAATGTTAAATGATAAATTATATGAGAAATTTTAAGTACTAAAAACCAAAAAATTTAGCGATGGCAATGGAAAAATTAGTGTTTTCCTCTTTGCTTTTTTTAAAAAATTGATAACCAAACAATGCTTGATAAGGTATTTACTGTAGCTAAGTTTCTACCGTTAACATAAATTTACTCGCCAAAAGCTGAAATTGTAAATAAGCGATTTGTTGCCAAATAAGGTAACCTGAAGGTCGGCAGTGAAAGCTACCAATGCGTGTGGAAGAGCAAAGAAGAATCCACAAATAAAAAAATTTAATCGATTATTCGCGATAAAGATAAATATTCTTAAGTTTATGTAACATTGTAAAAACGCGTCGTTTTCTTTGTTTTAAAACATTTCTTTTCATTTTGGCCGAGTTTGAGCTTCTTTAGTCTCGATCTCACCGCAGTCGGAAATTTTACAAGTTTCAATTTGTAGTTTCAAATTAGAGTTGTCCATTTTAAATGTGTCGAAGTTGCTCTAAAACCAAGTTTCGATATAATGTAGATAAAATAACACATTGTAAGTAATAAAAAAAAGGAAGCAAATTTAACGTGGTATTAATAAAAAAAAATTATAAAAGGCAACCAGAAGTTCTAAAAAAAACAAAAATACACTACTTTCCTGTTACTTTATTACTCACTTAAATTCTGATAGAAAAACAAGTAGGTTTGTAATAGTTACTTTAACTTAGAACCGCTTAAACACGAGATTTATACCAACTTAAGACAAAAAATCGCCAAACCCAGCATTTAGTTGTAATTTGAACTTAATTTAAACTCAAACTAAATCCAAAGTAGGCTAATTTTTTTTTCGCAAATTCAATTAATATTAATTATCGTTTGCTAAATTTATTTGCCGTTCGAAGAATAGTTATATAAAATTCATTGGGCCAAATCTTAGTATCCGTTCCGGAAACATTTTGCGCGTTTTCAATTATCGCCAACGCCTAAATGATTATGGTATTTTCTCCAAAAGGTCCGCGTTTCTATAATTTCGGACCATTTTAATGTTTAAGATTCATGTAAATTTAATCGTTAAAAGAAAACAGTTTCATCAAATACCTGAACTATAAATTTTTGTAATGTTACTCCATAAAATTGTGGCAGCCTATATACTGCTTCCAGCTTTACAGAGTAAACTTACATCACAAAATATAAGTAAACTTTACACCAAATAGAAATAAGCCTAAAGCTTACTTCTATTTTGTGGTGCAACATTACTCCACACAGCCGAAACTTGGATACTGCCACCAGTTTTACGGAACATGGTTACTCAAAAAAATTTCAGTATACTAGCATTGCAAATTACTTCCTACTTTGTGGGAGAGAAAAAAAAATCATAACAATGTGTTATTTCTGCATCTCGCATTTCATGGTCAAGGCCGTAAAGATTTTCATGGCTAAGGTCGTCTCAAACGTATAAGAAAAGAAACATCCGAATGCGTTGCAAACCTATAACTGACCTTGTGTTTATAGCAACCAATTACCGGTTTGCGCAATTTAATTTAAAGATTTGTTTTTGAAGAAATTTTAATATTTTTTCTAGCTTCCTTGCGCAACGTGTGAAGAAATCCGCTATGACTTGTCACGCAACTGTCTTATTGACGGTCTTACTAACTGTCTTTCACGCCATGTTTTTCCCGCAATTGTGTTTTAATGGGTTTTAAAAGATTGTTTGTGAAGTCGCCAACTTTCTCCTGTCAGATTGACGTCATCGTTGTTGTAATTGTTATTCTGAGCCCATAATTGAGAGTTTTAAAAATTGGAAAGTTCTGAGGAAATAATTCTTCAATATTTTCGGCCATTGTGGTTGTGATTATACACTGTTCTTGGAATCCGATATCTGTACGGAACAATTTTCGTGGTGTTATTTATTTTTGCCTACAGAAACGGGCGCGTGTTTTGGAATATGATAAAAGTTAAAAGGTGATGAAATTGAATAGCAGAATTAAACTGTGTTTTCAAAAACCCTTGATTCATGAATCTCTAATAGCATGTTTCAACATCTTTTTCAAAGAATAAAACCAAAATTTCTGTAAAAGTGTATAAAACATTAAATATTTCACAGTTATTACTATTTAAGAAGAATGTTTAATCGTTGGTCCTTCCCATAGAGCTAATGAATTATTGAAATCGCAATAATCCCTGTGGAAGTATTGCCTTTACCAAGTAATCTTTTTTTCCAAATATGAGAATCGTCATAACATCAAAATAAAACAATTTAAAATGAAAATAGTGTTCCGGTTATTTAATAATTAATCGATACATTTTAAAGTATCGTCACCCTCTCCAGAATATTTTGGGGTAGTTAATACTTAAGAATTAATAATTAAATAACCAGATGATATTTCCCGTTGATAGTTGTATTATTCTGATTTTATGACGATTTTCATACATACTGTAAAACTGAAAAAAATGCTTATCTAGCAAAGCAATATTTTCACAAAGGTTGCGATTTCAAAGCTCACGCATTATGGAACTGAATATCCTTATTAAGGAAAGTAAGATACGGAAATGACAGTACCTGACCTAATTTACCTGAGTGGATAATTTAAAAACTGCTTATACTTAAAGTACAAATTTCTTAAATATAGTTCTTGTAAAAGTAGAATTTAAGAGTTGTAAACTATCTCTTGTACTGTGTGTAAATCTCATTACAATGGTTTTCTTAATAAACCTAGTTATTTATGGTGCCCCAAACTCTGACATAAAATGGGAACAAATTTCGAGTTATGCCTTTCATACCCCTTTCAATACCTACGAAAATGCTTTTAATAGTAGGTCCAAGCCAGAATTACACAATGGGTTATTGACGATATTTCACGGTCTGAGAAAGCTCTTGGAACAACGCTTTGTCAGATCGGAGAAGCCTGGTCAGATGTCCCAAGGACAACTAACTGTCCCACAAGAACCCCTACAAAAACGTTCCCATATCTAACTGATCAGCGTAACAGCATTGGTACACACCGGTCTCCCAAGCCCATCTTTCAAATAAACAACAAAAGCTTTAGCAGCCTATCCCCCCGTACAAAAGCAAATGCATCGTTATGTCAGGCCTTCCTGGCCCTGCCAGCTTTTCTTATTACTTTTACTTACTCCCATGGGGTTAAGAAGAAGATGGAGATGCTTGGCGCGAAATAAAGGGAAGCCGTCAGAAACTCGCCAAGTGACCCTAGTCAGCCCAAACAAACTCAAGTTAGTTCAATGTAAAACGCTTTTATTCTTTAAAAAGCGTTAATTATTAAAGATCGAAAAATGACGGTTTGCACAGTTGCAATCTGAATTTACGCGAGAAGGCGGAAATTTCCTTTGATAGTAAGAAAAATGCTTTGTAATTATAGTTTTATTAGAGAATCCAAAATTGCCAAGTCGATGTAGTAAACCTATGCAAAATCCACTGTAGAATAGCGCCAAATACTTCAAGCGTTTTTTAAGCTTACTAGATCTTTAGACTTTTAGATTAATTTAACTTTTTATCTTTTAATTTAATTTTTAGTTGTAGAATCGTAGATTAAATACTTCGCCGAGAGCGTCTGTTTAGGCTAACTTCAAAGCGATCGATGGCTTCACTTTGGCAACCGGTTTTTATATTAGTTTCTGCCCGGCATCATCTCCATCTTCTTCTTAACTCTCTGACTTACTCCCTTCCTGGAGACCCAGACCTAGAAAGCCTAGGTCAGGTCAGTCGCAGACAAACATGCCTACCTGAAAGGGCCTGGTGGGGGTGAAAAAAGGGGGTGCCACCTGAACCCCACCTTGATGCACATTCGATTTCGAAAGGGGGCTCCGGAGGAAAGTGGCACCCAGTGACCTGCTTTCTTGGGGGCCTTTCTCCACCAGGTTGCACCCCTGTCTGGTGGAAGGTGCGGATGTGAAAGATGGAACATCGATGTGCGATCATGCTCTTTCATGTGTATACAGAAATCATTTTGTCTGAATTTAATTTCTACTAACTTTCTACTATTCAATTTAATTTCTACTAGCTTTTTACTACTTAATTTAATTTCTACTATTTATTCTACTTTCTATCTACCATGTTGCTAGTTCTGCCATTCGTTATTTTATAGATTTTATTAAACAAGCCTTCGTTATTTTTATCACTTGCATTTTATAAGACGAAATACATCGCTTAGAAAGTTTTTTTTTTAATGTTGTAGTTCTTACGACTCCACCAATAGCCTTCGTGCAGTTCTAGTGCGACGATAATTCAACTCAAATTTTTGGGAATGTGTAAAACGAATAAGAACTTAAAAGAACTCATTTAGTTGTGTCTTTGGATATTTTTTTCAGCAAACAACTTGATTACCTAAACCTAAAAGAAGGTCTCTAGCGATAGACTGGAAAAAAAACTACGAAAAGGGTGTGCTTTAATTCCGTATTCAATTTTGGTTGGTTCGGCGTCAAAGTCTCTCTTTATAATGCAATCACCACATTGCTCGATTGATTTAAAATCTTCAGTTTTAAGTCCACTCACTTTACTCTTTTCCACATAATGTACCCTTCCATCTAAGAGTTGAAATGCAATCGTTCTAGCTTCGTGTCTTTTATACAAATATAGCATTACTACAGACCTGCAGTTCTGTTTAAAATATTATATGATTACAAACTAACTGTATATAATTAAAATGTGTGTGCAAAGGCTTTTCTGCAAATTATTTTAATTCTATGCTATCATCCATAAAAAAAAATGTCTTAACTTTAAAACCATAGCGACACAACTATTTTATTGTAAATAAAATATATTAATTTTTCTTTTAAACAAATTGTTAAACAACATTCACTCCATATGAAAAATCTAGAACCCAATAAACTGCTCTTCAAAATCATCATGTTTTTCTCCATCACTCACCCCAGAAGAAGGTGAATATTGAAAGTAGTGAAAATAAGATGACCCACATTGCCAATGGGTGAAAGTTAGTAGGGTAAAAGGTGCACTGTTTACCCCATCCCTGGTAAAAGTTAAACCTGCCCTATCCTTTTTGGTGGTTGAATCGCACAAATTGGAGGGTTTTAACTCATTTGGGGCGGTAAACGCTTACTGACAACAATAGGGGTTTTTCCGTAATCGGGGTCCGATATCCCTGACTTTTCAATTTATTTATTGGGGCTTACCAGATAAGTAAGGTAAATAGTCCGGTACTAAAAAGTTGTTTTGAAGGGTAATATGGGGCATGTGGTGGTGCTTTTTTAACAGATGTTGTTTTGGGTTTAAACTGATTGCGGCATTAAAAAATATGTTAAGTGTCTTTTTATGTAAAAACTTATTGCGTTATTAAAAAAATATAATATGATTCGTCTTACTAAAACATGATTGCGTCATTAAAAATATAATATGATGTGTCTTACTACGTATGAACTGATTGCGTTATTAAAAAGTTATAAGGCATGTTATGTGTTACATTATTATGTAACAACTAATCATGGCATTAAAAAATTATAAGACACGTTAGTTATCTCAATGCATCAATGAAAATTTCACATTTACACATTTTATACTTTGAATGTGACACATATTTTTTGTACTTTAAATAATAAAAAGTGCGATTGTCATCAAAGTACAAACTTATCACATATTGCTTAAATAAGTGACATAAATCAAGGTCGTTTACTATAAATTTCGAAGAACTTATTCATTCGTATTGGTTTTTAAAAAATCAAATAATAGCACTAAAGTTTTCACAAAAATTTCTACAAATTTTTTGGCACAAATTTCTTCGGAATGTTTTTAGAACAAAAACAGGTCTTTCACAGTAAATTTCGTATGATTTTTGGAAATGGTCGATAATGAGTTTAAAATCTCATATTTCAAAATCATTTAAAACGAAAGGAAACACGCTACATTCACGATATGCATTCAATATGTTTTACAGACACATTACCAAAAATTCTTTCTTCAATGAACAGAAATACTGGCAATATTGCTGTATTTCGTTAATTGACGCCATTTCGTTTATTTTTTAATTCAAAATGAAGTGGGCGTGTATACATGGTCCTTTCAAAACTGCAAACGGTCCCCAAATTAACGGAAAAGCATGTCTTTGATCATATCGGAAATTATTTGGAAAAAGTAGAAAAAATGTAGTGTAAAAAGAAAAGATTTTCTGATAACGCAGTAAGTTTATAACATCGATGTTCCGAAACCGCTCAATTTAATTTATGTGCTATAACCCAAGACATATAAGGTGAAATGGAGAAAATAGTTTTTTCAATTTCTGAATGGACATGGCCCTTCAACACAGCTTACATTTCATACAAAATAACACACAAAAATTTAACTAAAGGGTTAAGAGCAAAAAATACCAGAGTCCATTTTAATCGAAAATTAGTTTATAAGTACAATTTTGGATGAATACTCTGAAATCGAACCATTCTTGTCTCTGCCAGTTTTACAAGTAATATAGACTTTTAAAAGAAAAGTAACCTCGGGAAAATGAGAATACAGTTTATAGAGTATAGGATAGAAAGAATTATACAAGATTTTCTATTTTATTATAGTTTTTTTAGTCCACAGAGCGTGATATGTCTTGTCCGTATTGTGTCCCAGCGTCATGTCAAGCATGTTTGGCAGTTTATATCTGACTTATAAGATATGAATTCACTTTTTAAATTAGATAATTGAAGAAAAGAACATTTGGGGAATATTTTAATGCAATTTATATGTTTAATTTTTTATTTTGTATTTTTTTTACTGAGTATAAATGCTGGTCCCCAATGACTGCAGTCACGTCCGTGGACATGAACGAAAACTTGAATTGAATTCAATAGGTGGCAGTACAACTGTTGGATTCAATTCAAGTGTCTATGTCATTTTAGCTTAAGTTTAATGAAAAAAAAACGACTTTAAGATTTAGTGAAAGGTCAAGGTGGGTGCATCACGTCTGTGGCTAAGAAATAACTTAGGAAAGCTAATCAAATATCTATTCTTACTTATGTGTAGCATTAGATATAAAGAGCTTAATTTTTTTAACTCATGTTTCAAATATGAACATACCATGTTTTACAAGGATGAAACATGTAATTTGTCACGTCTGTGGACATCACGTCCGTGGTTTTTTTTTGCCCACGGACATGATTTTTGTATCCACGGACATGACGTTTTAATTATATAGGAATAAATTGATTAAATATAAGTGAAGTGCATTATAGTAACACTTTATTTTGCCGTGAAGTAATATAATAAAGTAAATCTGAAATTTTATTAAAGTGTAACACGTTAATAAAATATTTTTATGTTAATTTTTGGGGTTAAAACTTTTCTAAATGAAACATTATTAAATTAAGACTTACTGTCTGAATAATTAATATTAATTGTATGATCTGGGCCGATCCTATATTTCCAATGTAGTTTGTAAGTGTAACTGAAATTCAAAGTTTCAAAAACTTTCATCAGTATTTTTTGTGTCGAGATTTTTCGCGTCAAATGGTTTGTTTTCAGAGTATTCACCCTTTTAAGCTTATGAGTAAGTCTCACTCCCCATCAACTCCCCACTACACATATATTCTTCATTTAAACATATTTTTCAAACAAATATATAAATCAAAGTACTGTTTCAAGAATTTTGAAGTAAATTATCACACATTATTCGCTAATTAGTTGCCATACAGGTATGATGTTAACGGACTAATGACTCATTTGCGAATACCATAAACACCCTCAATTTAGAAGCACATTAACAGGGACTTCAACACTAACTAGTCAGATAAATTTTTTTAACACATTGAAAAAATCACAGAAATAATCTATATATTTTTATTCCAGGAAAGCATCTCAAATTTTCAGTTTTACGAAATGTTAATTGACGTGTTTAATGTTAATTGACATAAGTGCCATGTTTCATAACAAAATCGCCATAACAGAAAACCAGAAATGCGCCAATTTCATCGTTACATAACGCCAAGAAGTTTTCCTCCACACCAAATTTCGAGATCTTGACCTCAAGACTTTGTTTTGTTCTTTTTAGAGCTTTAGAACTTCATGCCTCAGAGGTAAATACCAACTCGGCATTGATCTTGAAAAAAGAGTGAAAGTTGTTTTGGTTAGAATCCTCATTTGCGTTTTTTTTCCGTCTCAATCGAGAGTGGAACCGTTTTTTTTCTGTTGGCGGGTTTGGTGGGTTTTTAATGACAGTCATTTTAACTTTCAGGGTGGCCAGTTTAATTTTGTTATTTTTTAAAAACAAATACTTAGGTATCACATCAGTAATGGCCGATGTCGGAAACAAGAGCTCCGGAATATTGGCCAATGTCGGCTCATACCCATCGCCCAATGCATAATGGACTACGTTTTAGCGACGCTGGTCAATATCGGGGTGCAATATTGGGCGATATCGGCAACACGAGCTCAGAAATATTGGCCGACGTCGGCTCATACCCATCGCCCAATGCATAATGGACTACATTTTACCGACGCTGGGCAATATCGGGGTGCAATATTGGGCGATGTCGAGCAGATAACTCTTTATCGATATTGGGCAAGATTGCATTGCTGATTTGACCAATATTAAGGGGGAATGGGCGCGCTAGACCACGGGTCTCCAAAGCAAAGTGCATCAGTGTTAATAAAATAAAAAAAAAATTCTCTGCCACATTTCTGCGGCTGTATTGAAGATTTTTACAAACGGATTTTTTTTTATGTGATACATGTAGCTGACTTACAGATTTTTTAAATTTTCAACAAATAATTTTACACAAAATATTTGAAGCAATTTCAAAAAGTGGGAAGATAAACTTACATTTATTATTTAAAAAAAACCGTTCGTAAAAATATTCAATACAGCCGGAGAAATGTGGCGGAAAAAATAGTTTTTTTCCCATTGAATTAACACTAAGGCACTTGAGTTTGTAGACCCGCGATCCAGCTCTCCCATTTCACCCTAATGTGCTTTTTTTTATCAATTATATCGCAATAAAAGTTTAAATGTTACACACTTTCTCTTGCAGCATTTTCCCAAAAAAGAAACTTGCTATTTCGACTTGTATAATTTTAGTGATTAAAAATAAAACGAAGTATCTACTTTAAATCTATATCAATATATTGCATTTCTAGTGTATATTTAAATATTAACCCTTCGAATTACTAGTAGCAAGGTTCTTTTTGAGAAAGAAAAAATACAGAAAAGTTAACAAAATTAGAAACTATTCTATATGCAATTAAATTGCTCAAAACAGCATGCCAATACTGGCCAAAATTGCACTACCAAATGAAAAATTACTAATACATGTATTAAATAAAACAATGTAGTTATATTTCATACTTACGTACCAATCACCACATTGTGCAATTCTGTTTCAATGTTAATTAATAAAAAGATAATACAATAGAATAGCAAGCTTTAATTGTACAAAACTAGATAGATAATAAATTTTATTGTACTGGGCCTTGACCCTTTTACAATGGTTGGCAAAGTATACATGACTTACAATAATACACTATAAAAAAAATCAAATATATATAAACACTTAAATTAATAATTTAAACTACAGTCTTCCAATTGTACAACTAGTTTCTTCACTCTCTGAAGTTGTTTGTCATCCCAATCCGCTCACCCAGCCAGGACCTTTCCAATTCTCTTAGCAATAAATGTTGTGTCGGCATCTTCATGCTTCATTTTAACACTTGCTAAAAAAAATAAGAGTGAAATGTGTGAATTCACAGAAAAAAGTAGATTAAACTGGATTCATCTATTGAAACATATGCTGCTTTTGGAAATGACAGGAAAAAAATTCCGTGGAAGTAATAGTCATGAGCTTTAATTCATAAAAGATTGTAAACCAAGGTAAAAAAAAAGGTAATATATCAAGGAAAAGGGGATATTGGTCTGGTTTCCTCTGTTTATACAACAATACAAAAGGTCTTAAAAATGGAAAAACATCAGAATATCTTATTTGGATTTTTTGTTTGGCTGATGCCTATTCTTTATGAAGCCATTCATTTGCTAAAATAAAATGTTTAACCAAAAAAAATACTATTCTTGGTTGGTTAATTGCTTTCTTTTAATATAAAAATTTAAAGAACTTAACTTGCTTAGCTAAACTTACGTAACTTACTAAATAAACTTGACACTTTAAGTATTGCTATTACAATTTCAACTTTTTTTTCGTTATAACGAGTTTTGAGTGTTTAAATAAATTTGCTGAATTTATGCTCATTTTTTAACTCAACAAGAAAGTTTTCGAAATTAAAGCAGGCAAATCCATCCAAAGATCCAAAATTGCGCACATCTGTAAACAAAGCAAAGGATTGCCAAACCAAGTTAATCGTATAGGTGTAAAAAATATAACAAGATGTTTATTTTCGATATTTTGTTACTACCAATTTAAAATATTTAAAATAATTAACATATAATCATAACCTTTCCCTATTTTGAAAGTAAATATTATTTTTTAAAAAATACAATCCGAAATTCTTGACTGAAAAATATTGCGAAACATAATATTAGTCTTTTACACTTGCAAAATACTATAAAATTGCAGTAAAATTAAGTATTGCACTTTTTGTATTTCCATTCCATTTTATCCGTTCCAGAATAAAACCTCATAGAACGGGGAAATCTGGTTAAAATCGGTAGAAAATGATCGATTTCATCCGTTACGCTCCAAGTTTGGCCGATACTCATGCGACACTGGCCAAAATACTTCAGTTTGTAATCAGTTCAGGTGTCAGTTTGCGCTTGGTTCAATTAGTTTTCAAATAATTGTCAATAATTGCCATTGATTGCAATTTAAGGGTATAATATATGAATTATTGTTAATTACACGTAATTAATTATGGATTGCCCTAAAATGAATTTGCTAAATATATTAATTTTTTTGAATTCTATAAATATAACTAATTTTTCAGGAACCTTTGATATCTAAAATGTCATTCCATTGGCTGATCCTTTCAAATCTATTAATATTAAATAGTTTAATTTTTTACAACTTAGGGTTACCAAAATTTGGATTTTTTAGTGAAAGCGTGATGTAGAATGCTGCAGCAAAGACAAGGTTAGATGTCATTAAAATTTTAGAAAATTAATGTGATATGTATGTTAAGTGTTAACCCTGCCCACACACACGCACACAATAACTAAAATATCAGACTTTTTTTTAAAAAAAGTTTAGGTTTGTCTAGATAAACGAAATATCATACAAATGATAACCATGATCCGGAATAATTTATGTGGTATATGAATTAAGTTATGCGAAAAACAAGTTTAAAATTCTTAACGTTTTTATTTGGTAATGAAGGCGTTAATGGTATTCACAATGGGGAGAGAATGGGTAAACAATAACATTCGAAGAACTGCGGATACTAATTGTTATTTGTTTGTTTGTTTGTTTGCTAGTTAGCTAGTTAGTTTGTTTATTTTATTAAATTTCGACTTTTTGATAGGTTCTAACGATGGTAATATATTAAATTTTGCACTTAAAAAACTTGTGAAAGGTATCCCTTCATTAAAATATTCATCATCATAACAAGATACAACAAACACTGATGCCACCATATTAAAAAAGTGCATAAATTTAAGTCTTCATTTATTTCACGTCTGGATTTTCAAGTTCGCGGACTGGCAACACAAGAAGAATGCACCCGGGCATGCGTACTCGGTCAGTCAACGCAAATTTATTTATTATTTTTTTTTTCGTTACTTATTTACTCTCTCTCCGGATGCGAAGTGGTTCAACAATCTCCACGATACAACAACCCGTTTGCCAGAATGCCTTTTGCGGATGAACCGAAAATGTCAACCAACCTTGGCTGTTTAGGTTCTTTACCTTCAAGCTAGAGCGGTGTAGATCTGTCTTCATTCCGACCTTGCAAGGTATTATTTCAGGTAAATGAGACCAACCGAAAAATCCTCTTTAGAACTCTTCGGATTGAGTGGCACAAAAAAGACGTATAAGAAAAGGAATGCTTCGTTATTAATGAGCTAAATAATACATTTGAAAGTGAGTTTTCAGTAGTTTTAGCTTCCACACTACGTTTATAACGTAAAAAGGGGAAGTTATTATAATCGTTCAGTCCGTCTGTCTGTCCGTCACCCACTTTCATAACCCAAACTACAAATGCTACGGACAAGTGTGATGCGTCAAAAAATTCAGCGCATCGAAATTAGAATACATTGAAAATTTCAGAAAAGAATTCGCATTTAAAGTACTTTAATTATTTAAAAAACTGCAAAATTTAATGCTATCATCAATTAAATGCATAGGAAGCCATTTTTATTGGAATTAAATCAACATTGCCATTCGCAACAATCGCTCGAGAAACTTTAATTCTTTTAGACAATAAATTAAATTTATTTTTGAGATATCGATCAGTTTGAAATGACGTCAAATAGATTTCAGTACGAGATTCTTTGTATGTTGAAATGAAATATTTTTATTCTATTTAAAAGTGAGGAATATTACATACTTATTCTTTGAAATATAAATTAATTTTTGCAAACGATAAGTAACAATTATTGAATTTTCGAAATAAAATAAATAAAACTAACCAAATTTCGCATGTAAATGTTTAATATAGAAATAATGCTGTGTTTGGCGCCTTTTTACCTGTTAAACACAACTGTTGTGTAGAAGCGGGTTAAGTGACAGTTTCTGTTACAAACCTACTTGTTTTTGTCCAAAATAACTTCGTTCAAATTAAACACTTAATAATGAAATGTTAACACAGCAAATGTCAGAAAAATATTATGAATTTCTTCATTAATTTCTTATGAGAAAATTTATCACAAAGTGTATTTCAAGTTATTCTAATTTCTGGAAACTTTGCTCAAATTTCCAAGAAGGTTTTAAAAACAAAGATCTCCAAAACTTTGTATAAATCTTAAATTATTTCAACTTGCCATTCCCGGTTCGTCAGTAATGCGCAAGTTTGAAATGAATTTGGGCTGGAATTAAAAGCGTGGTATTGATATATACTGAGATGCGTTTCACTCAACTTTTAAATAAGTTCGATATTTTTAATGTTGTACGTATGGTTTCTTACTTCTTTTGTTACATTTAATTTTAAGCATGCGTTTATCATGAGAACCTGCTTTTTTATACTAAATAACATAACAATAAATTTTTGAAACTATAGCGCTGGATAGCCATTTGCATCCATTAATTTTATACAACTTTAAAAAAATTTAATTATTGTATACTTTCGAGGGGTGTTAAGAAATCAAGTATTGTAACTAAAGTGATTATGCTTTCAAATAATAAAAACGAACGGAATATTTCGATGTGTATTCCCGGTATAGCATTTAGACCGATATTAAATCGATATTTTTAATGTGTGAATGTTTGAGGCAAGTTTGTTTAAAAAAAAAGACCATTATTAAGAAACTTTCAATATTTAGAATTAAAGATGTCACCCAGCCATTCATTCTTTCATGCGTTAACATGTAAAAAGTGTTGCCTTATTATAATGACATTAGTTGCCTATATAGACGTCCTATACACAATCCAATGTAACTTTAAAGATAATTTTCTTTAAAAACAGTTTTATATCTTTCATTTTAACCACACAAACAGTAGTTAATTAAAACAGGCACTTTTTTGGAAAATCCGTTTATCCAAATTTATGATTTTGCGATCCACACAGACGCAATCGGTTAAAAACAAGTAGGTTTGTAACAGGATCTGTCACTTAACCCGCTTCCACACATTTGTGTTTAACAGGAAAAAACGCGCCAAACACAACATTAATTCTTTATTAAACATTTACATGCTACATTTGGCTAGTTTCATTTATTTTATTTCGAAAATTCAATAATTATTACTCATCGTTTTTAAAAATTTATTTATATTTCAAAGAATAAATATGTAATATTCCTCGCTTTTAAATAAAATGAAAACATTTCATATCAATATACAAGGAATCCGTAGTGAAATATGTTTGACGTCATTTCAAACTGATCGATGTCGCAAAAATAAATTTCTTTTAATTTATTGTCTAAAATAATTAAAGTTGCGAATGGCAAAGGTGATTTAATTCTAATAAAAACAGGGCCTTTAGCTATTTGTAATTCAAAGTTTTAAACCCCAAAATTAACTATTTTCATTAATCATCTTTCTCAGATTTAATAATTAGACTTTATTGTTTGCTAAATTTGTTTGAAGTTCGAAGAATAATGATGTAATCTTTTTTACTAAATATCTTTGTGTCACCTTAATTTCCCATTTACATTTCTTTCGAAAATTCCCTTATTTATAGTTTGTTAAAGTAATTTACAGTTCAAAAAATATATAATTAGTACAATTGATGCTTTAAAATTAAAAGCGAAACTTTGTATATTTTTTTTTATGCCAAGTTAGAATTCTTTATGCATCTTTCTTCATACATATATAATGAACCATCAAAAGAACTCTATTGTGATATTACAACAATCCAAACTGAATTATACACATAAATAAATATTCTTTAAAAAAAATTATTTTTATTTCAAATAAAGTTTCTCGTACGTTTAACGAAATGGCAACAGTGAAAATATTGAATAAAAATGGAATTTGCATGTTATTTCAATGTAGATTAAATTTTTAGTTATTTAAATTTTAAATAAACTTCTAATTTAAATTTTTTAATGAAATTTGGAATGTAGCCTAATCTGATTTTTTGCTTCAAAATGAAGTATCCCACTTGTCTGTGGGACTTGTGGTTCTTTCTGTGAAAGTGGGTGACGGACAGACAGACGGACTGAACGATAATAAAACCTTCCACTTTTTACGTTATAAACGTAGTGTGGAAGCTAAATATAGAGTTCTAATAAATTGATCATTTTAATACATTTGTGAAAAAGAAATGCTTTTATTTATTTGTTTGAATGTTTGCATGAAATTCAAATTTAAAATAAATAAAATGTTTCCTTTTTTTACAAAAATTTAAACATTTTGAGAAAAAAATTTAATCCCTCGTTATATCCATATAATCCAGTTCTTCCTGACGATTCAGATGATGCGAGCGTTCTGATTCATCTTCCACGCTTCGTTATCCAATCCAGTCAGGCACCTCTGCATTTGTATGAAATAACTGTAACTATTTTTAACAGAAAAATATAATAATATCATATTAATTCTATAGGCAATGAAAAAAAATGAAACATGTTATTAAATAAACCACATTTTCGGGAAAAATATTTCGGAAATAAAAAAAAAAAAAAAAAAGTACATATGTATTATTTTTCCAAACGCTTATTTTTGTTTTAGTTACTTCTGTAATATATATAGAATTATAGATTTTTTTCAAGTTAATACGAGGAACCTTTAAAGCGTAAGGCAACTTTTTAGCACACTAATATGGCAGGCATGTCCATTAGAATACCTAATCCTGAAATGTTTATTAGTAGAAAACCTTTATTTCCTTAAAAAAAAATAAGAGTATGAATAAGATTATTTATATAATCTAATTCATAATTCTGACCTTTTTTTATTTGTTTAAACCTAATATAAGATAAAGTGATACCAAAGAAGACAGAATAAATGACAAACGTTAGCTCAAGTCCCAACGAAAATCTATTTAAAATTTTAAATATATTTTTTAAAAAAATAATTAAATAAACAGTGCATGATGTTGGATGTACAAAAAATTTTAAGCACTTTGAGTATCTTTTTTAAAATTTAATTTGTGCATTTAACCATCATTCCTTCTCTGTTTTCTTTAATATGCATACAACATTCAAATTCTCTTCAATCCAGCATGCAGTTACATTGCTTTTCAACTATATCTTTCTTGCTAAAAGGCATTCAACTTTCGCTTTTCTGCATTCTTGGGCGTCGGATGCAAATGAACTCCGCCGCGTGAGCCGTCACGCTTCGCCGCTCAAATTGGATCCCTCGTGCCTCACTAGCCTCGGCAGCCCAAGTTTCTCACCCAGTGACATATTGGCGAGCAAATTCGGCTTCAAAGTTAACTTTTAAACGCGTTTAGTTTAGTTTGAATTATGGTCGCACTAGAGCTACACGAGGGCTATTGCCGACGGGCGTCATATTTTAGAACAACAGTCAAGTGACGAGCCAACACCTGAGCAGGCACCCAACACAACCGTTAAGGGCGACATCGTACGCAGCGTTAGGACTTTGAAGAATATTTAACGTGCACTCCCTCCACGCGGGGTATTATTCGTCGGACATTTTGGCTGTACGTTTACAGGTCGGCTGTTATTTTGGCGTTGCCCGGACCCCAACCTGGGCCATTCCGCGTGCTAGGCGAATCCCTAACCGACTGGGCTCCCAGCCCCACTTTTAAACTTGTAAATGTTAAACAAGAAGTTCTTAAAGAACTAAAATAGCCTACTTTCCTGTTACTTAAATACTTACTGAAATTCTAATCTGGAAACAACTAGGTTCATAATAGTAAATATCATCAACAACCGTTTCTACACTAGATTTACACACATTAGAAAAAAAAATCGCTAAACACATCCAGCTATAATTTAAACTTCTAAAAGCCAAAATCAACTATTTTCCTTAATATTCTTTCACAAATAACCTAATATTATTTATCGTCTGCTTGATTTATTTGTAGTTCGAAGAATAATTAAATATATTTATTAATAGCAAAAATAATGAAACTTCTCCAAACTGCATTAAAAAAGTAAATGTAAATTAAAACTAAGCACAATTGTATGCAAAAAATATGCGTTGCCACTTTCTTGGTAAACAATTAATGAACAATCAAATTATCACATTGTGCTACATTTTATGACGTCATTCCAAAATGATTCATGAAAAATTATTTTGCTTCAAATATTTTTAAATAAAGTTTCTCATGCCATTATTGATTTGGCAACAGTGATTTAAATGACTCAAAATTGAATTTCAATGCTAATTCAATGGGAAATTCGCCGACAGATAGAAGATTTATGTCCGTCCTGACGTACAGACAGGCGGACAATAAGTATGAAAGTTGGGTCTCTGAGGTCATAGCTTTCTAACAAAAAAAGATTTTTTAAGATGCGAATGATACCGATTTTGGAAAGGGGGTACGGACAGACGGACATCGACCGCATGTCAATACCTACTTTTTCATTTTTTTAATTCTTTCGAATTAAAAAAAGAAAACTAGGCTAAAAAATAAAAGCATGAGACTTGTTAAAAACGCAGTCTCACAGTGTCTATTATTTTTACTCACAGTGTCATCGTAGCGAAAAGATCGGGCCTCATAAAGTCAACTTTTTAACGTAGCAGTCTTACAAAACAAAGCCTAATGCTTTTGTTAGATAAATTTATTCATCATTCGGGCCTCATAAAGTCAACTTTTTAACGTAGCAGTCTTACAAAACAAAGCCTAATACTTTTGTTAGATAAATTTATTCATCATTATATATTAGCCCTTTGAAAGATACGGACGTATAAAACCGTCACCTGGCTGGCAGGTTTCCCCGCAACGCATATAATTTTTAAAAATTTATAAACTTAATAATGTTATTAATTTTTAAAGTATAAAGCATTGGGGAACCATTTATAACCATCTACTACATAAGTACAATTTTAAAAGATTTAAGGAATTAAATTTTCAGTTAAAATTTTTAATTTAAATCTCATCCAATGAAAACAAGTTTACACTTCAGCCAATTTTCTTATCCTTCAGAAGGTTAATTTAATGAAATATGGTGCGGAAGATGATATCAGTATTGCTTTCATTTAATTTTACACTTGTAAAGAAAACTACTTCAAACTGTACTACTAAATAAAGAAATTTAAATGGAAACTAGAGGCCGAGTGGCTTAGTGGCAGTGCTTCGCATTGCCACGCCGCAGGTCCGGTGATCGAATCCCGGATTGGGCGAGATTGACCCATCCTTTCATCCCTTAAGTGGGTCGATAAAATGGGTACCAAACATGATTGGGAATTAAACACTGGGGGTTCCGCGTGAGGCTGAACCTTACCGGGACATATGCCTAGCACCCCAGAGCCCTAGGTCACGAAAGCTGAAATGGACACGGCAGGCCTTGGCCCACTAATGGGCTGTTACGCCGAGGAGTTTAGTTTTTTAAATGGAAATTAACAAGTTTTCATGGAAACAAAAGGAATGCCTTACCGCTTTCTTAGTAAACAATTTTCAAGTTTCTTTAGATTAGCTAGTTTTCGGAGTAACCAGATTTTTGGAGTAACGTTACAGTAAGTTTCACTAAAATTTTACGGGGTATGATTCCCAAATTCTGGGAAGCAATATATTTTTTAAAGATCAATAGTCAATTTACTGAAATAAGAAAGTAAACGTGCTTACCTATAACATGTAAAATTTTAATAATATTCTTTTAAATATTTTGGCACAAAAGTCATTTGTGGCTAGTCTTACCCAGACAAATTTATTAGTGATTAAATTTCACTGATCTCGAATATGCTATAGTTGTCGAAACATCACAAATTGACCTGAAATTAACTTTAAACTGACTTCAGTTTTTTAATAACGTTACTCATTTTTTTTGTCGACAAAAAATAACGGTTTCAAAACAACGTCTTACGTGAAGATTACTTATGTAAGCAGAAGTAATAATTTATACTTAGCGTGATCACTGTGTCTGTAATCCTTAAAAAAAAATTTATATTTAATTATTATTATTGAAAGTACATTAAATACGGGGAAAAAGTTCTTATGGCGTGAATGTGGTAAAAATTAACTAAAAAAAAGAAGCATATTGTCTTTTGCGTCACGACGTAAAAACTTGCGTAAATTATTAAATTTGTATTCTTATATAAACTATGCATTTTTACCTTGATATTTTTCTTGTATATTGAAAGTACTTAAGCTTTGACGTATAGTTTTTAAATGTGTTACATGTTAAATTGTTGTATTGAATAATACAATCTACTATTAGTAAAAGATAAGGAAATCTTACATCCTGTAGTTATAACTAAACCTGAAGAAAATACATGAATTATGTCAAAATGGCTTAAAAGCCTAATTTGACACTAACCACTTTGAATGAAAGTAATTTCGTTTGAAAAATAGCAATGTATAATGAAGTATAGTAATTTTTTTAAAAAGGAAAGAATTTGTTCTTATATGTGGTTAGAATTGCAAAATCTGTAAAAATCTCACCAATCACCATGGTAAAAAAAATTTCGTAACCTTACTCTTATTTATCGCAAACGGTCCTGGATTTGTCAAGTTTATATCGCACCGTACGCGGAAGAGTCCTATCGCGAAAAAGACCATTCTTCAGGAGAGCTGTTTAAAGTTTTGCTAAAAATTCAAATTATCACAAAATCGTTCCAAATGAACCTAGATCAAAAATGTTTGGCATGTGTATATCCATTTTATGAGTAACAAAAGGTATGCATAGTCATTTTTACTTTAAATTTGCCTTTGCTGAGATATTTTCAGATAGTCAAGTTTGAACGATTTTGTACGCGAAAGAAAGACCTGTCTGAAAATATCTCAGCAAACTTCAAGCGACTCTCCTGAAGACCGTTCCTAAAACAATTGCTGCTAAATTCATTCATAGTGTTAACTCAAAAAGTCAATTTTAGCCGATAGGTTCACTTTTCCGCGTACGGTGCGATATCTACTGTCTATTTGTAGATTTTCAAGTTTTTCCCAAAATCATAAGTAAAATCATTTAACATCCGTTTGGACAAATCAATATAGTACTAAGCAATCCCTGCCGCGATAAGGGAGCAGTTATGAAGTGGTTTAGTGGATGGACTCAAAGTTTGGTGGATCGAATCCGAATAAACGCCCATCCAAGCAGCGTGTTGAGAGAGATGCAGAAAAATTGTGGCACCCTTCAGTTTTTCGCAACCAAATGGACATTTTTGACACTTTCAGGGAAGTTACTGGCTTTATTGAGATTGTGTTTAAATTTTTATGGAAAGTTACAGATATATTATAGGAGCATTACTGGTATAATTAAAGTTGTCAAAAATTTCCTAGTAACGTTTCAGATATTTTTTTTACAATTAACCGATATTACATTTTATTACATATATTAGAAATTTTAAATCCAGATTTGTCAATTTGAACACGGTAAAACGAGAATTACTGGCCAAAAGTGACGTAAATAATATGTTCTATAACTAATAACTGTTATTGAAAGTACATAAAAAACAGGAAATATAGGGGTTTTTTAATGCATTTTATAGAGGTCGATAAAAAAATATGCAATTTTGTTCCTTTAAGATACAAAATGCGTAAACTGTAAATGTAAGTTTTATATTTTAGCGTAAAAACCATAATTGGTGTTACTTCAATGCTTTAACGAACCCATTGTTTAACATTTAACGTCCTAAATTCTTATATAAGCTAAACAATTTTTTTCCCTTACGTGTTTATCTTTGACATTTAAAGAAGGCAAACTTTTTTCGCTTAAGTATTTAAACTTTGACGTAGTGTGTTTTATGTATGACTACACAAAATGTTACATTATATAAAATAAATCTGACTCTAATTCTTCTGAATGGATTTAATTTAGGTTGTCTAATACCATGTACAAGTTCATGTTATTTTGTTAATTAAAATTATACATTTTATTAGCAATAAACTCTTCGAAAAAATAAAAGCTTTTCAGTGACATGAAGAAAACCTTAGCATTTTGAAATTGCTTACACATTTAAAATTGTGTAAAGACAAATTTTCTTTGAAAATCAATCGTCAATCAATATCAATTATGAATCAAAATGCTCATAATTCATGAAGTAAATTAGAACTTTAAGTTGTTTTGTCAATTATACTTGTACTATACTTGCAATATACTACAAAAACTTGTGTTGTATTTTAAAATGTTATAAAGACTGTTAAAAAATTCAGGCTTATTTATTGTTTTTTTATAACTTAAAAACAAAAAGTAGTTTTCCACATTTGCACCCCCTCCCCTATTTCTTCTTTTTAATGTGGCACGGATTATGTGAAATGTAGCAAAAGCTCTTGTGAAGCAACGGAATTTTGCTTCTTGAAAAACAAATCAACCAAATTGACTAACACTTTGGAATTAAATCAATCTTTTATCTATATGAATTGCATATAACATTCTTTATGTACCCGTTTGTAGTGCTTACCTATATATATATAAAAGAAAGTCGTGTTAGTAAGACCATTTATAACTCAAGAACGGCTAAACGGATTTGGCTGAAAATTGGTGGGGAGATAGCTTAGAGCCAGGAATAGGCTATAGGATATTTTTTATTCGAATGCAAACGGGTGTAGGAGTGCAAAACGTGAGCTGATTTCCCCATAGGAATAGCATTGTAAGATTAGAATTTATACTTTTTAATTCAATTTAAAGAAATTTCAGCGCGTTCAGCGTGAACGAAAGTTAAGTATAAAGACGTTAGAGCACGTGACTTTAATTTGTAGGATTGTTATTTGAATATCAGTATTTTTTTATTGAATTTAAATCTTTTGATTTTTTTGGGTTTCCAAATTTAATTTAATTGATGTTAACAAATGGTAAAAAGTGAAGATATTGCTACAATACAATGTCTCGTGACTTTAAAGGCGATAACTATTCTAGATCTGATGAAAACTTCTAAGGAATGTTAATTCCTTGTACGTATAACATACAAACTTTATGTTTATGATATCCTTATGTCAATTTGATACAGATATGATATAATGGCCGATTGAATTTTGGCATTGCGGCTTTTGGCGAAGTAAAAATTTTAACGTAGGGTACTTTTTCCCCATCCAGTTGTACGGGTTATGATAAGTTTGAATTATCGTCGCGCTATAGCTATACACGAAGGTTATTGGCCACGGGCGTCTTAATTTAGAACCACAGTCAAGTGACGAATAGACACCTGAGTAGGCACCTAATGCAGCTTTTTAGGGCGACTTCGTACGCATGGTTGGGACTTTTGAAAATTATTTAACGTGCACTCCCACCACATGGGGTATTATTTGTCGGACATTTTCGGCTGCATTTGCCGTTTATAGGTCGGCAGTTATTTTGACGATGCCCGGACCCGAATCTGGGACCTATCGCATGCGAGGCGAACGCCTTTACCGACTGGGCTCCCCAGCCCTGTCGAGTGGTCGAATATGGAGTGAAATGTTTACCACATTTTGGGCATTTTCGGGTGTATAAGGGCAAATGGAAACTGGCCATTATATCAAAGCTATTCTGGCAATTTAAACAGGGCCTATGGGAAAGCCCTCCAACTTCTATAAGGGCCTGAATACAATCGGATTATTTTTTTAATTAATTCTGATATTGGAATGGGAGGAAATTATAATATACCGATAGAGTGCTGACCAGTGGAGAAGGGATCAATTGGTATGAAATAAATGTTTACATAAAAGGAAACAATCACCGTTATTAAGAGTACACCCGTGCAACGCCGGGTTTATAAAGCTAGTTTATAATATTTATTTTAATACTTAAGTTAATAATGGGTATTGATATTGTAATATTGATATGTTAACTAAATATTAGTGTATAACTATAACATTATTATGAAATTTTTATTATATCAAAGTAACCGCAATAGTATATCACTACATTTGATAAAAATTCTGTAATTAAATATATATAAAAATGGGGGGGGGGACATACATTTATTCATTACAAGGCCATTTAGGCATATCTTTGCACGTTTTTTTACATTGTTCATCGGCTCTCTTTTTGAGCAATCCATGTGTACGCATAATTAAAACATACTATGGCAACAAAATAAAATTATACTAAACTAAACTCCTCGGCGCAACAGCCCATCACTGAGCCAAGGCCTACCGTGCCCAATTCAGCTTTCGTGACCAAGGGCTCTGGGGTGCTAGGCATACGTCCCGGTAACCACTCAGCCACTGGGCCTCAAAATAAAGTTATAATTAGTATAATTTATCTCGTTTTGCTCTCATTCAAGGTTATTTCTACCCTTTTGGCCCAAATCACTGGAGTACTTACAGCTGTGGAGAAAAGGTATGATAAACTAATTTGACAGTGTGAGAATTGGCCATCTGGTAAAAAAATCTTTATTTAAAGTGGTACGCACTTTGTTTTTACTACATTCGAAGTTGTTGTCTGATCTGTTCGGAAGTAAGTCATTTAAGTAATAAGATTAGCAAGTAGTTTTTACTGAATTTGTGCAATGCATTTAAATTCACATAAAGTAGAGCAGAAACTAATTCGAATTTCTCTATCATCCTGAAAAAAAATTGTTTTTACAATGTGCTTAAACGTGTATTTAAATCATATTTTATAAACATAATTTGGTAATCATAATTTTTTTCCACACCTAATACTTGCAGCCTTGTTTTAAAAAGGATAATTTCTACAGTTGCTAACATACAGTCCCGAAAACCTATAAACTTTGGTACCGACTAGTAACAAATTAGCGACTAGCCCTGCCCCCATTGTCCTTAAGCTTTGAATTCTTGAGAAATCATATAAAAAAAACTCTAAGAGATAAGCAAATTAGCTGAAGTACAAAATGGCTTTCACTAAATGATATTAAAATTGTATCTGAAAATTTTATTTTTTTTAATTTTTACAATTATATTTTTGTTTTAGATGATTAAAAGTTACTCCTTCATTGTTCAAAACTGCTAAATTTAGTAAAATCTACAAATTTATGAATTTTTAAATATTATGTGTGATACTGGAAAACTTGTTATTCAGGGGGTTGATTTATCCGTCTGTATCCCTCAGAGGGTTAAAAAAAATAAAAAGAAATTACTACTGCTATATTAAATGTGTTTCAAGTTACTTGCGATATTTTTTTTTAACTTTAAGGTGTTTTAAGAAAATTTTTCAAACTTTCTAACAGCAGAATTTTTTTTAATTTATTAGATCCTTATGACCAAAGTAATTAATACGTTATAAAAGAATCTCAAACTGAAAGTTATAATTATTATGTAATATTTATTTTGTGTTCTGTTTTCAGCCACTCATCGCCATGAAGTCTTTCTGCGTGATTCTCGCTGTGTCGTGCTGCCTGGCTGTCGCCTGTGCCAAGACCCAGTGCGAAGAACACAGAGAAAGGGAGCTCAAGTCAAACACAAAAGTAGGTTTGTTTTAGTAAACATAGCGAAAAGTACCTGAGTATCGGTGCCCGGATGGCCGAGTGGTTTGGACCATTACGCTAGCAGTCTGCGAGCTGTAACGGGTTCGATTCCCGCCTTCGCCCTGGGTGTATATTCCTTTCTCTGTGACAGTAAAAAATTCTTTCTGTGTCTGTCTTACTTGACGAAGGCTCCATAACCGGGTCTCTGATCAAGAACACAAGCCGGAATATATATGTGCCTACCCCTACCCCAGTGGTTCTCAACCGGTGGGTCGCGACCCCTCGGGGGGTCGCGAAGGGATCCTAGGGGGGTCGAAAATGTTTTTTTAAATAAAAAATATATATTTAAATAACGTTTTATACAATAATTTTACAACTAGATTTGAAGAAAAAAAATCAGCGCATATTATTTTACTTTATATCTTTGTTTGTTTGGTTAATTTACATTTCAACTATTTTATGTTATTACTACATAATTTTAATTCTAGTACGTTTACGTTGCAACAAGCTAATAAAAAACTTGTGCTTGTTTTGATTTTACAATTTTTTAAATGTCTGGTTCTATTCTTGTCACACAAATAATCAAGTCATTTTCCAGGTCTAAACGATTTATTGATTTAGTTTTTAAGTTTAACATGGTCTAGAAGCCAAGTTCGCAAAGATATGACGCGGCAATGGGTATGATACTCCTTAAAACATCAGATACCAAACCATGGTATTCACATTTCACGCCTTCTCGACAACCAAAATTTATCAATATCTTCACTTGCGAACTCCAGTTTTAAAATGCTGTCTGATGAAAGTTCCATCAATTTATCATGGAATTGCGATGGAATTTCCGCTTTTTCTCTCAACTGCTTTTTCATTAAAAGGATTAAGTATTCACTGACAACCGATATTTTCTTCAAATGGAATGTAGCTTAGGATTTGGTTACTAATTCAGTTATATAATTTGATATCAAATCAGACATGGAATCGTAGTCAATCTCCTCTTCTGCGTCTATTTCGGAACTTTTAAATTCATAACATAAAGGGAAGTTTTCAAAATTAGATTTCTTAACTTTAGTAGCATAAACATTTAGTTTCTTTAAGAATCCATCAATTTTGTCTTGGGCTTTTAGTATAGTTATATTTCGACCGTGTAGCTCTGTATTTAGCTCATTTAGGTGCATAAATATGTCTGCTAAGTATGCAAGTTGAAACAACCTAGTTGGGGAGCTAAAAAATCCGGCCAATTCTGGTTTAGCATCTTGTAAAAATATCAGCATTTCAGATCTCAGCTCAAATAACCTGTTCAAAACCTTCTCACAGGACAGCCATCGTACCTCTGTAGTCTGTATGTAACAGCAGCGCTTTATGTATGGCGCCCGTTTCATTGCAAAGTTTTTCAAACAGTCGGCACTGTAAAGGTCTGTTTTTAATAAAATTGACTATTTTTACAGCTTCCATTAGGACTTGATGAAGTTCAGCAGACATTTTCTTGGTGGCAAGGGCTTGTCGATGTAAAAAGCAGTGCACCCACTTGCATTTAGCATAAAATATCTTAACCTTTTGACTAAACCACTTTTAACACCTGTTAAGCATTTAGCACCATCACTGCATGTTGTATCTTCTTGTCTTCATCTGCATCTTCTTGTATGTATCCATTTGACTCAAACCGTATAAAACACAAAAATTGTGCACAATTTTACACCTCGACTTCAGCAATGGTATGAGGCTTTTCTTTTTTCGCTATTCTTAAGGCCACTAGAGATAAGATGCATGAAGTGCCATTTCACTTACATTACCTATTTTCGTAATGTTCACCTGCTGGTTTTGTAAAACAGAAAGTTTCCTACGAAAAAATTCAATCAGCTTACCTTTCACTGATGAATGTTTTGTTTCAAGATGGCGCATCAATTTTGAAGGCTTTTCCGAGCACTGTAAAACCGAATTTTAAGTACGAATCATCGTATTTTCTAAATTTTTTAAGTTTTCTCACTAGTTTCCCTTGAACATGAGGGCTGATTTCTTTTTAAATACCTTTTCATAATTGATGCAATTCACTAAGAACAACGTCAATTAAGGTATACCAGTTAGGCGGCCACCCCGCAGTTTATAGTTATACGGGTCTTTATATATGATATACCATTTAGTGGTACCATCTGTTATGAAACACATTTTAGTTATTCGTTGTTAATGGTATCGAAAATTATACTATTGTTAATTTAATTGGTGAGGGAGGAGGGGGGGTAATGTCTTCAAATAAAAAAGCAATTGACCAAATATAGTTAATAAAAAGTACAGTATGTGTAGGACGGAGGGGAGGGTCGCGAAGTTACTTTGTGGTGTTAGGGGGTCGTCACCTACAAAAGGTTGAGAACCACTGCCCTACCCTATCTGAGTATCTTTAAATCGTTTTGCAACCATTTGCTGGACTTAATATGTAGTCCTTGTTTAGTGTATGATTCGCCATTGCTCCGACATATTTAAGTGAAATATATTATGGTGAAACCTAAATTAAGGGGGGGGGGGGGGGTATGAGACCGAATGTTGGGTCTCCAAACCGAAGTCTTCTCTCTGGCGCTATTCCAACGAAGGAAAATAATTTTATGAATTTAATTACTGCAGCTGTAATGAATATTTTTGCAAACGGTTTTTTATATGTAGAATATCGATGGTTTAAATTTTCCTAATTTTTATCTTTTTAAAAAAAATTAGTAGAAATTCGAATAATTTATTGTACAATCAAATATTGAACATTCATGTTTTAAAACTATGTGTAAAAATATTCAATACATCTGGAGTATTTAACCATAGAAAATTATTTTCCTCAAATGGACGGCATATCTTTTGTCAAAAACCTAAAAAAAAAGAACAAAAAGTTTCGTTTATATCGTCAACTTAAGTTTAATAGATTTGTATAACCGTTTAAGGTGTAAATGGGCAATATTAAGTAACAAGGACCGTAGAATTGTTTAACCTTGCAATATGTTCAATTTCTTTGTTTAAAATTATTTAACCTTTCAATATGTGCAATTTCTTTGTTCAAAATTATTTAATCTTGCAATATGTTCAATTTCTTTGTTCAAAATTATTAGCCATGCAATGTGTTTAATTTCATTATTTTAAATTAATTATTTATTTTAAATTATTTGAGCTAGCAATGTTTGATTCCTTTGTTTTAAATTTGCTTTTGGGGAACCTACCAAATATGGAAAGGCATAACCCTCCAATTCCAAAACCCATTTGACAAAAAACAGAAAATATTAACCTTTTTTGCATTTAATAAGCTCAACGAGTTCATTATAATTTTTTTTATTATTATAATAGCTGTTTTATTATTTCATTTAGGTAAAACTTGTCCCCCGATGCACATCCAACGGTGACTACGAGGCTCTGCAATGCTTCGAAGGTTCGAACTTTTGCATGTGCTGGAGACCGGATGGTAGTCACATCAATGCACCATCCAACGCCATCAAGACTTGCGCATGCCACGTGCACTTGGACAACGCCATTGCCAAATGTAAGTACATTAGGATGCATTTTATAAAAATTACAAATGTTAATTTTACAAATAATGAGGGCCCGGGTGGAATAGTGGTTTTGATCACAGCCCATTACGCTAACAGTCTGCGCTCCGTACTGGGTGTGGGTTCGATTCCCGCCTTCGCTCTGGGTGTTCTTTTCTCTCTCTGTGTCAGTAAAAATACTGCCTCTGTCTGTCTCGTTGAGCTAGAATTAAAGTGGAGTGAGGTGTGTGATCTCTGAACAGGGCAGCAAACGAGCCGGTCTACTAACGAAACGCGGAAGAATACACAGAACTGCAGAAGAAGCGAACCGGGCAGAAAATCTAGAAACTTGCCCATTTCGCTACTGGGTTCGCCTTCTCTGGCTCTTGGTTAGTGATCCACGTGGTTGTTTCTTAAAAACGTTGGAATTTAAAGTTAAAGCAAGTTAATTCTTACGAATAAAAATGTAAAACTAAAATTAGGAGCCCAAGTCAATATGATAGAGTGGTCTCATACAAGCATTGCATACAAGTGTAAGGAAAATAGTCCGTTTTTGCCCGGTTCGCTCAAAAGGGTGTGAGTGGGTCGCTCATTATTTTCGGCTCGCTGACACTTCACTCCAGTTTTCCTTCTAGCTCAATGGTCTGTCTTACTTGACGAAGATTTATAAGTCTCTGATCAAGCACACAAACCGGAAAATATATGTAGGAACCTACCAACAAGTAACTTTGCTTATACCTATAACTTTTTTTAAACCTAAATAGGGCTGCTTTTTTTGGCTGCTTTTTGCAGAAGAATATTCCCCAGAACTGAGAGCCTTTTTATGGCACCATTTATGCGGCTACCAAATTTGACTATTAGATTATTCAGAGCTTTCTGTGGTTGTTAAAGTATGCCGATATTCTAATTTTGCCGAGAGAACCCAAGCCAAATGTGCTCTCTTGGTCCCCAAGTCAAGGGATCTCTTGCATGCCACATAATCATATGACATGTGTGCCAACGATTTTCACACCTTGAAATATCGGCCGATTATAAATAACATGATAAGAAATAGGCTCACCATTTAACGATTCTGAAAGCTCGTCAATTCCTAAATAACGATAGTGTAACATAAATATATATTTGAAGTTTCTATCAAAACGGATACTTGATTAAATGGGGCATTCCTGTTGCAAGTTGCAACATTGTATTAAGACATATTTCTCAAATTGTTCATTCATCTCAATAATATTTCATTATTTATACAACTAAAAATTAAACTCTAGTTTCAACCAAAAAAGTACTTCCTATTAGCTTCAACGGCTGTATGGTGAAATGTTTATTATATATGTTTTTGGAATTCGGTCGAACCATTTTGAACCAATGGCTCTACCGAATACGAAAAATACAACGAAACACTTCACTACACAGCTGTTGCAGCTAATAGGAACTATTTATTTGGTGAAATCTAGAAATAAATTTTCGACAGTGTACAACTTTATAGGTATAGAAACCTTAAATTAATTTCCGATTTCTCTAAAAGTCGCCAACGAACAGTCCGGCCCCCATATATCATAGCTGTACCTCAAACACACAATTTGGAGAATATTACTTTTCTAGTTAGAGGCCTAGAGTAATATCTGCTTATCGCTATTATTGTTTATTTAATTTCCAACTATCTGCAGCTCACAAAGGAATGGTTGGCCACTTGATCCCTAAATGCAACGAAGACGGAACCTATGCCAAGAAGCAGTGCAGCGGCTCAATGGGCTTATGTTGGTGCGCCGATGAGAAAGGAAACAGGGTGTCCGAACAAGTCAGAGGTCACATCGAATGTTGATTTACTTACTATTTGATTAAATATGTTACTCAATAAAAAAAAATATTTCACTCAAATTGTAAAGATGTTTTTTGTACTTTTCCATTTTGTAGGCCAAACAGAATCTTTGGCAGCAAAAGAAATTTTATAGCGACGAAACATAGTATTCATATTTAAATGCCGGAGTTTACACAGTGTAAGGTTACCATTGGAAATATTTCTTTTGGCGGAGATTGTGCATTTTCGATGACAAAACACAATATACACAACTAAAGGACCACAGTGTACAGAATTAAAGGTTACCATTGGAAATATTCTGTTTTCCGTACATTTTTGGTGACTTTATCGCTGGGGCCCACTATATGGAAAATCCAGCAGCACACATAATTTTTAAAAATTTAATAATTTTATTACATTTTAAATTTTGAATCTTGGAGGAAGTATTTATAACAATTAACTACAGAAATATATTTTTTTAATTAAAGAAATTAAATTTTCAGTTAAAATTATAATTTAAAATCTCATGCAGTGATAATAAGTTTACACTTCAGCCAATTTGCTTATCCCTCAGAGGGTTAAGAAAATCAAGTTTAAGAATTTTCCGTCTCTTAATTAAATGAATATGGCAAAAATGGGTTTCAATGGAAAATACAACGTTTTTTGTTATAAATATTCAAATGCAGGAATTACTATACACATAAAAATCGTAATTTACGATTTTTTAGTTTGAATCAAGAAAGAATATGGCATGAAAATTTTTTGAGCATCTTAAATATCACAAATTTTCATATTATTAAAATTAAAATGATATTAAGTTTTAAAAACATTTTATGTGTTTATAAAAGACTGATAATATATTTCGGAAAAACCGAATAAATACCAATATATCTTTAATTCGTTTTAAATGGAAAAAATTCGAATACATTTTTTCGGAAAGCTTGGTTTGCATACATTATTTAAGTAAAGTAAAAAAAATTACATTGTCACACTCATACATAATGCTTGATTAATTTTACATTTTACAAAAAATAATTATTGAATTTTATTGCCACACAGTTGACATGTTAAATGTATCTACGCGCCTATATAGGTTCTATTTTAAATGTGATAATTTAAAATATATATATATAATATAATCAAACAAATTATTATATTATTTATAAAATAATAATATATTATAGTGTTTATATATTAATAATATATTTATAATAGATTATAAACTATACATATATGTTTATTAGTTTTACTTTTCACAATATTAATTTTTTCTAGTTATCATTCATATCGTATATATATATCTATTTTATATGTCATATATTAGTATATTATATATATAATATTAACTCAAATTAAACTTTCTATTTTTATGAAAAAATCATTTCACTATATTTTTTTTATATATTACAAAATATTATTTAAAAGATAAAACTCCGATTGTGTTTCTATTGTTTTCTGTTTCCAGCACAGTTTGTTGAATGTGTGTTTCTGAGTTCATCTTCCCAGATCGGTTTATAACCGGTATTGTGCTAGTATGTCATTATATTAGCTGGCATTTTATGCATCAAGAGACTCAGTGTTCTCGAGGTATAGAAACGTGGCTCTTTCTCGAGAACAGATGTATTTTATGTGTATCTATGAAGGGAGGCTATTATACACTCTTAACAACGCGTTTTAACTCGTCTGAGTTATTCCATCTTCCGTGCGAAATGCCTTCCCTAGCAGTGAATTTCACCTTTCGAGTGTAAAAAAAATAAAGAAAACAATCTGCGTCCTACACTCTTAAAACGAGCGGTTTTAACTCAGTCTGAGTTAATTTCCACTCCTTTCCGGTGCCGAAAATGCACTTCTCCTATAGGAGTGAATTTCACTCTTTTGTTTTAAGAGTGTATGACATAATCCTCGAGTAAAATTTTTCATAAATTGCAAATTGATTGACGTATCGTCGAAGAGTTAAATATTAGAACATTTAAAAATTCGCCTTATTTAGTTGCATACAATTTTTTTTTAAAAAAATATATTATTGTATTACTTATCCTATAATACATAGATGAAACTAAAAGCAAACCCACTTAGTCAAAAAAAATTAAATAGTTTAATTATTATTTAGTTTGATTATATTATCAGTTTACATTATATATTTAATTATTATTTAATTATATATTAATTTATTAATTATTAGTTTAATTATATATTAATTTTAGTTTATTAATAAATTATTAGTTAATTATATATTAATTATAGTTTAATTATATATTAATTATAGCTTAATTATATATTAATTATTAATTATATATTAATTATTAGTTTAATTATATATTAATTATTAGTTTAATTATATATTAATTATTATATATTAATTATTAGTTTAATTATATATTCATTATTAGTTTAAATAAAAATTAGTTATTAATAAAAAGTTTTTTTTTTAAAAACTAACTCAACTTTTTAACCGAAAAAGTTGCCAGCTAACTTTTGACTTAAAACAATGTCTATTTTTAAAAGACCCCAATTTTATAAAAGGTAATGTAAACTAAATTTACACGTGGATTATCCTTGATTCTTTCATATTACATGCACGTTTCTTCCTAGCATACTCGCCACTTTCATAATTATGTAAACAAATTTTATTTAAACAACTTTTCACTCGTTTTAATTTGTGCCTAATGTTAGATGCATTTCTCCAAATTGAAAAAAATACTATGATATTCTGAACTATTTTATTTAGTTATAAAGAATTATACACATAATAACAAATAAATGCACTTATTGATGTCCAAATACTGTGAAAATGTGCACTGAGTATCATCTAAAGTATATGCTTAATCAAGCGAGTTAAAGTGTCATTTTTTTGGCCCTGCATAAGGTTTTGATTTAAGCTTTTAACTTAAGGAATTTAAATAAAATGCATTTTTTCAACTTTTTAAACTAGTTAATAACTTTATTTAAAAGGAACCTCAAGCCAGTAAATTTTAAAATGTAAACATTTAAAAAAAAGCATTTTTTAAAAACTATGATAATATGCCTCAACTGAAAATATATACGTTAGGATCCTAAAAAGAGCTCAAACAAAGCTGTTTTTCTGCTATTACAGAACAGGTTAGAGAACACAGAATTATTCTGCATTTCATTGTGCTCTTGCTGCAAATTTTATCCCTTTTCACACATAGCTGAGAGGGCAAGGACATGCAAATGGCTGGCAAGAAAGCACAAAAGCTCATCCAGAGATCATTGTTCCCCAGTAGGCTTGTGCACGTACCAACTGGAGAAAATTATACGTTTTTTTTTTAATGGAGTAAACGTGGACTTTCAGGTTTTGGTCGTAGGTATTAAGTGAAAATAATCCGAGTAGTTATTATTCGGCTAACCATAATAAAAGATATAATCTTTTTTAAGTATGCAAAAATTATGATGTATGAATTTTAAATTGGTTTTTTTTAAGGTGTCGAAATGGGCTTGTTTCAATACTATGTCAAAGACAACAAAACAACCATATGAAATCGCAGTATGAAAAACGTGACATCACAAAAAATATTCCCATTTCTTCCAGCCATAATTCTTGCGAACGGTGCTCCGATTGGTCTTCTGTTCTCACGTGACTTGGGCTCACCAATCGAGGTCCAGGAAAGAATTTATTTTCATTAACATTTCTGTTGCCACTCAAGACTTGAAACATACCCATTATATTTTCGTCACGTGATGAATTGCTGAAAGTTGGGATAAGACTCGGCCTACTCATTACTCAATTTCAAATAAGCTCCAGATAAGCTTCAAATAAGCTCCATAAGGCCAAATAAGGTCCAGTTGACAAAATATCTTCCAGCTTTCATTCTTGACTCCTTATGAACGGTGTTCTGATTGATCCTCTGTTCCCACGTGACATGGGTTCACCAATCGTGGCTTGAGAAAGAATATATTTTCATTAACATTTCTGTTGTTGCCACTCATGATTTTAAAAATATCCCCATTATATTTTCTTCCCGTGATAAATTGGTGAAAAGTTAGCTAAGACGCCACCTACGCAACTTATAAAGCTAGAGAATATCTCCGTGACGTCACGCTATCCGTCCTGTTTGAGAGGACCTTCCACTTATGAGAAAGAACTTCATTTGGCAGACTATAAGCGTTTAATGTCACAAACTTTCGCAGGTGGCGACGTTATCGGAGTCGTCCTAACCTACCTAGAAATATTCGGGTTCATGGGTTGTTTGAATTTTTAAAAGCCACTTTAAAACTCAAGTTTAAGAAATGTTTAAGTAAAAGATAAATATAAATTTGTTTTGTAAATAGTTATTTACGTGACATACTAACAAAAACGGCCTGGTGTACCAACCAATGTGCAACATTTTTGGCAATTTTTACGATGTGGAATTTTAATTGAACGGGTGCCTAGATTAAGATTCTTGAATAAAAAAATCGAGTTAAGTAATATCAACAAATTGATTTATGATCTACGTTAGTTGACTATTTAACATGGATTAACCAAAACGATTTTAAACAGAAATGCAGCGACTTTACCATCCAGAGAATTCGATTAAGTAATTTCGATCAAATTGTAAGTATAGCGAAGACTTTAGAGAATTATATCATACATTCTGTTGTTGCCACAGATTTGAAAACATAATCCCCATTATATTTAACTTATGATAAAGTTGTAAAGTTAGCTAAAGACCTACGCAACTTATTAAACTAGAGAAATCTACGTGAATCATCGCTAATCCGTCCTGTTCGAGTGTCTGTTTCAGAAGAAAAACTCTCACTTATGTAGACTAACTTTTGTATTCGAGTGGCTTCAAACTTTTTTAAACATGCCAAATGTGACAGACGGATACGTGACGTTAGTCTTACGAGCGGAAGGTTATTTATCTATGGAACATTTAATTTATAACCAAATTTAAGATAAATTAATTGTAAACCAAACTGCGATTATTTACGAACAGATTTTTTTTGAATAAACTTAAACTCCTATCAAACAAGCTAGAGTTTTTAAAAAAATATGTTTACGTATATGATAAACAATTCGCATATTGGTAAATAGGTGTGTTATTGTGCTGGATACAACAAATACGGCTTCCGGACAGTACGATCTAATCTACGAATGAATATTTCGTCCATTGAAGTTTTTAAAAAAAATAAACGAGGGGCATTAACCGAATTGAATTAAAAATAGTTTGGTGCTTAGATGCCAATTCAATTTGTGTTACATAGTGTATTATTGGCTGGCATACTAACACGAACGGCGCCGGGCAGGTAAATGCTAATCCCTCACGAGAGGATATTTCATCCAATTGGAATTTTTTAAAAATTTAAACGAAGGACTATTAGACCGAATTGAATTAAAAAACAATGTTTAAGTGCATTAGATGCCAAATTTCAATATTGTGTTACAGTAGTGTATTATTGTGCTGGTATACTAACACGAAACGGCGCGGCAGGTAATGCTAATCCTCACGAGAGGAATATTCATCCAATTGGAATTTTTTAAAATTTAACGAAGGGTCTATTAGACGAATTGAATTTAAAAAATATGTTTAAGTGCATTAAGAGCCAAATTTCAATATTGTGTTACAGTATAGTGTATTATTGTGGTGCATACTTAACACAAAACGCGCGACACAACGGCGATTTTTTCACCATCAGAATTTTTTTTAAAAACTTAAATCCTATCAAACAAGTCTGAGTTTTAAAAAAAATAATGGTTTAGTGGATAGATACAAAATTTCGGATATTTGCGTTACAATAGGTGTGTTATTGTGCTGGCATACTAACAAATACGGCGCCGGACAGGTAGATGCTAATCCCTCACGAGAGGAATATTTCGTCCAATTGGATTTTTTTTTAAATTTAAACGAGGGGCCCTATTAGAGCGAATTTGAATAAAAAAAATAATGTTTAAGTGCATTAAGATGCAAAATTTCAATTATTGTGTTACAGTAGGTGTATTATTGTGCTGGCATACTAACACAAAACGGCGCCGGGCAGGTAGATGCGCATCTCCCACGGAGGAGTTTCGGGATTTACAGGTTTGTGGTTCGGGTTCCGAACCGGTGAGCCAGAAGGCGGATGAGAGAACCGGCCATTGACCACGTGGGGTTCGTCTCCCTCGGCAAAGAGAATGCACAAGAGACATTACGTGTATCCGCGGGCAACACAAGGGACCGCGTACCAATTGAACGAGAATCTTGATAGCGATAAAAGATGATTAGTTATAGGCAAATTGGGCGAAATGTTAACTCGTTTTCACTGCATGAGAATAAAATTTGAATTTTTAAGTGAAATCTTACTTTCTTCAAATTGTTTAAAAGTTTATTTCTGTAGCAGATGATTGTAAATAACTCCTCCATACGTGATTTTTTTAAATTTAATAATATGATGAAATTTATAATTTTTAAAAAATTATGTGCATTGCTGGAAAGCCTGACAGACAGGTGACTAGTTTTTAAGCCTGTATCCTGTAGTAGAACCTTTTTTGCACCATATTTTTTTTAATCTTGAAAAGTACACTTAATTTGTTTAGCACTTAAATATCTACTGTGGTGCAAACTTTAATTTGTATCACCCTTTCACACTTCATTACTGACTGGATGCACCCATCTTTATTCTAAACGCAATTGGAATAAATTGTTCATGCGACTCTGTACGTAAAAAAAAAAACATTAATTTGCTGTAAAACAAACATTACAGCACTATGATGTAAAAAAAATGCAAAATGTGCTTTAATTTTGTAGAAGTCTTCTACAGTGTAGTTGAAAAAGAAATTCATATCGAGAAATGCAAACAAAATAGCCAACAAGCCTTCGAATATTCTCTCTCTCTCAATATCTATATTGAGTGTATAGTCCCCGTTCATCCCATCGAGAGAGAGAGTCGTCGCTCTCTGGCGGAACGAGGAGCGGATGCCGGCCGCAGGAGTGAACGGCCGCTGCCGCATCTCTCGTTGTGGCGTTGGTTGTTGACCTTCCCCCCAGTGGCGTTCTGCAGACCGTTACCTGTCCGACCGGTGGAAAGGTCATTGCCGGCACAACTTTCGCTTTTTGTTGGTGGTTTGACGAAGATGGTAGTCGAATTTTTTTTTGTACTAAACTCTTAAAACAAACGAGCGGTTTTAACTCATTCTGAGTTAATTTCCACTCCTTTCCGTGCCGAAAATACACTTCCCCTATAGGAGTGGATTTCACTCTTTTTGCGGAGTGGATAAAAGAAATAAAAGAAAACAATCTACGTCTTACACTCTTAAAACGAGCGGTTTTAACTCAGTCTGAGTACTCTGAGTTAATTTTCATTCCTTTCCGGTGCCGAAAATGCACTTCCCCTATAGGAGTGGATTTCACTCTTTTGTGTTAAAAGTGTATATTGGAATTTAATTATATTGGAAAGCTATTTAAGTTAAATTAACATTTTTAAGACAGTTCCAAACATTGGTGACGATGATATCCAGTAGGCTTTGGTGACAAGGGAAGAGCATTTACCATTGGACACTTTTGTGACGTTTTGAATAAATTGGGTTCCAAAATTTGCAATTGAAGTCACATTGAATAAAATTTAATCATAATAGTTTTTAATTTTTATAATAAAATAATTAATCTAATTTTTAATACCATTTAAACAAAAAAAATTCTTAAGATCATGTTTGACAGATTTTATACAGATATGCCTTTATTGGCAAATTGAGACTAGAAGTGTTGACATTGGCCTTCTGATGATCTGAACCAAAAATTTTGGTTTGAGTAACGCTTCTATCATAGATGTTGTAGCTAATAAAAACAGCTATAATAAAAATCAAACCCTTTTTGACAAAAATTTCGGTTGCAATTAAATCAAACCAACAAAGGTAGTTTCGGATCCACTTTCTCTTTTCGGGATTGTTTTCGTCGCCAACTAAAATACGTTTATCTGAAAGATCCCAAGTAACATTCTTCCAAAATTGTCTTATGTCGAATTTAAATTGTAAAACAAAAATGAGCTTTTAATTTAGAATTTCTATGACGTCCATTCATTTGACCAACTTTAACAGGAGATTTCTACGACAGTATCTACAAAAATTACTTTGGCCATTTTTGTATTGAATAATTTATCCTTTATAACCCTTTTTATAGATATCCATTAGGCTTTTTAAAAGAAAATTGACCCAAGTCATTTAAGCAGATACTGCCATTAGACCTACTCAAGGTGAATATCTCTAAATTAAATGTGTTTTTAAATGTCGATCTATAAACGATCTGTGCAGACAAAAAGTCCGACATAAATACCCCGTTTAAAGGGAGTGCACGTTATGTATACTATAAAGAGTCGACGCCGCAAACTTTATCGTCCTTAAAAGTTGCTTTGGGCGCCTACTCAGGTGTCAGCTCGTCACGTCACTTGACACTGACAGTGCTTCTAAATTACAACATCCGTCGCCATAGCCCTCGTGTAGCTCTAGTGCTAGGGGGCTGGGGAGCCCAGTCGGTTAGGCGTCCGCCTAGCAGGCGAAAGGTCCCAGGTTCGGGTCCGGGCATCGCCAAAATAACTGCCGACCTATAAACGGCCTGTGCAGTCAAAAATGTCCGACGGATAATACCCCGTGTAGAGGGAGTGCACGTTAAATATCCTCCAGAGTCCCAACGCTGCGTACGATGTCGCCCTTAACAGTTGCGTTGGGTGCCTACTCAGGTGTCGGCTCGTCACTTGACTGGGGTTCTAAAATAAGACGACCGTCGCCAATAACCCTCGTGTAGCTCTAGTGCGACGATACTTCAAACTAAACTAAACTAAACTAAAGCTCTAGTGCTACGTTGATACAAATCATCTCAACTCATTTAGGAGATACTACCCTTGACTATCAAAGTATAAATTCCTCTAGTTCCGTTGGGTGCCCGCTCAGGTGTCGACCTTGTCACTTGACCAGGGTTCTAAATTACGAGGCGTTATTGGCTGTGTTAAAGCTCCTGAAGGAGGCTAGAAATAGGCAGCCGGAAACGATTACCTTACCTTACCTACCTAAATTCCTCTAAATGTGTGCGGGCACGGTTAGTGAAGCCTCTAGTGGTTTCCAGCGTTAGTCCTTTCGGTCTCGGGATCGGAAGGTCCTGCGATCGAGTCCCGGTACCACTGAAGACCTACCGAGTATATGCGGAGTACGTGCTCGTTAAATCTGTTGGGTCCGAAAGTCCTCTAAGTTCCCATACAAAATCAATACCTCTGGGGGTGACAAGCCAATTCTGGGGGTCCTCTAGTTGGCCTCTGTCTCTAAAAATTAGATGGATCCACTTATGTGTGTGTGTTGTCTGTTGTGTCTGTCTTACTTGACGATGGTTTATAAGCGGGTCGCTGACCAAGCACACAAACCTGAATATATATGTCTACCAACCAACCAACTCTAAATGTGTTTTTTTCGTATGAGTTCTTTCTGGAAAACCACCGCCTGATTTTCCTGTTGTGTTCGGATTTGAATATTCTTTTCCAGGTTGGGGGGAAATGGGGTTTTTGAATCTCGGTGGGCGGGTTGCATCGGGGTGACCTTGACTGTGTTGATGAACCTGAGGTTTTTGCCGTTTGGGTGATTGTTTTCTACTTTCGGTGCTGGGGAATGGATATTGAGGAACAAAGTGGATGAGTTTTTTTTTTCTTCTTCTGTGAGTTTGTTGATGCGGTAATTGAACTGATTTTCGTAGACTGTTTTCGTGGCTGTTTTTTTTTTTTAATTTAACATTTCAAAGACTTGAGCTTTTTGAATAGGTCTGTGGCTTACCTTTTTTTTTTCTAAATTTTTCTTTTTATTTATCTAAATATATATATTATGTATTTTTTTATTTATTATAATTGTGCAGGTTTTATAGATCTATATTTCTATATTGATTCTAATTTTATTATTGTAAATTTTTGTTGTTATATACTTTATAATTGCAAAAGTTTAAATTATAATTCGTATTAATATTAATAACTTTAAAATATGTAATAAATATAATAAATAAAAATAATTTTATAAATAATTTTAAAATTCAATAGTTTTATAACTAATCTCAAAATTTGATAATTTTATAAATAATTACAAAATTTAATATTTTTTAAATTTAATACATTTTAAATTAATACATTTTAAATTTAATACTTTTTAAATTTAATAATTTTAAAATTTAATAGTTTTAAAATGTAATAATTTTTTAATTTAATTATTTTTAAATTTAATAATTTTATTAATAATTTTTAAGTATAATAATTTTTTAGTAACTAAAATTTTATAATTTTATTTTTAAAAAATTTAAAGTATAACAAATATAATTTTTTAAATAAATAAATTATAATAAAGTTTTTTGTCAAAATTTCAAATTTTGAGATGTTTCATTTTGTTAAAATAACTTTTTTAGAGTTTCATAGCTATTTTTTTATTATTAAGATAAATTTTTATTAATTTCTTTAATATATTACAGATCCTTTGTAGCGGAATTAATTTATGACCACGTAACTAATGCAATTAACTACTAATAAAAGAAAAAGGATCAAGGAAAAGGATAGGATCAAAATCAGCAAAAGGCAACCTAATAACCTACATAATATTTGTTTCATAAATCCATTCAACATTAAAAAAATTATTATTTAGAAATAATAGAGAAAAATATATTAAATATTTAAAAATGTATATAATTATGTATTTATATCTAATTATGTATTTATATATTATAAAGTTAACTTAATTTCTAATTAAATTTTCTGACTATAGAACAGCCAGATATTAAGGCAGTTCGACCGTGATTTTTTATTTCAGGTATAAGAAACTTGTTCCAAACTTTATCCAAAAATTCCAATGATCTAGCAAAAATTAACATTAACCTTGAGGTACTGTAAGGCAAGAAATAAAGCCACGCAGCTAATTATAATAAGTTTTTTTTTTAACTTTTAGTCTTATTGGTAAAGTCTTGCGAAAAAATGCGGTTACCAACTCACTACTTTAGTAATGAGGCCAGGGAAATGTATCAAAAACCCAGGAACAAAGTTAAGAGAAGAGAAAACCATAGTATAAATATCAAAAACCAAAATTTTATGGAAGGAATTTATTAAGATATGGTATTAGTTCAATTTAAAATTCACGTGAATGTAAATTTTAGCTAAAAAATGTGTTAGTTTGAACACTAAACTAAATATTTGGCAAACAAAATTTAAGACATAAAACATAGTCGAAAATTCCTTGCCGTCCCCTGTCCGATTGGGACTGGGGACGGTAAGGAATTTTCGGCTATGTTTTGTGTCTTAATTTTTTTTTTAGTTTCTTTGTTTTAAAATACCATTTTATAATGATATAAAGACAAGTCAATTAGTATACTAAGAAAAAAGGAAAACAAAGCATTAACTTTTTCATAATCTATGTCCAAGGGACATAAAAGTAAAAATTATGGTAGAATTGCCCATTAACCAAATTCCGGCATATTTTCCACTTTACTTATTAAAGGCGGTTTTCAACACACAGGGCATCGAATCTTTTTAAGTTCAGCCCTGTCGACAAACATCGTCCGATTCATCCAGTAAAAGCGAATGAACTCACAGTTTCCAGTAGGAAACACAATGGAAGGAAACAACAAAGTATCCCGAGAGAGAGAGCAATGGAGTCTGAAATTGACTTAATGGCCACTGGATCACGAGAGTTGAGATCACAAGGAATGCTCTCAAGCGGAAAGACGGAGCATCTTCGGTTTATTGAATGAAAGGCTTACATAAAAGTGTGTGTGTGTGGCATATTAGATTTAAAGTGTTATTATTTGTGCGTGGGAAAATACAATTTTGAAATTTAAAAAAAGTTTAATCATTAATTGTAGTTGTTTCAATGCACATATAATGAACCATCAAAATAACTCTATTGTGATGTATCAATGACGTCATTCCAAATTGATTTTTATAACAAAAATAAATATTCTTTTTCGGCATAGTGGATCTGAATCCCAACCAGTAGGTCCCGGGTTCGAATACCGGTTGGTAAGCGCATGGATGTTTGGAAACATCATTTTAAATGTTTAAACTCTTATATTGTAATAAGAATTTTTTAAAAGGCCAATAAACGCAACGATATTATTATTCACAAAAAAGACAAGACGAAGCCTCTATTATCATCAACATCAGCTCCCAAATACCTGACCGGGTCCGAAAGTGAAAGTTTATGTAACTACAGTGATGATATTAATAACTATACTTAATATATCAATCAGACTAAATGTATCGTCATCTTGATTATATTGATAACTATGCTTTATACATCAACCATACCATATGTATCGTCAACCTGTAAAAATTATTATTTTAACGATTTAAACTCTTCTGTGCCAATACTAATTCTTAAAATGTAATTTCCTGAGGCCAATAAACGCAAAACGAAAGACAAGAGGAAGCCTCCATCATCATCAACATCAGCTCCCCAAACCCTGACTACGTCCGAAAGTGAAAGTTTATCCAACTATGATGATGATGTGAGCAGGTCACTCACTTTCAAAGAGAAGCCGAGTTGGCAGGTTTCCCTCGCCGCTCTACTGGCTGCTATTTCCAAAGGCTCCACTGGCTCGTGCAAACCAGATTAGTAGAGCTAGGTGTAGATGAGCTATTTGAAATACACACTTGATTAAAGTTGGATAGAAGTGTTTAATTGAGACTGTTGTTTCATTATAAGTTGGTTGATTAAAATTAATGTAGTAGGGAATTGTGTGGTTTGAGTGGTAAGGAATGGACCTAGCCAATGACGGTTAAATTTTGACTATCAAATTCTCATCATTTAGGATAGATATATGATTTAAGGTATTTTCTATGTAAATTGTTTATTGTTCCTTTGATTAAAGCACATTATTTTCCTCCTCGTCAGGAACTACAGTCCCTGGACAAATTATTAGACGCACTGCAAGATTTCATGTATCAATCAATGATGAACAAAATACCTTTAGAAGGACATTTGTGTTCCTAAACTTAAGCTATTGAATAGAAAATACTATCTGCAATACTTAATACATATATCGATATCTTTTTTAATGATATGGCTTCTTTGGTATGTTTTCATCATTACTAAAAAAAAATACAGTGCGTGTAATAATTTGTCCAGGGACTGTATTCATAATAAGCTATTCAGAAGGTTTCACCGGCTCGTGCAAACTAGATTACTAAAGCTAAGTATAAGTTGTTGAAAAGGGTCATTTGAATAAAGTCACGATGAAAGTGTTTTGTTAAGGCTATTGTTCTGTTGTAAGTTTGTTGAATGGGGGAATCGGTGTGAGGGAGGAATCGTGGATTTAATCCAAAAGGTAGTTTAGTCTAGTATGATTCATTTTGAGTAGATCATACCTAGCCATCGAAGGTAGTCGGTAAATTTAGAATATGAAATAGTTATGATTTTAGAAAGATCATTCATTTAACATATTTTCATTGTAAATGTCTTATTTTTTATACTCACGTGAATAAAGCACATTAGTTTTTCTTCTGCACCTGAAACTATTTTGTAGGCTCCACTGACTCGTGCAAACCGGATTAGATAGTTGACGATGTGATTTTTGAAAGGCATACATAATTAAAGTTTGGATGAAGGTGTTTAGTTAAGACTATTATTTAATTATAAGTATGATGACTAGTTGGAGGAATTGGTTTAGTGGAGAAATCGTTGATATGTGGTTCCCCAAAATGCGGTTTGATAGTCTGATTCAACTTGAGTAGATTAAATCTAGTCGACGAGATAAATTTATAGTCGATAAATTTTGAATATCAAACAATTATTATTGTGGAAAAATAATTGAATTTATACATTTTGGTTGTAATTCTTTTAGTATTCATGTGAATGAGGCGCATTCTGTGCCAAAATCTATTCGCAAAGCTCCACTGTCACGTGCAAACTAAAATAGTAGAGCTAGGTGAAGATGAGTTGTTTGTAAGACACACTTGATTGAAGTTAGACATCAGAAAGTGTTTTATTAAGGCTACTGCTTCATTACAAGTGGGTTAGTTGTTAGTTGCCGGAGTTAGTGTAGAGGAAGAATTGGAAGCTCTAAGGTCTATTCTCCCTAGTTTTGGCCTTGTCTGATACAATCATTGGTACCGTCTGTGAATTTTAAATGCACAATTTGTAATAATTTTGAAATGACCATTAATTTTATGTTTGTGACTTATCAACTTACTCACACGTGAATTAAGTTGCCATATCGATGTTTAATACGCAAGTACAGGACATTGGAGCAAAAGATTGAAATCAAAAAAGGCTTTTGGAATTTTTATTTAAAAAAGTTTTCAGAAAATTAAAAAAAAATGAAACATATTTTTGTATCTAACTAAACTAGAAATTTTTTTAAGTGTTATTTTAAAAGAAAGTATAATTTTAGGACGTGAGGACCGTTTATATTAAAATTAATGATTTTAAGATACTTTTCAACCAACATATTTTTTTGTATTTGTGGGTAATGTTTGTTTTTTTAAATTTTGTAAAAGATTATAAATCAAATTGTGTTTTCTTGTCATAAAAGGTAGCAGGTTTTAAATCATAACTCATTAAGTTTCATGACTTCTATTTGCTTAATTCAGTATTTGTTATCATTATGTAGCATTTATAATAAATATAGTATTTTTAAAAAAAATTTAATTTAGTAGAAAAAAAATCTTTAATCCTAAATATGCCACATTTTTTGTGCATCCTTAAATATATCAACGTGTTCAGATGTTCAAAACTTTCTATCTTCTTAACCAAATCCAGAGCTTTTCTTAAAGAATATTTTCCCCCATAAAACATAAAAAAAAATCCCTTTTCTTTCTTCTTTTTTCTTTTCTCTTAACATAATCGAGTGGGTTACAAAGCTGTGCCATACTCGTTTTGAAAGTTTTTGTTTAATTCTCCGTCTTACAGTCTTACATCTTACATGGACATTAAAAAAACTTTTTGAGTATAAAATAAAACACATCGCAACCATTACTTCAAGAAAGCACTTTAAAAACCAAAACAAATGTCGACCAAAACAACAAAAAAACATAATTTAAATAATTGGAGCCATCCAAAACCCAACAACCCCACATCTCATTGCATAGAAACCAGTTTCTATCCACATCAAGGTATACTAATCCACAACAGAAGATGCATGAAAGCAAAGTCACGTTTTGTTTTAATACTTTTTTATGTTCGTTTTTTATTCTACCAAATGCAGAAAGATAAGGTGTTCGAAAAAGGAAGAATCCAAAAGGCCTCTAACCTTGCCACCAACGGTTTAAAGGGTATTGCCACTGGCTTGCCGAAATCACGTAACAGATGTTTGAACTTGGGTTTTGTAGCCAATGGCTATATGGCTCTCGCTTTTCTTTCTGATACTTTGGCTTTCGTTTCTTCTGGCAAGTTGAAACTTTCCCTGCCGTTTGGGGATTATTGCTTTCAATTACGTAATAAGAAATATACGGTAATGAAAAGAATTGCGATGAGGTCGAAAATCCGAAATGGAAATTTTATGTTTTCTAGACTTTTGGAGGGGGCTGATTCTAAAAGGAGTGGTTTTCGAACTTTGGTATGTCTATCTGCCTTGCGCATGGACAAATGGTAGCTGCCATACAACTTTTTAGGTTTTAAAGTTATTGAAATTACTTATATGGTATATAATAACCTTTAAGGGGGAATGGTCGCGCTGGACCGGGGGTCTCGAAAGCAAAGTGCATCAGTGTTAATCCTATGGAGAAAAAAATATTTTGTCTGCCACATTTCTCAGGCTGTATTGAATATTTTTACAAGCGGATTTTTTTATGTGATAAATGTAGCTGACTTACAGGTACCGACCTTCCCACTTTTTGAAATTGGTTTGAAAATTTCTTTTTTATTTTCAATAAATAATTTTACACAAAATATTCGAAGCAATTTCAAAAAGTGGGAAGGTAGAGACTTGTAAGTTATCTACATTTATTATTTTAAAAAAACCGTTTGTAAAAATATTCAATACAGCCGGAGAAATGTGGCAGAGAAAATAGTCTTTTCGCCATTGGATTAACACTGAGGCACTTGAGTTTGGAGACCCGCGGTCTAGCTCGCCCATTCCCCAGTATGTATTAGTTTATTAGGAGGTAATTGAAAGTAGTGCAGCGTTAAACACCCCTAGGTTTTAAAACAATAACTATTCAATAGTAAGAAATTTAAGAACGAGGTATTTTAACTAATATTTTTTTTTAACTTATGTATTTTTTTTAGTTTTTAACATCTATTCCATCTGGTTACTTATAGGTACCTGTAATGATAACATAAAGATAAATAATAAGTTCTTTAAATGAAATTAAAATTAATATTTCATTGAAGTTTACTTTAACTTTTTTAAAACAAACGAAGTTAAACTTAACACACTTATTCTGCATAAAGTTTTTAGTGTCATTTTGTAAACTTTCATATTAATAAAGACATTTTTATTAATTCAAGATAATTATATAATATGTAAAAATTTAAAAACTAAACATTCAAGCAATAAATGTTTAAATATATTAAGCTTGACTTTATCAGAATCATTGATTCTATAATAAATTATGCAAAATATTCCTTTTTTTTATAGATTATTTATACTTTTATTTCAAAAATAAATTATACTTTTATACTTATCATCGTTTATCTACCCAAAATCAAATAACTTTGTTTGCAATACAATTATTGAAAAACAGTTTATGAAAAAAAATATCTTTTTATTCATTGTTAAGCAATGGTTTTAATATTAAAAAAAAAGGTTATATCACTTGGATTATATTACCTTGTTTAGGTATAGTAAAAATTCAAAAGGGAAAAAATCATTCTAGCAAAACATTTTTCTTTCCGTGGCAACAACTTTCACTGTGACGTCACTAAGTTATACCGAATCAGTCAGTTGGTTAGGGTCAGTGTCTCATCTTATCCTGTCATAAGGTGATTATTGTTATGAGAACCCTTTTTTTTCCGACTTGCTTTTGGAATTTTTTTTTCTGCTATTATTTTTAATTCAGAAAAAAAAGTCTTTTGGGGCAATGGACACAACAATAAACAGGATTTTATGAACTGGGAAAGCGAGTTTATTGCAAAGATAAGATAATATGAAAAATTCTCTTTCGGTATCTAGTTTTCATTATTTGGTTAAGTGAACCTTCTTTTTTTATTATTAGTATTGTATTTGATTACAAAGGTTTTTTTTTTTAAAGAAAGTACTTAATAAATTGTTTTGTAGTTTTAATGTAAAAAGACATGGATTTTATTAACGACTTGAAGTGCCTAATCCTGGTTTATCGTATATGTTTGATATCCCATCACATTATTTCCAAGAAATTTTGCATTATAAAATTTAAGCTTCCATTATAATATTCAACTGCTATCCAACTTCTCTTCTTTTTGTAATATCCTTTTTGTATAGAAATAAGAAAAACTATAAAGCTCCATGTGATCTTCTTAAATGTTATTGAACATTATCCAACAATGACACTTCTTAAACTTAAGAAAAATGTGTTTCTTTTTATATATTTTACTTTAAAGAGTACAATTTTGCTGCTGTTTGTGGTGGGGGGTAATATTCATTAAAAAAAATCTTTCTATCGTTTTGATTAAAAAGATTTTTTGTATCTGCACAATTTAATAGCGACCACTCCACTACCAATTCCTTATCAAATATTTTTTTGTGCATCTCAATTTTATGCACTCACTCCATCAAATAAAAAGAATATAAAATAACTACCAAACATCCATTTTAACTCCCTGACGAGCCCAACTGCTCTCCCCAAACAACGCAATTCCACATTCCCAGTTACCTCTTTTCTGTCATCAACCTTTGGGTCCGTTCGTCGGCCTTGGGAGAGTCCAGCCGACCACGAAACGCGCTCTTTGTGGAGTCCGTAGGAAATGGACATCCCTTGTCTCTCCAGCCATCCCTTTTGTTCAACACCCACAATCCCACATCGAGTCCTTGGGGGAGAACGGTTGGAGGTGGTTCTTGTTTTTAACCTCTTCAAGCGGAATTCGGAGATTCTGAATTGTGATTTTTTTTATATGCATGATATTATGAAGGTTAAGGATCTCAAAGGAGAATCTGGTTACAAGAATCTTATATAAAAAAAATCGGATATACCCACGGCCTACTCAACTACTAAGGCCGAAGAAGCTTTTCCAAACAAGCTCGGGGACTGAAATTTTGACGTCATAGATCGGAGTGAAGTTGTTCCGAAGATGAAGACAACATGTTTCGAAACCTGTTCGGAACCACTCGTTCACGGCTGACGATAATTTTAGGATACCGAATGCGTCCGAACTAGTTTCTCGATCTTCGGCACTGGGAACAGTGACGTCAAAATTTCCGTCTACGCTCATGTTTGGGAGAGCTTCTCTGGCCTTGTTATTGAAGTTGGCCGTGATATACCCCAAATCAAATCGCTTAGTTTGCACTACATTTATTGAAAAACAGTTTATGAAAAAAATATTTTCTTATTCTTTACTAAGGAATAGTTTTAATTTTTTTTAAAAATCGACTATATAACTTGGATTATATTACAAAGAAGAAAAAATTTAAAAATTGATTGCACAGAGGGAAAAAAACGGTCATGAAAAGTACAACTAAAACTTGAAGGGTAAAATTAAAAATAAAATATTCATCGCTTAATTTTATTGATTATGAAAATAAAAAAAATCATAATATCCATGCTAATAATAGCAGCGCACGGTATTGGTCTAATAGGAATATAAAAAGTAGATTTGTGACTAAGTACTTAAAATCACTTTTATGGAAAGTGTATGCGTCTCAATACACTGTTCCAATTGAATTTTCAATTACAAATTTAATTGTCAATTCGCAGTTATAATTACATGTTTTTAATATTGTACTTATTTCTTAATATTGCAATAATTGCTTAAATCTCGCAAGTTGTAGTTAGCTAATTTGGAGATGAAAGCAAAATAATGTAAAAAAATATATTTGTGATTAAAACTCGTAACATAATATTTACTTGCAAAACACAATATTTGTTCGTGATGCAAAAAATATTTTATATACTTTTTTTAACTTGATACAGTATTATCTCCAAAACATTAGTTCGAAAAGTATTTACATACACTCTTTGGAATCCAGACATAGGAAATTTTAAAAAAATCTAATAAGATATTTTCAAATAATACAATTTTTAGAAAACTACTATTCCAAAAGATTCCAATATCATACATAAATTTCAGAATTAAAACTGATAGGCAACTCTGATTCTGCAGAATTAACAACAGGTAAAACAACACCAAATCGTTTCTCATCATTCATTCATCCTCTATAATCTGCAGCAGCGTCCACTGACTTTCACTTTCACAGCGTGGATCGCAGAACGGTAATGACTGAGTGCCTTACTGTTGAAGCCTGTTCCGATGCATGCTGCGAAGGGTAGTGCACCCCAACAAGAGATCGACCGATTAGTGTTACTGTCTCCTCTGCGTGGCTAATTATTGTTTAGAGGAAAAAAAGGTTGGGAATATTGGACAGCACATCCGTTGGAAAGAGATTTAGGAAAGAATGGGTTTTGATTTTTAGATGGATTTGTAGTTAAATATATGGGGATTTTGTCGCAGGATGTGTTTGGTACTTGATATGCGGAATGTGTGTGTACAAGTACTTGTAGTTAAAGTATGCTAAATGTTTTTTTTTGTTTATTTGGAGTTGGTTTGAATAGGAATATTCATAATTATTGAAAATTTGAATAACGATAATTTGATAACGAAAATTCGATATGCTTTAAATAAAATTTGTATTTGTAATTAACTTTTAAATCCCAATTAAAAAAAAACAATTTGGTAAAATTTTCACGACTTGTTTATAATTTTATCTTAACTATTTGCTTTATAATAGCGAAGGAGATATTTTTTAGATGTTATTTTTATTCAAATTGAACAATGTCTGCTTATTCCTGCTTAGAACAAAATTTCATGTATATGTTGTTAAAACCTTTTGAAAGTGTCATTTTCACAAATTTTCTCTCTTTACTTAAGGTCTTAAGGTATTAAAATATCTACATGCATTTTCTCTCTTTGCTTATAACTAAAATCAGGACTTAATTAAAATATCTGCATGCATTTTCTCTCTTTGCTTATAACCAAAATCAGGACTTAAGGTATTAAAATATCTACATGCATTTTATAATACTTGATTGCAGTTAAATTTGCATTTATAATAGTTCTGTTGCTGTTAAAAATAAAGTGGCATAAATGAACAAGAAAATCTAGACCAAATCAATTGTAAATTACTGTGAATATTCTTTCTATAACTTAAATTTGTTCAATTCTCAAATTTCAGATTCATTCTCTCATTTTACAGACAATTTCTTCATTAAAGCAAATACTTGGGTACTTGGGGTGAAAAAATGAAATGGATGGTAACATTGTAGTAATCTCTGCTGATTAACCCGGATTTTTGATCGATTTAACACGGATAATTGGTTATTAAAATTTCATTAGCAACTCTTCACACACACTTTTCAGCTGAGCTACATTGTAAGAAATTTTCGGTGAAAACTATTAGACTCGAATTTATATTCAATTGTTATTTACAAAATACATAAGAAAACAGCTAACATTACAAATGGCATTCTACCGTAAGGATAAAAACGGTATATAAACCGTAATATTTTTTCAGCTATAAGAGTCGAGCTCGTAATTGAAGAATATAAATCTGAGCATGTTAAAAAAAATGCTGAATTATTAACAAACATTAAAATATAATTTACTCGAACAACAAAAAAAACCTCAATACATAATCAGATTTCCGAGCGAGAGTATAAAAAAACCCTCTCTAATTATAGATAATAAGTTGGCAGACGGAAGCCAGTCACTTTACATTTTACCATAATTTTTCAAAGAAATTTCTAACAGTGTATGTAGCAGTGTTCAAGGTACATGCAAATGTCACATAAGTTATTAACTTTTGTTTTAGATATTTAGTTTTCTTTTTCCTATCTCTTTATCTCTCTCTCTCTATCTTCTTTATATTAGATTAGAATTTATATATTTCGATTGTAGCATTAAAACGGCCGAGGTCCCATAATGCGAACTTTGACATTCGCCTTTTCTTCTGAGATGGTGATGTTATATTATAATATATTTTATAGTTGGACCTTGACCTTGATATGAACATCCAATTCGCCTGACCCACTACCGGCCATGAATTTGGACCAAGACATTTATTACACGTGCGCAAGACACAAACCATCTCTTGTAAAGTCAATAATTAACTCGCTCATTAACGTGAGAAAAACCTGCGCGCACTTGAATTTTCAAGCTCATAAATACACCGCGAAAGGGGTGGACCAATTTAATTAGGTAAAAGCATCTGGCAAATCTCAAGGTGAAGGGTTTAATCAATTCCGAAATGTGGTGGTTTTTTTAGTTAAGGCACCTGCACCAGGGACTTCTGTAATTGTGGGGATGATTATAGTGTGGAAAAGAAAGAGTTAGATTCTCGTGTAAAGTAGGCTTATTCGTTTTAATGATTCATCGTAAAACCATTTCTAGGTTTAATATGTTCAGCATCCTGTGAAGTCATTTTGTTAATATAAAAATAAAGAACAGCAATAGTTTGGGGGCACAGGTTGCTGCGTCACGCAAAATATTCACCATTCAATCCACCATTTACATGGCATCACAATGGCCATGCTTCAGATATTGAGTGGCAATAGAAATGCCGAATTTAAAATAAAGTATTTCTCAAACCTCGATTGGTAAATCAATGTCCCATGAGAACCGATCACTAATTGGAGTACTGATCGTCGAGCAAGAACGAAAGCTCTAAGGAATTAGAAACATGAAACAAGCCAATAGGTCTTCCTAAAACTATTTTACAAATTTAGAATGAAGCACATGCATTCAAATATTGACAAAATTAAATCAAACGTATAAAAATTGTTAAAAGTAATTTTTATATTTATATAAAGTTAACTGATTATTAATAAGTCGTTAGTTCATATAGAGAAACTCTGTCTAGATGGAAACGGTCATGAGTTTTTGTCATTTGTATTTAATTGTTTGAAGAGAACTGAAACGTTTTATTGTTGCTATGGCGTCACATAGAATCGTTTTAAAGAAGCTTTTGAACCCTCGAATTGTAACAAGCATAAAATTGCATTTTGTTATTTGCTGTCGTTCTCAACAAAACTTGTGTTTTAAATGGTTAAGTTTTTTCTGAACGCAAAACTAATGTTATTATTTCTTAGTACTTTACCTACAGTAACCAAATAAATAAGAAAAGAATGTTTTGGAAAATTTATTTAAAAATCTTTTTTTAAAAATTATAATCAACTTTTTGCATTGAGCCCCACTTTACTAAATATTTATTAAATATTATCTGAAAATTCAAATAGTGAAAAGATACTTCAAACAAGTAGTTTTATACGTTGTCTTTTAATGTGTTTAACCTGAAATATCTCAAAATTAAGATAGTCTAAAGATACTTAAAAATAGTATTTTTATTTGTTGTCGTATGTGTTTAACCTTAAACAACATGTGTTCAACCATCTGCACTTAGATGTGTCGAAATAGTTTATGTCAAGCAACTGCTTTTATTTTGCAAGTTTGGTTGTTAAAAAAATATGCGATTAAAATTCTCAAACAGTAAACAATTAATTGCATATTGATTATAATGTTTGTGCAACAAAACAATACTTTGCTTTATTTTGAAAGACAATGAAATTTTTTTATGAGTTAAAATCTGTAACGGCAGGTGCCAGCTTGAACAGCCACTGACCTACTGATACATAGGTTTAGCCTTTTAACCTTGTTTCCGTAGAACTTTAAAGGTGCCAGGTGCATCAGAAATAGTTTTTGTATCCATGTTAAAACTTAAGCATCGTTTGAAAATGAGATCGAATATTATTTTACATTCTCCATTCGAAATAAGTTGGCCAAGTTATCTAATTTCTGAAGAAGTAAATCTATCAGCCAACAATAAAAATGAATATTGTTTTATATTAAAAATTCAAAATACACTTGCCAAGTTATCTATTTACTGAAGTAACAAATCTGTCAGCCAACAATAAAAATTAATGTTGTTTTATATTCTAAGTTCAAAATATATTTGCTAAGTTATCTAGTTGCTGAAGGAGTAAATCTATCAGCCAACAATAAGAATAAATATTGTTTTATATTCTAAATTCAAAATATACTTGCCAAGTTGTCTATTTACTGAAGGGGTAAATCTATCAGCCAACAAAAAAAAAATAAAGGCTTGACCGCCAATATTGCAGCCCCATTGGAGAAAACAAATGAATATTATTTTACATTAAAAATTCTAAATATACTTGCCAAGTAGACTTGTCATTAGAAAATTAAACCCTAATAAAAGTTGTGGCATTGACGACGTGAATGTTACTCTACTCAAAATTTTATTAAGTACTGACCATTTACAAACTTATACTGACATCTTCAATAACTTAATTAACACTGGTATTTATCCTGACATTTTGAAAAATTCTATTATTGTTCTTGTGTTTAAGCAGGGAGACCCAAATAATTTTATTAATTATAGACCCATTTCAATCCTACCAATTTTATCTAAAGTTTTTGAGAAAATAATTTATGAAAGAATGTTATCTTTCTTAAATAGTATAAACTTCTTTTCAAAAAACCAATTCGGTTTTCTCCCTGGTTCAAGCACCGAATCAGCCCTGCTTAATTTTAACAATTTTGTATATAATAGTATTAATAATAACAAAATTACGATTGGAATTTTTTTGGACATTGCAAAAGCTTTGATACTGTAGATCATGATCTTTTATTGTTTAAATTATATTCAATTGGTTTTCGTGGAAATTTTTTCGGTTTACTCAGGTCCTTTTTTGCAAATCGCTTTCAATATGTAAGAGTAAATGGTGTTTTAGGTGATAGGCTCCCTATAAAAAAAGGAGTTTTTCAGGGTTCTCAGTTGGGCCCTTTGTTATTTCTTATTTATATTAATGATTTCTGTAATATGGATATAAATGGAAAAATTATTAGCTTCGCAGACGATACTGTTTTACTTTATTCATCCTCATCTGCATATGAAGACTTAAACAGTTTAATTAATTCAGATCTATTTAAAATCCGAAATTGGTTAATTCCTAAATAATAATTTAAGTATTAATGTTTCTAAAACTAAATATATGCTTTTCAGCCTGCAAAATAGCACCTATAATACTCCTATCAATTTAAAATATCATGACAGAGTTTGTTCAGATTAAGTATCTTGGTGTTTTTATAGACAATAACCTGAAATGGAAATCACACGCCAATTACGTATCAAACAAATTAAGATTCGTTTTAAGACAATTTTATTTTTTGAGAAATAAAATAAACCATGATTTCATGCGATTACTCTACAACGCTTTTGTACATCCTTTGTTTAATTATGGAATCCTTGCCTGGGGAGGGGATTACGTAACAAACCTCAAAAGAATTATAAACATACAAAATAAATTTGTTAAATTTTTGTTAAAGGCAAATGTGAGCATAAACATTGAAAATTATAAATTGTTAAATATTCTACCTATTCGTTATATTTATTTTTTTAAAGTTTGTTTATATATTTTTAATAATCCTGATGTGTGCAATAAGCGGATATGTATTAACCCAAGAAGACTTAATGGTATTTACATCATTCCTAAACCTAAAAAGAACATTTTCTGTAAAAATTTTATTTATCTTGCACCAAAGTTTTTTAATAGTCTTCCGCTTCAAATACAATCTTTAGTTAATCTTACTTCCTTCAAAAACCAATTGAAAAATCTTTTGTTTGATATTCCCGATATAGAGAACTATTTTTGATTATGCATACTTCAATTATTGAAATAAAATAACTGTACAGTAATTCATTTTGTTTTGACTAACCCTCTTAAATATACCCCCGACACTTCTGTTGCCATAATATTATTTACTTGTAATTTAATATTTGTTCTTTTTTTTGTGTTTGTAAATTTACATCTATGTACTTTTTTACGTTCGCCAATATGGTCCTTGTGACCGTTGGTGTTCTATCTACTGTATAATTGCTTTTGTATTTTTTTCCCCTTCAAATTAATATCTGTTATTTTTGTGCAATAAAAAAATATTATTTATTATTATTATTATTATTATTATTATTATTATTATTATTATTATTATTATTATTATTATTTATTATTATTATTATTATTATTATTATTATTATTATTATTATTATTATTATTATTATTATTATTATTATTTATTATTATTATTATTATTATTATTATTATATTATTATTATTATTATTATTATTATTATTATTATTATTATATTATTATTATTATTATTATTATTATTATTATTATTATTATTTATTATTATTATTATTATTATTATTATTATTATTATTATTATTATTATTATATTATTATTATTATTATTATTATTATATTATTATTATTATTAAGTTATCATTTACTGAAGGATAAATCTATCAGCAACAATAAAAATAAATATTGTTTTATATTCAAATTCAAATATACTTGCAAGTTACTCTATTTACTGAGGAATAAATCTATCAGCATAATTAAATTAATATTGTTTTATATTCTAAATTCAAATTTTACTTTGCAAGTTATCATTACTGATGAGTAAATCTATCAGCAATAATTAAATTAATATTGTTTTATGATTAAATTCAAATTATATTGCCAAGTTATCTCTTACTGTAGATAATTATCAAAATAATAAAAATATATTATTTCTATTCTAATTTAAATATATTGTTACTAGTTATCTTTACTGAGGAGTAAATTATTACCAACACATAAGAAAGAATTTTGTTATATCGTACTAAATTTAAAATACACTTTCCATGTTATCTCTTTTACTGCACGAGTAAATATATCTACCAACAATAAAAAGGAATATTATTTTATAGTGTGTATTCAAAATATGATTAACAAGTTATCCCTTTATTGAAAGAGTAAATCAATCGAAAAACAGTAAAAGACAATATTATTTTATATTTAAAACTAAAATATGTCTGTGTTGCGCCCATAAATTACGTGATGCGTTTAGTGCATTACTTGTTCACCGATAATTTTAATATGTCAATATCTGTTAGGTTTACAAGTCTCTATAACGAACAGTGTAAGATTCAAGTTTATTGCATGGCAACACCCAAAAATAGAAGAACTTGCTGGCACCAGAGATTTTGTTTTACGCTAATACAGTTGTTTTCGAATGTGAATTAAAATACTTCAGTTGTCTCAGAATTTACGTTTAACAATTTCTTCCTTCTTTTACTTTATTTCACACCTTTATGTTGATGTAACCGGCATTTAGGAAACCTATATTTTCTTTTTTTCCCTCACATCATAAACGAAAAAGGCTTTGATATTGGATTGTATTTCGCCCAGACAATTCTTTTTTGATTTAAAAAAAGAATTGAATAACTTGTCACTGCAAAAATTACGTTCCATTTATTATTTGTTACTCGCCAAAGGACTTCGTCAAGACGATATCCAAAATCCGGATATTTTCCGAAAAAGTGTATAGTTTAATTGATTACTGTGTGCTTGTTGTAAATGAATGAAAAACTAGCATGTTGAAAAAAGAAGAAAAGGCAGCAGGTAGGTAGGTAGGTAGGTAGGTAGGTAGGTTAGTACATGAATTTTCAAGTTTATGTGCTTGATCAGAGACCCGCTTATAAACCTTCGTGAAGTAACACAGACAAAGACAGAATTTTTTACTCATACAGAGAGAGAAAGTACACCCACAGGGCGAAGGTGGGAATAGAATCCGCACACATTACAGTGCACAGACTGTTATCGTAATGGTCTGCAATCAAACCCACTAGGCCACCCGGGCCTCAAAAGGCAGCAGTTTGACATGTTAAGCGTATGGATGAAGGATATGGATATGGATTGACATTTAAGCGTATGGATGTCCTGAATGGACAGAGCAGAATTATACCATTGGATTTATAATAGTTGGAGTCAGTAAAACCAGGGTACTACTGTAAAATTCAATTCACAATGTCCGCTACCTTTTCACGACGTTCCGATGACGCCTCACATAAAACCTTCAAAATTACAATGCTCACGTAATGATAAAAGAAGAACATCGTGTCTCAACCCTGACCCAGAGCATCCTTGTCCTTTGCCTTCAGGTGCACCAGTGAAACACACACAACACCTGCCCCAAGGACAAGCACTTACGAGTTTTTAACCCTTTGAGTGCGAGCGACCACTTTCACTCTTTTTTTTTTAGCATCTGCGGCTGCACTTGCCGCACGCGATTGCGTCGTGAAGCGCGTGCTGAGCGCTTTTGCACCTGCGCGGGACATTTCCTTTTTTCGTTGCTTTTGTGTCTAATTTGCGCATGTGAATATTCACGAAAGGGTGGACTTAGTGCCTGTTCTTCGGTGTGTTGAAGTGGCGGCATTTGGTTTTTTGTTGATGGGAATTTAATTACTGTTCTGATTGGTGGATGGGAGGATAGCTTCTGATAGGCGGATACGGTTTCCTTCCGATGGAATTTGATAGCAATAGATGGAATGGATCTATTACTTTAACGAACCTTTTCACTCTCATTGATTCCATTTGGATTCATCAAACTTCATAATTTTTCCCGCATAGTTAAACTCGCACTTATTTAAAATAAATTTTCCTAAACTAAATATATAACTAAAAATTAACAATTTTTTTTGTTGTATTGTAATACGAAAATTTCAAATCAATCCAATTTAGACAGGGTCAGATTATGGGTCCCTCACTTGTAGGCCAGTGGACATTTACCGCTCTCTCTCCAATTCATATTTGCTTGTAAATGTGTTACACAGCAAAAGGTAAACAGTTCATTGGAGTTTTTATTTATTTTAAACTAAAGCTCAGTTAGTTTAGCAAAAGCTATTATTTTATTGGTTTACAATATGAAATGATTTATCTAATTTAAGTAATTTTTTTATTTCATATTCTTAGAAAGTAGGATATTAAGGGTATAGTTGCAAACCTCACATTCTCCATAGTATAACGGTATAGGGTCCGACCCGTTCATTTGCGACTTTTGAAAATTGTCAGTTCAATCGGATGAAGTCGGCAATGTGAAGAAGGTGCTATTATGAAAAAAGATTGATTTTCAACAGACGGTTATGATCTTGAACAGAAATACTCATGGAATATGTATTGTACAGATATAATTATTGGTAACACTCTGAGATCTACGGTTGAGCATAGAAATTGTTCAGAGAAACTCTTGTTCACAAAAATATCTATGTAGAGGAGCTGGAAGTTAAATTAATCATGGGCAGAAGCCCGGTATTACTGCTCGTATATTATTTTGTGTGTTTTTACACTGGTATTAAATTATCGCGAAAAAAGGTACGAAATTACTAGTTCCGTTGCTTATATCAATTGTGTAGCTCCAGTGCGGAGCTTTAAAACCCAACCAACAAAAGGGGTTATCGCTAAAAAAGGTTAGTTTGAATTATCGTCACATCAGATCTACACATCACATCGTCGCACTAGGGCTATTGGCGACAAGCGTCGTAATTTAGAACCACAGTAAAGCGACGAGCCGCCACCTAAAAACGCACCCAACGCAACCGTTAAAGGCGACGTCGTTAGGACTTTGAAGTATATTTACTATGCACTCCCTCTACACGGGGTATTATTCGTCGGACATTTTTGGCTGCACGTTTATGTGTCGGCTGTTATTTTTGTCGATGCCCAGACCCGAACCTGGGACCTTCCACATGCAAGGCAAACACCTTAATCGACTGGGTTCCTCAGCCCCCACATTAACAAAAGAAAAACTCAAACACAACAATGAAAACCAATGACTTTTTATGGTAACAACACCACCTCTTTTAAAGTTTAATAGTAATAGAGTAAGTGAAAGGTGGATAATGGGTTGGGAGAATAAATTATACCCCGAATTCTCATCCTTCATGGGTCCTACGCAGGTAAAGGCCGTTTGTCACCGTTAACTTCTTCGAGATGGAGACACACCTCGGTGATAAATAACAGGGAACATCGAACATCATGGATAATTTGTTCAAAGGCAATTCGGGGGAGGTTGAAATTTTAAAAGTTTGTTTTTCAAAAACAGTTTCTTAAGGAGCTTGTTTCTTGTTGAAGCTTTCGCAGAGGTTTAGAAGATCTATAACAAAACTGTGGATCTACTGAGAAGTTATTTCAACCAACCAACCTTCCAACTCTCTTTCATTCATTTTCTTCTGGAATTACCACTTTCCGGATTACGGGAGCTAAGAGAAAAAAATCCCCCCCCCCCCCCCCCTACGAAAATCCGCCAATTGGTACGTATGACATAGAAATTTATAGAGTAGTTTTAAAAAGCGGTATTGCCGGGTTAAATGCGGAGATTTGGCATGTCTGGGTTTAGTATTAACCATATTTAGAGGCTGTCGATATGCCGGACTACCTTTATGGATCGATTTGTTGCCTAAAAGTTTTCAATGTAATTTAATTATTTAAAAAGAACTAGATCTATACCATTAAGAACAGTATATATTCACTATTTTTAAATATATGATTTTTACTTAAAGAAAATTTAGAAAAATTAAATGTAATTATTAAGTCACATTGGCGAAATCCAAAATAAATAAGTTTAATAAACATTAAAAATGTTTTAAATTTTTAAGTAAAATTTAAAGTATCCTTATTTTTATTTTATTTTTAAAATTGCTTCTTCTAAAAGATTATATATTTTCAATTATTAAATGTTCACATTTATATCGGAAAACATTACAAAAATTCTTTAAAATTACAGTACAATTTTACAAAAAAAAAGTACATAAAGGGTTTCGAGTATTTTAAATAAAATGAAAAACATACTTCTTCGATTATTTTATTCTTTGATGTTAAAGAATGAGTAAGAAACAACAATTCCTAACTTTCTTTCATATCCCTTAATTTAAAGGGCGAACGGGACGTCTTCGTTATTTCTTAGTTCGAACTTTTCTTTCTTTGTGCATCTCAGCCCAACCATATAATACATCATCCCGTGATGTATCGTTGTTTGGTGGCACATGGCATACTAATTGGACACAGCTTAAATGTTTTTTTTTTTAGTTTAGATAGATTCTCTTTGTAACTCATCCCATGTCACTTTTGGTTAACCGATCACTTGGAAAAAGAGTTTGAAGAAAGTTTGAGGTTAACGTTTCAAGTTTTGGGTGGTTATTATTAGGGCCGGATTTCTAAATAGGCTAAGTAGGCTGTAGCCTAGAGCGGCAAAATTTTTTGGGCGGCAAATTTTACGACCAATTCAAGCAGCATTCGGCATAAAAATATTATTATAAAGATACGAATATTTTAAGAAAGAAAACAAATAATTTATATTAATGCGTAAACCGTAAACGTATATATAATACTAATATTTCGTAGCAAACATGGTAGCTGCGAGGGCAATTGCACCCCTCCTCCCGGATTTCGAAGTTGAAAGAAAAATAGTCGAACAGTTTTTTTAAAAAATCGCCTATTTCGCTTTCGATTTTCGTAAGGTACATAGATGATTCTAATATGTGTATATATTTTAAACAGCACATACCACCCTATTTTGCACCTAACCAGCTACCTTTCCCCGAATTGGGAGAATATTGTGACAGGGGCGGCAAATCAATCGTAGCCTACAGGTGGCAAATCTTTAAATCCAGTCCTGATTTATTATTTGTAGTAGCTTTCTAAATAATGTGCAAAATCATATTAGGAGATTTATGATGAAAAATTTATTCAGCTAAAATTGTAAATTACCTGTGAATTGTACAAAAACCATTTATTTCAATTAAAAATGATTTAGCTGAATTTGTTTCTGGTACATAATTTGTTAATTTCCTTTCAACCCGCTAATGCAGGATGGGGTTTTTTTTACTTCAAAAAAAGAACTTTTTTTTGTTCTTTACTTCTTTCAATGTTTGATGGTCTTAGGAAAAAATATTTTTTAAAAATTGAGCTTGAACTTGATTAAATAAATTTTTAAAACATTCGCATAGTCATAGACTGTCGATGATGTCGATGTAGAATTGTCGATGATGCATTAAATTTGGTGAAATTGTATCCTTTTGAACTTATACATAAAATATTATTTCTGTAAATAGTTCACTTTCTATTCCAAAACACCAATAAAAGCTTCCAATTGTTGACAAATTGCTGCAATGGTCTAAAGTCAACAATATTTTAAAGCCAGAAAGTGGATTCAAGTGTATGTTGCCAAATGGCAATAGTATACACTGGAAGGTTAAATGAAAAATATTGTTAAGTAAGGTACATGATTTTTTTTTTACCAATGGAGCAATATCAGGTGCCCAATATTACTACTTCAATCAATACCTCCTCTCCCTCTCTCTCTCTCCCCCCCCCCCCCTAGGATAAAAAACGGCCAGCAAAGTCAAACAGCTATAATATTTCTCCTGCATTAACGAAATCTTACTTTGTGCACTAAATATTCGAAGAAAATAACCCTAAATAATAATTTCATATGATTTTTTTCTAAATCGTCTTTATTGCGGTTATGTGTCACTGTCCAAATATCATTAACAGTTCTATGCGCAAGGTATTTTGTTTTCCAAACTATTAAGTGTTAAAATTGATGTTAACAAATTAGATTTCAGTTATAAATTAAGGTAAATCAAGTATAACCGCAATAAATGTTTTTTGCAGACTTCATAATTCAGTTACAGTTTTATCTGAATAAATTTTTCAACACAAGTCTCATAATCTTTAACATAAATCTCATAATAGTGTTTTGCATTTCTCGACTTTAGCTTACTGTGGTCAAGCTAAAGAAAAATAGTCAAGTTTAATTTAATATTATCTGAAAATCTTATTAAGTTTTATTTTAATTTAACCTAAACATATATTCTATCTAGCTACAAGATACAGATGAAGCATGGAACAATTCTTTTAAATAATATACGAAATATAGTAATAGACTTTAGTTAATTACTACCAACTTATCTCTATAAATTCAATCATATAACGTTAAACAAGAAGTTCATAAAGAAGTAAAATAGCCTACTTTCCTGTTTTTTAAATACTTACTGAAGTTCTAATTGGGTAAAAACTAGGTTTCTAACAGTAAATATCATCAACGACCGTTTCTATACTAGATTCATACACATTAGAAAAAAAAATCGAAACACAGCATCCAGCTATAATTTAAACTTCTAAAAGCCAAAATCAACTCTTTTTCTTAATATTCTTTCGCAAATTAACTTAATATTATTTATCGTCTGCTCTATTTATTTGTAGTTCGAAGATCAATTAAATATTTATTAATAACAAAAGTAATGAAACTACTCCAAACTACATTAAAAAATAAGAAATGTAAATTAAAACTAAGCATTATTGTATTCAAAAATATGCCTTGCCGCTTTCTTGGTAAACAATTAATGAACAACCAAAGAATCAAATTATGCTACATTTTATGACGTCATTCCAAACTGATTCATGAAAATATTATTTTGCTTTAAATATGTTGAAATAAATGAAGTTTCTCATGCCATTGTTGATTTGGCAAGTGATTTAAATGACTCAAAATTGAATTTCAATGCTAATTCGATGGGAAATTCGCCGACAGATAATAGATTTATGTCCGTCCGGACGTACAGACAGACAGACAAAAAGTATGAAAGTTGGGTATCTGAGGTCATAGTTTTCTAAAAAAAAAAAGAATTTTTAAGATCCGATAGATAGAACCGATTTTGAAAGGGGGGTACGAACAGACAGACATACGGACAGACAGATGGACAAACAGACATACGGACATCGACCGCATTTTAATACCTACAGTGATTTAAATGACTCAAAATTGAATTTCAATGCTAATTCAATGGGAAATTCGCCAACAGATAGCAGATTTATGTCCGTCCGGACGTACAGACAGACGAACAAAAAGTATGAAAGTTGGGTATCTGAGGTCATAGCTTTCTAACAAAAAAAAATTTTAAGATCCGATGGATAGAACCGCTTTTGGAAGGGGGGTACGGACGGACAGACAGACAGACGGACGGACGGACAGACAGACGGACATCGACCGCATGTCAATACCTACTTTTTATTTTTTTTAATTCTTTCGAATTAAAAAAAAGAAAAGTAGGCTAAAAATAACTAATAAAAATTGCTAAATTATTTTATTCTTAAGGGAGAATGAGCCCGCTGGACCATGAGTATCCAAACCAAAGTGCCTCAGTGTTAATCCAATTGGAAATTTATTTTCTAAGCCGTATTTCTCCGGCTGTATTGAATATTTTTACAAATAGTTTTTTAATGATAAATGTACATAACTTACAGGTCTCTATAATCCCACTTTTTGAAATAGCTTCGAATATTTTGGGTAAAATTATTTATTGAATATTTTTTAAAAGATTCGAACCAGTTGCAAAAAGTGACATGATTTTGGAGACATGTAAGTCAGCTACATTTATCGCACAAAAAAACGCGTTTGTAAAAATATTAAATGCAGCCTTAAAATGTGGCTTAGAAAACAATTTTTCCCATTGGATTAACACTGAGGCACTTTGAATTGGAGACCCGCGGTCCAGCGGGCTCATTCCCCCTTAAAATAACACAGCAACCACAAAACATGTCAATGTAGCAACAAACGCTACAAGCCCAGAATGGGTTATGCATTGATATTCCAACCACAAAACAGAACTTGTCGCATCTGTTTGACAACTTCGAAACGACCTTTCAAGGGGTTCAAGGTAGCTTATTGAACTCCATATTGCGATTAAAATTGTTTATTAAACACTGGAATATAACTCTGATGCAAATTATGCCATATTTTAATCCAGAAATCAGATTAAATTGTTTGTAAATTCATGGCTGGTACATGCTCAACAGAAATGGACTACGAGTAACATTAAGAACTGGATTAAGTAATCTTGTTACGTGAGTATTACATAAATGACCTCTTTCTATAAAGAATAAGATTCTTTATGGATAAATTATAGTGTATTAAAAAAAGATACTAATTAGACTTTTTACCACAAACCTGTTCTTTCTTCACATCTCTCACTTTTAATTTTTTTTCTTTCTTGAAGATTTTATTAATAATTGGGTTCAGCTTAAACGTTTTTTTAATTAGTTTTCTTGAGTATTATCATTGATCGAGCTACTTTTTAGTATTAAGTATGCATTTTCGGTTGATTTATTTTTGTTTGATTTATTTCAAGCATCATAGTTTCCTGAATGTTAAGTTTCTTAAAGTAAAATTGTAAGGGAAAATTGGCTGTTGATATTGCAATTGTAATTTATACATGAGTTTAATAAACTGAAAAAAAAGAAAAAAACATTTACATTTAGTATTGATACTGCTTTAAAAAGGTAAACTTTAGAATCCACAACAATGACTTGGTCCATTGTTGCAAGCAATCCATTACTACAACCTATGAGAAAGCATGCAAAAAGGAATGAATTTTTCACTACAAAAGTGGTCAATTCATTGTTGTAGATACTGCAGAAGTCTTATAAAAAATTTAGTGTAACTTCATTAACAAAAACAACTTCATTAAATAAGGGTGTTGAAATTTACGCTTGTACACTGCTCAAAACAATTAGGGGAGAACTTTGCGTACTTTTGTTAACCCTTTCAGTTCTTACGTTTTATTTTTTTATTCTAAATATCTAATATTTGTTAAATAGATTCATTATTCATCCATAATGAAATGGTAAAAAACTTTTTTTAAAAATCCTAATTTTTTTAACTAAAATTTAAGGGGCAAAAATCGGAAGCATAACTTTTGAATAAATTATAACAATAATTTTTTCAAAACTTTATTTGTTAAAAAAAAGTTAAAATCAATTTTTAAACATCTAAGAATGCAAGCGTGAAGAATTTAGGGTCAATTTATTTCATAAAATTTTGTGGGAGGAAATTTTATTTTACCTTGTTTTTCATATTTTCATTTAATTGAAACAAACATTATTTAATTCTTCAAAAGACATGATTCTTCCATCTAACGATAAATAAGTGCGAGTTCAACTTAGTGAGAAAAAAATTCGCAAGCTGATGATTCCAAATGGAATCATTGGCAGTAAAAGGATTTAAACCATGCATTCCCCTAATTCTTTTGTGCAGTGTGTAAACGACAAAAATTGTACATTTTATTTTATCTAAAACAGGACACTTTGCTAAATATCTAAATTTAGTAAATGTGTCGAAATTAAGCGGTAAAACCTTAAAGCACGGTTCCACTACAGTGACATACTCTTTAAGAAGCATTCATTACCTACCCTCAGCACAATCACAACAATGTCAATGGCATTATCAACTGATGTAACATTAGATGCATTGTTATCCTTTTGCTCACGCACTGATGCATCAGCTCAATTCACGTGATGTCATGCTTTGTGCCTTCATATCGGTATGTTAGTATAATAACATTGTAATTAACATTTCGAAAAAATATTATTATAGTTTCTATTCAATAATGTATTAAAAATTGAACAATTTTGTTAGTTATTTGTAAAAAAAATTAACAAAAAGTTTAATTTGTTCGATTGTATTAACTAATCACATATAATACACATCATCTCTTGCAGCAGCCTACGATATTGTGTGATCCACAGGTCATATGTCGATTTGATAATACAATTTTAGCATGATATCGCATTGACATCGAAAGGATATTATATAGTGTACAACTAAGAATACATACAAAGCCATTGTACAGGCTAGATGTAATTTAAGTTGCATTTTAAACTGAGAACTTATAATCAGGATCGAAATATTGTGAGCGATTCATACGATTACATGACGATTTGATCCTAAAATTTAAGCAGGCATTAACATCGAAACGATATGTCACTATATTGTGTACAATTAAGAATGTATAGAAAGTTTTTATACGGGCTGATTTTATATACTTAAAATTACGTTTTAAACTGATAACTGATAATAAGAATGAGAAATGTGCAGGAGAATTAATAAAGACATTTTGTTTGTCCATCAGCAATGGAATGGTGGAAGAAGCAAATAATAATGAAGAAATAGTGCGATGTGAAAAGCCGGAATATAACTACCGATAGAAAGCATTGTAAGGCTATGTCCTCACTACGACATCAAACGCCACAAAGGCAACAAACGCAACAAAATTTGGCGACCGCCAAGCGCGCCAAGCAATGCAATAGCATGGTGGTTGACTCTGCCAAGTTGCCAAGTTTTGTTGCCTTTGTGGCATTTGTTGCCTTTGTGGCGTAGTCAGGACATAGCCTAAGGATTAGTTAATACAGCAGATTTTTTTTCACCTTCTCCATTACTTAATTGCATTTTTCCTAACAAAACTCCCCCATTCCATTGTAATGCTAATAAATATTACATAATTTTGAATAGTTGTTCTTATTTTAATTCCAGATTAAATCGCAATTAGATTAAAACTAAGTAGCACTTGATTTTATACAATTTCCTCTCCATATCAACTCGTTAATATAAGTCGGAACCGTATAGAGCTGTACCAGATTTTTGGATATTACCCGGCATGCACTGCTTCCATAAATGGCACCGGATAGGTTAACTAAAGTGACTTCCCGGCATGCACCGCTTCATTGAAGGTTGCTACGTCATCTGGTACAACTCAATTCGAAATACATCATATGATTATCATTCACGATATTACGCGTTACTCACTAAGTGCTCAAAAAATGCGAAATTTACTTGAAACTTTGTTAAACCCAAGCTCAGCGATATAGGAACCAGGTCACGTACAGAAAGTGAAAGCGAAGGTTTTGAACCTGAAATCGTCCATCGACATCCGCTAACAACACTTTCATTGCCCCATTACGCGGCAGAATTATATCCCAGCTGCGTACTGTAAAAGGGTTTTGATGGTTGTTTATGGTAATGGAAATGAATTTGGATTGCAGATGCTCAGTAGCGATCGTGTTTTAATGGAAAAACTTAATTAAGATACAACTTTTTATTGTCCTTTTAATGTATGGTAAGAGTATAATGAAATATAACTCGGATTAAAACGTTATGTTTTGTAATCGCTTATACAAGTTAAAAGTTTGGTGAACAATTTGAAATCGGCATAAAGAACTGAAAGGCGTTATGAATATTTTGAGATTTGTGGAACTGAAATGTGGCTATGAACAATTCAAAATGTAAGGCATTGAAAGAATCTATGAAACTTTAATAATGTAAAGCCCTTTAAATATAGTACACATAAACATTTTAAAATTAAATTTAAGGAAAAGTGCTATAATTTATCTGAAATTTAAGATCTTAAAAGATGTGTGTGCCATGTGAAAAAAAAGTAAACCCCTTATATTTACCAAACATTTCAAATTTTTTACTGTCATATAAAATTAAGAACATGAGGTTACTGAAAATTCACAAACAACTCAAAATTCTATATTCTCTATGAAAAAAATAGTAAAAGTATTCAAAGGAATTTAAAATCATTCTTAATTTCGGAATGCATCTTATTTTATAAGAAACATAAAAACAGACAAAAGTCAATGAGTGACATGTTTTAAGTATTTCGGGAAACCGTAGCTGGTTTTCGAGCATTTTTTTCTTTTTGCTTGCGATTTTTTTTATATATTTTGAAGAAAACAGGATATCACTGGATATCACTACCTTTCTTGCACTTTTATCTACAAACTAGCGTTACTATTTTTGCAGACTCCGTTTATCTATAAATTTCGAAACCACTGTGATCTAGAAATTGCAAAACTCCGGCAATCGTAAAATTCCAAAAGTGCGGTGATCTTAAAATTCGGAAACATCAGCGATCGAGAAATTACAAATACAAGGCGAGAGTAATATCCAGAAGAGAGGTCCGGCTATCGAAAATTTGGATTTCTAAAATTTTAGATCACCATCTATTCTAAAGTGGCGAAACTCTAATGATTTTAAAATAGGAAAACTCCGGTAATTGAATAATTGTGAAACTTTGGTTATTCTGTAATCGCGAATCTTCGGGGATGCTATAATCGCGAAAAATCATTGAACCCATAGACATGAAATTTCTGTAATTCTATTATTGCAAAAATTCCGGTGATTTAACTACAGTATACGTCAAGAGTTTGTGGATATATTTTAAAAAAGGGGCATTTTTTCAATAATAAATATTTTCCCAAACATGCTCCTAGATAAAGGGCATTTACTCAGAGTTTTTTTAGTTAGTACCACAGGTTTCTCCTAAGAACCTTTATCGAATTTCTAACGTTGTTCATGAACTAAGTCACCAGTTGGCACCCTCCCCCCGCCCCGTGACTCATTTCTGAATTAAGGCCCTGAAAAACATGCCCCACTTGAAAACTACCCCCGGTCTCTCTTTTGCTTTGTGGAATCCAATTACTCAAAGAGTGGTTCGGCCAAATTTTAAATCTTTACGACTAGTATGGTTATCATTTTTAATCAATTTTAATTTAACATTTTTATTCAATTCAATTTCGATTCAAAAAAACTGTGCATTGATAAAAACGAGTAGGTTTGTAACATAATCTGTCACTTAACCCGCTTCCACACAACAGTTAAGTTTAACAGGTAAAAAAGGCGCCAAACACAGCATTAATTCTACATTAAACATTTACATGCTAAAATTGGCTAGTTTCATTTATTTTATTTCGAAAATTCAATAATTATTACTTATCGCTTGCAAAAATTATTTTATATTCCAAAGAATAAATATGTAATATGTCTGGCTTTTAAATAGAATGAAAATATTGCGTATCTACATACAAAGAATCTCGTAGGGAAATATATTTGACGTCATTTCAAACTAATCGATGTCGTAAAAATAATTTTTTTTTAATTAAATTAAAGTTAAAGAAAGCAAGAATTAAAGTTTCTCGAACGATTGTTGCGAATGGCAACGGTGATTTAATTCTAATAAAAATGGCTTCCTATGCTTTTTAAATGAGCATTAAATTTCGCAGTTTTTTAAATAATTGAAGTACTTCGAATTCTTTTCTGAAATTTTCAATGTGTTCTAATTTCGATGCGCTGAATTTTTTGACGTATCACACTTGTCCGTAGCATTTGTAGTGTGGGCTATGAAAGTGGGTGACAGACAGACGGACGGACTAAACGATTATAATACATTCCAGTTTTTACGTTATAAACGTAGTGTGGAAGCTAAAAACTGTAAAAAATGATAAAGAAACAGAAATTTATAATGAGCGTGAGGCTCTGTGGGACTACGCCTCCGGTCCCGGTTTCACCTGTTAAAACTCAACCCAACTTTCCATCCCTACTCCAATTTCTTCAAAAGGAATCGCTAACCTCATTATCCCCACCATCTTTAAAATAAAAAAGAAGAAGACCTTGGTATGTACAAGAAGCAGAAGACTTTTATCACAACCTGAAGTGTGGGGTCATTGAATCCAGGTGAAAGTGCTGCCGAAGATTCTCTTCTTATTGGCAAAAGTTAATTGGCCAAGTCAATGAACGGGATCGTTTCTTAGCCAAGACGCCAGATTGCGAAAAAGATCGTGGCTTTACGGTACGTAGGGGTTTTCCCCTCTCTTTTGCATCAAGAAAATTCCGGTTTGGAATGTGAAATCGAATATTCGTATTAGTTTTTTTGGTGTCTTAAGGTTTGGTACAGGTTGCCTTGCGAAAGTTTGGAGGAGATTGATATGGTTTCTATAGTGATGGATAGTGTTTTGAGTTTAGTAGCTATGGCGGTTTTTCATAAAAAGTTTATATTGTCAAAATTTGTATTTGATTGAGGACCTCGCAGCTCATATACAGAAGAGAGACACCTCCATATAGCACAAGTTTTGCAAGAAAATATACAACTTTAGGTTGTAGCCAATGCTTTTCAAACTCATCCAAATAATAGTTATATTATAATAATAGTTTCTATATTATACATATTTCATCCTAATAGTAGTTTATAATATCTAAAACTTTTTTAAGTGTATTTAAGAGGATATATACAAATTGCAATGGGAAAACGAACAAATCTAATTTTTAATTGAATACGGATTTTAAATCAAACTGAGTAAAATTTAAAGAAGAAATAGCAGTCAAACATACCATAAAATATTGAAATAAAAGGGCTATTTATGTGAAAAAAATTTCAATTATTTTGAAACTATGGGAAAACATACTAGAGAGTTTAAATGTTATTTTAATACAACACCAAAAAATTCGTTATTTTCATCGATTTTGAGGTACCGAGTCCCCTTAATTTGTGCAAATAAAAATAATTTCGAACTACATTGCATGACGAAATGCGGTTTCTTCATATTCATCACCGTTATTATGGCCCATCCCAACATCAGAAGATTGCAAAACGTGTCTGGAAAGAAAGTGAAAGAGCATCGCTTCCTTGACCGTTGACTCACCTCCGAGGGTTTAAATTCCTCAGTGGCCAAAATCCGCGGTTCAAGTCACCGTCTCATCCGTCCTACTGGTTTCGTACCTTCTTTTTTTATATAAATGTATAGAGACAGATAGTTTGTAAAGTGCACATTTGTTTTGGTTAGATGAACATTGAACTAGAGCTTCATGCTTCATTAAGTATTTTGTAATATTTGATATTGTATTGAGTCTTGTGTGAATGTAAAACAAGAAGTTCATAAAGAACTAAAATAGCCTACTTTCCTGTTACTTAAATACTTACTGAAGTTCTAATCGGGAAAAAAACTAGGTTCCTAAAGTAAATATCATCAACAGCCGTTTCTACACTAGATTTATACACATTAGAAAAAAAAAATCGAAAACACAGCACCCAGCTATAATTTAAACTTCTAAAAGCCAAAATCAACTATTTTCCTTAATATTCGTTCGCAAATTAATTAAATATTATTTATCATCTGCTCGTGATTTATTTGTAGTTCGAAGAATAAATATTTATTAATAACAAAAGTAATGAAACTACTCCGAACTGCATTAAAAAACAAGAAATGTAAATTAAAACTAAGCATAATTGCATGCAAAAGTATGCCTTGCCGCTTTCTTGGTAGATAATTAATGAATAATCAAAGAATCAAATTATTCTACATTTTATGACGTCATTCCAAACTGATTCATGAAAATATTATTTTGCTTCAAATATGTTTAAATAAAGTTTCTCATGCCATGGTTGATTTGGCAACAGTGATTTAAATGACTCAAAATTGAATTTCAATGCTAATTCAATGGGAAATTCGCCGACAGATAGTAGATTTATGTCCGTCCGGACGTACAGACAAACGGACAAAAAGTATGAAAGTTGGGTATCTGAGGTCATAGCTTTCTAACAAAAAAAGAATTTTTAAGATCCGATGATTAGAACCGATTTTGGAAGGGGGGTACAGACAGACAGACAAACGGACAGACAGACGGACAGACATACGAACAGACAGACATACGAACAGACAGACAGATGGACATCAACCGCATTTCAATACCTACAGTGATTTAAATGACACAAAATTGAATTTCAATGCTAATTCAATGGGAAATTCGCCGACAGATAGTAGGTTTATGTCCGTCCGGACGTACAGACAGACGGACAAAAAGTATGAAAGTTGGGTATCTGAGGTCATAGCTTTCTAACAAAAAAAGAATTTTTTAGATCCGATGATTAGAACCGATTTTGGAAGGGGGTACAGACAGACAGACAAACGGACAGACAGGCGGACAGACAGACGGACAGACATACGAACAGACAGACAGATGGACAGACAGACAGTTGGACATCAACCGCATTTCAATACCTACAGTGATTTAAATGACTCAAAATTGAATTTCAATGCTAATTCAATGGTAAATTCGCCGACAGATAGTAGATTTATGTCCGTCCGGACGTACAGACAGACGGACAAAAAGTATGAAAGTTGGGTATCTGAGGTTATAGCTTTCTAACAAAAAAAGAATTTTTAAGATCCGATGATTAGAACCGATTTTGGAAGGGGGGTACGGACAGACAGACGGACAGACGGACAGACGGACATCGACCGCATGTCAATACCTACTTTTCATTTTTTTAATTCTTTCGAATTAAAAAAAGAAAAGTAGGCTAAAAAATGACTTTTAGATTGATAATTAAAACTTTAAGAAATATGAATAGGCAGAAATATAAAATCGAATACTCAACACTATATATAAATTAATGTAAACACATTGTTTTGTAATTGAAACGAACATATATATATATATATATATTATATATATATATATATATATATATTAATATATATATATATATATATATATATATATATATATATATATATATATATATATATATATATATATATATATATATATATATATATATATTATATATATATATATATATATATATATATATATATATATATATATATATATATATATATATATATATATATATATATATATTATATATATATATATATATATATATATATATATATATATATATATATATATATATATATATATATATATATATATATATATATATATTTCATTGCAGTGTTATAATTTCTGCCATTCATCGGCCTTTGACCGTAAACTTGGCTTCGAAGGTAAAATTCCACAGTGGCCAAAATCCGTTATTCAAACCGTCTCATAAGACCTACTGGTTTGGTACCTTCTTTTTTTATACAAAAATATATGGAGAAACAGTTTTGGGAAAATGCACAATTGTTTGGTTAGATGGACATTGAACTAGAGCTTCGGTTAAAGTGATGCATTGACCATTTTGATTCATTATTTTACTAAACTAAGATATTTAAAAATATAGTAAATAACCACATTTAATTTTTATTATAATTAAAACAAACTTCTATACATTTCATTGCAATGTCCTAATATCTGCCTTTTTACGGCAACGGTTCTTTGACCGTTGATTCGCCTTCAAGAGTTAAATTCCTCAGTGGCCAAAATCCATGGTTCAAATCGCCGTCTCATCAGTCCTACTAGTTTTGTACTTCTAGGTAATAAAACTTCCATTTGTTTTGGTTAAATGAACATTGAACAAGAACTTCATTAAGTACACTCTTAAAACAAAAGAGTGAAATTCATTCCTATAGGAGAAGTGCATTTTCAGCACCGGAAAAGAGTGGAAATTAACTCAGACTGAGTTAAAACCTCTCGTTTTAAGAGTGTAGGACGCAGATTGTTTTCTTTTATTTCTTTTATCCACTCCGAAAAAGAGTGAAATCCACTCCTATAGGGGAAGTGCATTTTCGGCACGGAAAGGAGTGGAAATTAACTCAGACTGAGTTAAAACTGCTCGTTTGTTTTAATAGTGTATTTGGTTGGAAGCGCGCACACAGTTACAAATATTTTACTTGATTTCACCGTAATAATGATGGTTCCTAACAGCTGCAAGAGTTGTTAGGTGAAATGTTTATTTTTCGGTATTTGATCGAACCACTTTTCAGGTTTTGGAAACAAACAAGTAGGTTTGTAACAGAATCTGTCCCTTAACCCGCTTCCACACAACAGTTGTGTTTAACAGGTAAAAAGGCGACAAACACAGCATTGATATTCTATATTAAACATTTACATGCTAAATTTAGCTAGTTTCATTTGTTTTATTTCGAAAATTCAATAATTAATACTTATCGTTTGCAAAAATTAATTTATGCTTCAAAGAATAAATAAGTAATATTCCTCGCTTTCAAATAGAATTAAAACATTTCATATCAACGTACAAAGAATCTCGTAGTGAAATATATTTGACTTCTTTTCAAGCTGATCGATGTCGCAAAAATAAATTTATTATAATTTATTGTCTAAAAGAATTAAAGTTTCTCGAGCGATTGTTGCGATGGCAATGGTGATTTAATTCTAATAAAAATGGCTTCCTATGCTTTTAAAATGAGCATTAAATTTGGCAGTTTTTTAAATAATTGAAGTACTTCGAATTCGAATTATTTTCTGAAATGTTCAATGTATTCTAGTTTTGATGCGCTGAAATTTTTGACGTATCACACTTGTCCGTAGCATTTGTAGTTTGGGCTATGAAAGAGGGTGACGGACAGACAGACGGACTGAACGATAATAATACCTTCCACTTTTTACGTTATAAACGTAGTGTGGAAGCTAAAACATGACGAAATTACGACGAATCGAATCAGTACGAAATTTTTAACAGTGTAACTTATTAATGTCTACAACATTTTATATTGAGAAAAAAACTATTTCTAATTAAAAGTTGATTATTTATACTTTTCGATACTTTAATTGCTAATAGAGTTGTTGAAATATTTCTTAGAAATTATCATTACTTTTGTTTACTCTATTCTTAATCGATATTTTCTAGCTCTTCTGATATTTAACGGATTTGACTAAATATTTTAATTGAGAAATTATTTTATCTATTTTTAGTAATTGGCGAAGGATTATTTTTTTTAATTTGCCAAACAAAAATGTATTTGAGATCCACTTGAAGGGGATTTCAGAATATAATAATACATTTATTTGTATAAAAAATATTTTTCTATTCTTTGGACTGGAGAGCTATTTGAATAGGACATGCTTACCAGTCAAGGTGTCGAAAATACACCACACACAAACACCTTGTTTAACGTGTGGGCGCATATTTATACAAACAGTGTTAGTCCTCAACTCATCTGTGACAAATCAGCATTCCCTCAACCGGAAAGCAACTCCTTTCTTAACCAACGATATAACACAATTTCAAAACAGAAAATAAAAAAAAAAGAATCCCCATTCCAAAAATCGAACTATTTATACCACGCCGCGTGGGTTCCATCTTTTGAGCGAGTCCAGCTCCAGCCACCCTCTACAACAATGGCTAAAAGTTCTTTGGGTGCAGGCAAAGGAATCTTTCTTCGGGTGGTTCCTGAAAAGAGCCGGCCATCAACAGTGACCCATTGTCGTCTTCCGATCCATCAGAGGCTAAAAAGGAGCCTCCAGCCAACCGCACAGATGGATTTGTCCAACTTCATAGGAGAACAAAAAAATTTGCAAAGTTCTTGTTAGCGCCTAACATGTACTGTACGCGTTCGCGAGTCGGATCGGACCTCCCGGGGTCAGTTTGAAGGAACATTTCTATGACTTATGTACTTCTGGAATCACCTGGAAGTGTCCATTCTTGAGCTAAATCGTGAATTTGTGCGTGTCGCGTGTATGGAGTGCGTATTTATAGTTCTGTGAAGCTATGGTTATGCAAAATTATGGTTCTGTGAAGTACTGATTGGTACAAGTAATATCTTTAACTGATATCTATAAGTTATAAAATGTATCTTACGGTAGATTTTTTGAATTTCATAAAATAACACAGAATAAACACAGGTTTTCATTTGAAAATATTTACTACATTGTTAAAAATGTGTCACTTGGTTTCACCAAAAATATGGATCCTAGTAGCTGTAACGACTGTGTGTGGTGAAATGTTTTTGTATTTGGTTAAACCACGGTTAACCTAAGTTTTTTTTCCAAAATCAGAAAAATTGTTCGGATTTTTTTGTTCATCCGAATACCAAAAATATGGTGAAAACTTTCATCACACAGTCGTTGAAGCTATTAGCAACCATATTTTTGGTGAAACCTGGCATAAATATTCAACTGTGAAAGTATTTGAATATATAGTGACCAGCTTTTGTTTTCCAATCCATCAGAACAAAAAAGAAGTTGTATATAGTTACCGCATAAATGGATTTGTCCAACTTCATAGGAAAACAAAATCTCGATTTCTTGTTGTATTCAAATAGCAAGGGTTCTCCTTGGTGTCAATTGGAGAATTTTTTTCGAACTTAAGATTTCTGCAATCCTGTCAACACTTCGACATTTTGATATTCTTAAATTATTTTACTAAAAATTTCAATGGGGTCTTTTCAAAAAGTTTCTTTTATCTTTGGAATTTATTTTTGTTTGTATGCCTTCTTTGTTACCTATCTATTATTAAAAGGAAAAATTTTATTAATCCCCGATTTCTAAAAGAACAAATTTTTAATCGTTGAAAATTTTGACTTTTTATACTTACATTATTTTATGAAAGGCAGATTTAGTTTCTTGAGTGCTCAACCCTAAAGAAAATTGTTTTTTACCTTGAAACTATGATTGCTTTTCAAACGCCTTCTTTATAAAAAAAATACTTTCCGCAATACTGCAAACAATGTAAATATTTAAGCTAAGATTTATTTTAAAACCAAACATTTAATGCAAATTTTGGCAAAATTTGGGGGAAATTGTGGTCCACCCGGAGTCCGACTTGTTGGAAAATACGTTAGCAGGGTTGGAGCGTGTAACGGTGGGGTTCGATTCCCGCCGAATTTCGAAAACTGTTGTACTTTTTCTTTTGCTATGACAGTAACAAAATTCTTCTTTTCCTGTCACTTCCAACGGCTCTTATCAACGGGTCTTTCGGCACAGTTCGGCTTAAATTTAATTATTTAAAATGTAACGTTTGACAACGTCGAATTTTCGTTCTTAACTTTTTCCGCATGTCCCCATTTCTTTAGACTTGGTTCTCTTTGAAACACGGTAAGATGGTTAAATTTTAATTTTTCCTATAACTTGAAATTTCTAACAGTAACTGTGATTAGTTACTTTTCATATTAAGTAACTGTAACTTTAACAAAGTTACTTTTTAAAAGTAACTTTCTAATCTCTGGAAAAACACATTGAACTTTTGATCAACAAGAATTATGAAAAGGCTGCTTACTCTTATTCTGTAAACCTTTTTGTCTGACTATTCTGGTGTGAATGTCAATTCACAATACCTTGGAGAAGCAAAATACTTCTAATGAAGTCTTCTGTTAAAGTCAGCATAAATGTGAAAACTGCTTATTAAAATAAGTGATATTCTTAACTCTTAAACTTCCACACACTATTTTAAGTCTTGTTCCACACACTATTTTAAGTCTTGTTAAAATGTCTAATAATGTTTTACGAAATTTTTAATTGCATTGTTTTGTATAACAATGTAACCCAAAACAAAATAATGCATTCACTAATTTTGGTTATTACATTGTTATTGTTGTTTATTCCAAAATTTTAAATAATGAGCACAGATTACATAACAATTGTGCTTAATTTCTAGTTGCGAGAAAGAACCTTTAATACACGGATTTTTAATTATAAAAAACACCTTTCGAATAAATATCGTATCTAGATAAAAATCATATCTGTGTTAAGTTCATCTTCTCATAGTATTTTTAAAAAACATTCTTAGAATAATCAGGTTTGCTTTCTAATTTTGATTTTATTTGATGGGTATGATGTTACGGATAAAAACTAGTTTAGTAATTGAATTTTTAGTTCTCAGTAGAGGTGATTATTTATGAGAGAACAAAATAGGAATAAAAGACAGAAATTACTACATTGCAATTTAATACACCAAAGTTTTTTTTAAATTATAAAATAATATGTTAACCTTACTTTATATACAACTGGTCTTGTTCACGTTCACATTTCAATTAATACATCTTTCTTAAAATTTTAGTTTTCAAACTAAAAATGCAATTCTTTTTTAACATTGGATCACACAAAGCTCATTCCTCAATGCAATATCAAATACACTGCTAAAAATCTGGCTCTTGGTATCACCAGAAATATGGTTCCTAGTAAGCTGCAAATTCTGTTTTGTGAAATATTTCACCATATATTTGGAATTCGGTTAAACCATAATCCAGGTTTAGGTTTCCGAAATCTGAAAAGTGGTTCAATCAATTCAAAAGATAAGGTGAAATATTTCACCACACAGCCGTTGTAGCTACTAGGAACCTTTTTTTCTTTTGGTAAAACCTAGTATGAAATTTTTAACAGTGTATTAAATAATTTGTTTTTGTACATTGTTTCATCATTAACACAAGTTATTTTCAAAATTCCTATTATATTATGAAATAAAATGCATTAATAAAAAGTATATTGAACAATTAACACCCATGAAACCCAGCAATTTCTAAAATTCAATCATAAAAAACTAAAAACAATCTCTCCCGTTGGCCCATTACTGAGCCATTGACCCACACCGTGTGTCACGCCAATCAGTGTGTCCGCCCAAGTGTCAGCAATTAAAACAAACTAACTCTTCGCACTCGGGCGAGACAAGTCGCACTTCTGTCGCCCCCGTAACAGAGTCAATATTGGGTGGCCACCATTTTGGAAAACCAATCGCTCATCAACCTGTCACAAAATATGAAAGTTAAAAATACGAAAGTAAGGCTGAAGGGATTACGGTAAACAGCAGTATCTAGACTAATGACTTGGACCATTGTTGTAAGAACACAACAACTCTAACCTACAACAAAGTATATATATTGTCTGAACTATTTCAGGGCAAAAATGGTCCAATTCATTGTTGTGGTTACTGCAGTTTACCTGCTCACGGAGGACTAGGTGTTTATTGTTTTTTGGTGATTGATGGCAGATACGTGATTGGTTTTGCAGATTATTGAATTTTAACTTTTGAGCATGAGTGTGGCTAAGTGGTTAGGACTCTAGCCCACGCCAGTGGCGGCCTTGGATCAAGTCAGTGTTTGATAATTCAGATTGTTGGAGCTGTATTTTATGTTTGAATTTAAATGAAATTATGCTCCAAGAATCTGCTGTATTTTAGTCGAGAATTGAATCCGAAGTTTTCAATTTATGATGCAATGTCAAAGATACTTTGTGCTCAAAGAAGATCATCTCTTATATCACCGACAAAACATTAAGTCGTTGATATTTCAGTTACAGATTTTTTAAATTAATTTTTTTTATGATTTAAATTTTGGTATTTTTGAGGCTACGTTAGTTTTAATCAATTATTTTTTAAAGAATAGTTAAATAATAAATATCAAAAATATCTTCTAGATGTTCTTAAATAAACAGTTTTTACATTAAACAATTTACAAGTTAGGTTTCTCTCTGAGAGAACCTTGGATCAAGTCAGTGTTTGATAATTGGTACCGTTTTCGACTTACTCTTATTAACTTACTTACCTTTACGGATAACATTTCGTTATGAAGATTTTGGTAAAAAGTTCAATTTGGGTGTAAATTTAACTGTATGAGCATATATTTTAAAACTAATTTTTCTGGGTAACAGATTTTTTTTTAATCTTAATTCGGTCTTATTTTGAATTTATGATTTTATAATAATTTCTGCAATTGTTCGTTAAGCGGCCTCAAGATGTGTGGGACAAAGTCTGAGCTTCACAATTTAAAAATTACAAAAGTAGAATATCAAAAACAAATTCCTTATCTATAAAATGTTGACATTTATGAATTGCAAGAAAGACTGGAAAAAAATGTAAGAAAAATCCGGTACTAACGCTCAGTATAGGAATTATTATCGAAATAGAAAATCCGATGGTCTCTCTCATTACAGTAAATTGTCCTTTAAATCAAAAAACAAATTCAAACAAAATATACTGTTGGGTTTTAATCGGTGTCTCATACATATATTTCAAGTGGTCAAATTTCATGCTGTAGAGCCCAATAGCGGCGTTGAGGCCAGCTCAGGTATTGGTATTTTGAATGTAGTGCTCCTCACCTCAAAAGCATCATAATATAAATCTCTTAAGTACTCTTAAGTACATTTCTTGAATTAAACACGCCAAACCAAATAAAAAAAAAGCTCCAAGAATGAGGATGTAAAACACTGAAAAAAATCATCTAATTTACCATCACAGTGGATGGTAAAAGTGCTCCCAACAAACTGTGCTGTGAATTTACACATGAGGAAAAATTTATTGTGTGTCACCAACGAAAACGTTTGTTTCACTGGCACAAATTGGATTTTATATTTAAACGTTATTGGAGTAAGTTGTTTGTGTGACTCTGTGCGTAAAAAAACATTCCTTTTCTGTAAAATGAACACCACAAAGATGTAAAAAGATAAGCGCAAAATGTGCTGTAATTTTACACAAATGTTCCACAGTGGGAGACTCAATCGATCATTTTCCTGTAACAAAAGGTAAAAAGTAAAGTAAGAAAAGATAATTGAAAAACTTAAGACATGAGATGTTTATATTTCCTTTGGTAATTAATATGGCTTGACAAATAATTGATTGGTTATGTTAATATTATTTCATTGATTTTCTATTTTCGAAATATACGATTCAAAGTTTTAACTTCGTATCGATTAATGTAAACGATTATTAACATTCCGTTTAAAATAATGAAGCAGGTATTCGAAGAGGTTAAAGTTATGATTTGGATTTTCAAATGTGGTGCCATCTTCGAAAACGCATTTTCCATATGTAAACAAAGCGTTACAAGAAGCAAAGCTCTCATTCTGATTAATTTATTAATCATGTCTTTTTTATATTAGCAATGGTGTGTGGTCAGGCTAAGGGCCTAGTAATATTTTGCGACTCAAAGGCCGCCCTCCAAGCAATTCTAAAAGGACATTCTTCTATCACCCAAGAAATCATCTCAGGTCTTCAAGATCTTCAGACTATAAACAAGACCTGCATCCTCCAGTGGATTCATGCACACGTCGACATAGAAGATAATGAAACTGCGGATAGATTGGCCAAGGAGGGCAGAGACCTCAACACTAGCTGCAGTGATGTTTCTCTTCAGGATGCGAATGCAGTGGCCAGATATAAGCTTAGAGAAAAATCCATTCAGACCAAACATCTTCTCTCTGAAATAACTGCGAACAGATCTACTCTTAAAACCATAACTAGGCTGAGAACCGGACACCACAGGGTATGAAGATAATGGAATGGGAGAGATCTATAGAGTGTAAATTGTCTGATACAAGCTTACGACTCTTTCATATGTCGGCTATGAGCGCCAGCTTGAGAAAGATTGGAGTATGCCGACTATGTAATCGTAGGAGACACATAAGCAAGTCGTATGAAATTATCAAATTCACGACACATATAGAGTTCGACTTCATGACACGACAAAAAAAAAATGTGTGTGTGGTGTCCTCTGTAAGGTTGAATGTAAATAAGGCGAATGACAATAATAATGAGGTCTCCCTGAAACCACACTACAGCTCTAACGAACAGAGCTAGTTCCAGTACTTCCTGGAAGTAAAAGTAAATTTTTCGAGAATATCGCGCATGTGCAAAGGGTACCTGTAATAGAATTTTAATTTTATACAGTTATTGTAGTTATTTTATAGGATATATGATTACTTTTAAATGTACATTGATTTATTGAGTGGAAATCGAAAATCGTGTAGTGTTACACACCCACAGTTTTCATTTTTTTGTTTAAAGTGTACTAGTACCGCCCGCAATTGTCATTTAAATTATTTATACCATGTGAAAATATATATACACGATCATATACTCAGGGGCTCATAGTGTTAACCAACTAATATCCCAACCTATCGAAATCAGATCCCTAAAACTCCCTGTATAACTGAACCAACCGATTCCCACGTTCCAAGTATTTCCTCCAGTATTACCCAAAACCAAACGGAAAACTATTTGACCGAAATGTTGGTAAAATAATCCCAGAGGTCCTCTACTTCATTCTATTCGGGCAGACCGCTTGCCGGATGTCGGGTAAAGAGACCGGGCATTATTATTATTATCCGGGGAAACTGTTAAAATCGGGTAGCTTGTGTCTTCCCAGATTTTCCCACCCTCTGGGATAAAACTCCCACGATCGACCCACTCACCCACTGATCTTGAATTTCTTTTCCTCTATTGTTGAAGAGAGTCGCCAGGTGGAGTCGCCAACCTTGCCAACCGCTCAGGTATATGAGTGGATTTGGCGTACCTGCGTGGCTTTGTGGGAATTGAAGGTGTTTGGAATGAGGAGCGAATGTTGCTGGAGTTTCAGTATCGCCAACTTATTATTTTTTTTTATTTAATTAGAACATACTCACACTACAGATAAAAAAAATCCAATTACAGTGGTGCAAAGAAACAACACAGACAAATAAAACACCAAAATATAATCACAAATACACTAAAAAATACTATAAAAAGTCATATAATCAGTTAAAAATTCGAACACATGTAGCTTTAAAAACTTTATAAGACATATTAAAAAAATCCAGATCATTGGAGAACTTATTGTGTAATTTATAAAATTTATATAAATAAAAATTTGCAATAATATTTGATTTTGTAAGGACGTTAACAAATAAACGATGGTTTCTTAAAAATCTACATAGAACAGCAAAATAAACAGAATTAAGAATATCAACACAATCTATTTCATTATTTAAAATTTTATAAAAGAACAAAACACACACAGAAAAGATCACGTCCGTAGTTAACAGTTGAAACATAGAAAGTATCCCTCAAGTATAGGTAGAAGATATTAATTGAAAACTCGTATGTGTGAATGAATGAGTGTGATAATACTTAAAATATAAATAATAATATAAAATTTTGAATTTACTTTGAACACTTATTTTTAATTTGTTCAAGAATCGAACTTGTAGTCCAATATAATAGCTACTGTAGTCTGTAATATTTTGTTCTTTCATGAATAATTGTCGTGTAGTTAGACACGTTTTTTTTTTTATTTATTAAGCACATTAAAAAAATTCCAAATCAAACCTAAAAATATAACATCAGCAGGTTTTTTTTTTCAAATGCTAACTGGTGATTATTGGGAAGTGCCGATAACAGCATTGCGTAAAAATATCATGCTATATTACAGAAAACTTCTAACAGCTAAGTTGCCAGAAATTATGTTATGCAACGCAAAAAATCTGTTGACTGAATTTTCCCGTAGCAAAGCAATACAGACGTGCCTATTTTTGTCTAACAGATATTTTCTGTGCTAGTAAATTCTGTAGTAGGCAGAATACGCTAGAGAGAAAAAAAAAGTCAAGCCATAACCCGTGTACGTCGTCGATGGCATATGTACCAGGCACACTGGCCACTACACTCTTGAGGAAACAGAAGTGTTTTGTATAAATCAAATTTTCTTTTTGTAACCAAACAGAAAAAATCTGTTCTCAGCAGGTGCAATCTGTATCAGGTCTTCAAATTTCATCAGTTTACAGAGAAAATTAGCAATTTGACAAACTGAGATAAAAAAAAACCCAGAAAAAACTACATTAGTTTGAGGAAACGGAAATTTTCTGAGTAGTTTTAGATATTCTCCTTGTAAAAGTAGCAAAATGAAAATCATTAACTCATTTTTTGTGATTAGATTTTTTTAAATCAAAAAAAGGCAATGTTATGCCAATTCTGGCAACACATTTGTTATCCTCTTCTTTCCAATACCCCCATAAAAAACGCTTTAAAAAAACTGTCGATATTTTTCGAGGTCACCAGGCTAGTGTGCCATCCCTCCCACATTGGGTTTCAGGGTTGGTTTTTTTAGTTCCTTAGTCCCTCTAGTGTTATTGTCTGGGGCGGGCATTTCGCCTGGGAAATTTCGACCGCCTTGTAAACAGTACTTTCACTGTTAGACCTTCCATTGTCCGTACCCACCCGTTACGGCCAAGAAAAATACCGCTGTTGTGTTCGTGATTTTGACCGTTTTTTATGCAAATTTTTGACTTACGTAGTTTGGAATTTTTACTCAAGCAATTTGTAGTTTTATTTTACTTCATATAGCAGTAATCTCTTTGTTAGAATTTGTTCCATTATCTGTAACCGTTAATTCCTCAAAATTATATTGAGTTTGACTATTTTATGCTTAGATTTTGACCGTTTTATATGCAGATTGTGACCGTTTTATATGCAGATTTGGACCGTTTTATATGCAGAATTTGACTCATGTAGTTCAGAATTTTACTGAAGTAATTTGTTGTTTTATTTCCAATCGTATAACAGAACTCTCGCTGTCAGGTTCCATTATCTCTATATCATCAAAAAAATATTAGTTTTATATGTAGAATTTGACTCTTATATAGTTTGGATTTTTTACTCAAGAAATTTTTTATTTTAATTCCCATCGTACAACAAACAGTACTCTCACCAAATATTTGGATTGTATTATCACAAATTTTAAGCAAATTAAGTGGAAACATGAATAAGTTACACTTACAGTGTTTTGCGTAGGACATAGTAAGTTTAATTATTTTATTCTGTTATTAAGTACTTCTTTATATTATAGTTTCAAAGGCAATTGGAAACAAGGTTGCTGTTTAAATGTCCTGTTGTCGAAATATACCTTAGGGGAGACAGCTTTCAAAGTCAATTTTACCGATCGCATATAGGACGTAACTATTTTTTAACAATCAATTTCCTTATTAAATGTTTTTCAGTTTTCAGTATTATCTTTAAAATGTATTGTTTAAACTAGTTAAATAAGGAAACTATTATTAAATTATTGGGGTTTTTTTTTCTTGTTCAGTAATGCCGGTAATTTGAAAGTTATTATTTATCATCACATTAATTGAGCTTTAACCTTTCCTAAATTATAACCATTAAAGAATTAAATATTTTATAAGCTCCACTTTAAATGTCAATAAATGATAATAAATCAATATATATGGTAGTTTCCTTTAAATAAGGAAACTTATTTGATTGAAAAAAATATATAAATTCTATTATGCAATATTTCTTATAAAGCTGTTTCATGGAAAAAATTAATTTTCAATTCATTTAATTGTTCTTTTAAAACAAGGTATAAACTCAACTCGTAGCCTTTTTAAGAAAGTAAATAAACAATTATTTATACATTAATGAAAATCACTATTTCACCCTCTATGCGATATATACATAATCATTTTTTTATTATTCTTATTTCTCCGATTTCATGCTCATGTTTATTAAAAGTTTCGGTTCTCGATTAAAAAATTGGACGAAGTCGCCAATGGACGGTTCGAATCCTATATCTTAGTTATAATTGGAGAATGGAAGTTTTGCAAATCGACCCTCCAAATCTATATACATAAAAGACAACTTCCGTTTGTTTGTAGAAGACACGAGATCTAAAGAACCACACAACAGACCGTCACGAAATTTGGCACAAAAATTCATCACATCTCCGGAACAAACATAGGCTAAGAATTTTTCGAATCAGACCATTCCTTCTATCGTTTTCGAACGTTTTTATTCGAATTTTCTGAAAAACTACACCATTTTGGCTCAAATCCGATCTTTTTTACTTTCCTGATGCCATCGGCTGAAAAAATTAACTAAAACTTTTAACAAAAACATTTAAAATTAAAAATGTTTATTTTATTCTGTTGCCATTACCTTCAGAAACTAATTTCATTATTTGAAAAATAATTGACATGTTTCAAGTGACGTAATTCCGCCAGTCTCCATTCCCGGATTTTATTGTGGGTTTATTTGATGATTTTTTCATTGATTTTTCTGTTGACTGCATGTATGCATATTTAAGCAATAAATGTATAGTTAAGCTATTACTGAACTATGATGGTTAATAAAGGCCATCGCACTAGAGCTGCATATTCGTGTTTTATGTATTTATTTTTTCGCCAAATACGTTGCCAAACTCGCCAAATTATTAACTAAAACTCGCCAAATGGGCAATTTATTTTAAAAATTATTTATTATCTGGTCGGTTGTTCGAAGGTCATTGTGTTAGAGCTGTATAACGGGTGTGTTTGTAGCTATATCTATTTTCTCACCAAATTATTTCCCAAAACGCGCCAAATGAGCTAAAAGGTTTTATGTATATATGAGGGAATTGTGATGACATTTATGAGTGCATTTTATAGCTATTTTTCATTTGAATTTTAAGGCAATGAAACGGATTTTATACTTTATAACGAGCGGGAACAATAACATAAGTTTATGATCCTATAACAGGTTATGTGGTACACATATTTGGAACGATTTGATAATTTTTAATCCGTGCGAAGAACGGGTATAAATTTACTAGCGTTATTATTGTATTATTTCTTCAATTAGTTAAAATTAATGTATTAGTATTTTTCATTTAATTATTGTACATATCTGCATTGATTTAGTACTGTATACATTTGCATGAATTCTTAATTTTTCAGCATTTGTATTGAATTATGTAGAATTTTGTACTGCTTATATTGTATTTATATCTACAAAGTGTCAAAAAAAAGATACTTAATTTATTATAGAACTCCTGAATTGCGTTAAAATAAATTTGAGACCTTTTAAGATTTAGCTGTTTTTCCATTTTAATTTTAACTGATTATTTTTTACTTAAATATGTATCTTTTAATTTGAGCTTCTTATTAAAGGTATTATTTGAAATTAATATTAATCTAACTATATCCAAGTTGGGTAATTAAATGGAAAATTACTGGGTAATCTTCATATCTTATGTAACGAAAATAAAAGAAAAAAAATAGTTAAATTGACTGTTAAATTATTTTTCCACCTCTACCCGTGCAACGTCGGGTATAACAGCTAGTACTTTTATAATTAGGGGAGAGTTTTGGCTAATGGGACAATTTTTTATTAACCTCTGTATTTCAGCAACAATACAAGAATTTTAATTTCTTTTTTACAAGAGCTCATAAAGATGTTAAAACATTACTAAATTTTAGTTGCTGAGCATTTTAAACAATCATGTAAATGTCCCATTAGCCTATATATGTGGGGTCTAATGGGACAGGGTGCAGATCTAATGGGAGATGGTAAATGTTGCCTTAGTTAAAATTTCAGAAAATAGAAAAGAAATCAGAAAATGACCTAAAAATAAAATTTTAAAGCAAACACCATTTACATAATGAAAAATTATTTTTTCAAACAATTATTTCCCATTGAAAGGTGAAATATCAAAGTTAAAACTCAAAATGGAAGATGTTCCCATAATTTTTGTTGAATCACTGGAAAGGATAGTTTTGTAAATAAATCTTCTAAAATTTATCTCAAACTTGTCCTCTTTTTCAAGGTATGTGAATTTAAAAAAAACCGTATTTATCTTCAAATAGCTTACCCGGAGTTCATCGCTTTCTATTTCAGAAAACAGTCCAACGTAATAAAGAATAGATTTTAGAGACAGATGCCAACTAGAGGATCCCCAAAAATGGCTTGTCACCCCCAGAGGTATTGATTTGGTATGGGAACTTGGGGGACTTTGTGACCCACGACGGATTTAACGTGCACCAGTCACCATTAACGTACACGGGGGTCTTCGGAAGGCAGCGGGACTCGAACTCGCAACCTTAGGGATGCCAGTCCAAGACCTTACCGACCAGGCTATCCCGGAACCAGGAATACCGTGAATTTTACCTATTATGTCTAATGGTTGTCCAGTGGATATGACTTATTAGCTGTGCACTGTAAAAAAAAAGAACCTTCTATTTTGCCATCACAGTGTAATGGTGAAAGTGCTGCCGTTACTATGAGCAGTGAACCGACAGAGGTTCCCGCTTTCTAAACCGGCCACATCCTATAGATGGATATTTGTTGGTAATAAAATAATAAAAAATCGACTTAATAACGGGGTTCCCCGAGTACACTGGGAACGGCCGTGCTCGTTAAATTTGTGGAGAATAAAGTCCTGACGGCGTTAGTCGCTCGAAGTTCAGTTGGGTGCCAGCTCAGGTGCCGACCTAGTCACTTGAACCTGGTTCTAAATTACAAGGCTTAATTTGGCTGTGTTAAAGCTCTTTGAAGGCTAGAAATAGACAGCCGGAAGTGTTCAACCTAACCAAACACTTATAGTGATGGGGCCCGGATGGCCGAATGGTTTGGACTGCAGACAATTACTCTAGCAGTCTGCACACTGTAACGGGTGCGGGTTCGATTCCCGCCTCTGCCCTGGGTGTACTTTCCTTTCTCTGTGTCAGTAAAAATCTTCCTTTGTACTTCTTTACGAAGGCTTATAAGCGGGTCTCTGATCAAGCACACAAGCTGGAATATATATGTACCTACCATCCCACCCTACCCCACTTATAGTGATGCAGCGGTGTTGATGGACAACCATTATAAGACCAAAATTACCATTGATAACCCCACCAAAAAAAAAACCTTCCCCAGTGCCCCCAAAATAACTCTACAACTTTTTTCCTCCCGCAATGCCCCAACAGACCTACAGCCCCACTGCCCGTCATAACAATAGACCAAAAAGCTTTCACCACCCTCCTATAAAACCTGCTGTACCTTCCCTTCCAAGCCCCTCTAAAAAAATAATAAAGAGTAAAGAAAGAATATTTTTTCTTGAGCAAGCTGCATCTAGAAAAGCAGGTGCTGGTCCAGTTTGTTTGTCTGTTTCTTGCCAAACAAAAAGGTCGATGCAACTGTTACATGGAAAAGAGTATTTTCTTGTTTGAGACATCTTCTTGTGGCAGTTGTGTATGGATAAAGCTTTGATTGAAAATACCTGGTAGTAATTTTGTGTAATATAGTTGTAAGGTTGTATTTTTTGTGCTCGTGTTGATTTGATTGGATTAGCTTCGCAGTAGAGCAAATCAATAGTGTGGCATGGTTGTAGCACACCCAACAGCACACTATAGTTATAGCACACTATTTTTATAATTAGAATAAAAATTCAATTTTTTTCTAAAATGAACCATGCTTTAAAGATTACGTTTAAACACCAGTACTTTAAAAAAATCTTTTGAGCAATGTTTATATATTTTCAACCAATTAATTTTTTCAATTTATTAAAAAAATAAAGTATATGGAAAACGTGATAAACTTTTTAAATCTAGGAGAAATTCTTTTGCGCTCTCCATATTGCGCTTATGAACTTAACATAATTTTCGGCATTTTAACAAAAAGTTTAACTTACGCACTTGCTACGTCATTTGACTATTAGAAAATACGTAAGCCAACTGTGAGAAAATAGTAACTCAAGGAAATATTTTGACTCTCTCATAAACTCGCTCATAAATAATATATTCCTTGTCTTTAATAAATTCTATTTAAAATAATATATTCCTTCACTTTAATAAATTCTATTTAAAATAATATATTCCTTCACTTTAATAAATTTTATTTTAAACTTATCTATTTCTTCACTTTAATAAACTTCAATATACTCCACATATTGCATTAATAACTATTTCAAACTAATTTTCTCCAAAATATGTCTATATTCCGTTACAATTCTAACAAATTATACTACATGTTGGATGTTGACAGGCAGAAATGTCTGTCCGACTCTAATGAAAGCTCTTGCAGCATAAGTAGTCGTGTGCAACTGTTTACGACTTAAAGAAGAGATGTTTATGGGTAAAGTGACCAAAAAGATGGTATTTAAGGAAGAAATATTGATGGTTATGTTCCTTTTGATTTTCGTCCTGAAATGGGTGAATAGGTTTGCTTGGGTTTTTATAGCTGACTATTGTTGCTGCTTTTTTTTTTACGGATTTTTACTTTTCAAAAAGTGTAAATTATTTCAAAAAATTAAAAATTATTGGCTTTAAATATGTATAGCTTAATGCTGTACTTAGACGAAAATATTTTAGAATATATTCAACAAATAATTATTTTGGGTTTTTATAGCTGACTATTGTTGTTGTTTTCTTTTTTAAGGATTTTTACTTTTCGAAAAGTGTAAATTATTTCAAAAATTTCTAAAATTATTGGCTTCAAATATGTATAGCTTAATGATGTACTCAGACGAAAATATTTTAGAATATATTCAACAAATAATTATTCTCAAATTAATTACTCTCAAAGTAAAACTCAAAAAGGAAAACTTTTGTTAACATCAAAAGTGCGGCTTACAACTTTTTACATACAACAAAATCGGTATTGTCCTATTTATGAATAAAATCTAGACCATGTAAAAAGAATACTAAGATCGGATTAAGAAGAGAAGGGATTTAGAAGAGATGAGTTTTAATAAATTATATATATATAATAAAAACTATATTTATGTGCAAGCTATAAAAAGTACAAATAAATAGAAATTCTATATGCAAGGGATCCCACTGTCGTTTCGAGTATGTCTTCTTATACCCTCTGAGCTGTTTTAAATATACATTTGAAGAAAATTTGAATTTGTCCTTTTTGTATCAACGTTTATCTCTTATCCATTGAGCTAGAAGGGAAACTGGAGTGAAGTGTCAGCGAGCCGAAAACCCACTCACCCTTTTGAGCGAACCGGGCAGAAAAGGACTATTTTCCCTACACTTGTATGAAATGCTTGTATGAGACCCCTCTATCATATTGACTTGGGCTCCTAAATGTATATTAACATTTTTAGTTCGAAAGAATTAACTTTCTTTAACCTTAAATTCCAACGTTTTTGAAGAAATAACCATGTGGATCACTAACTAAGAACCAGCGAAGACGAACCCAATAGCGAAATAGGCAAGTTTCTAGGTTTTCTGCCCGGTTCGTTTCTGCTGCAGTGCTGTGTATTCCTCCGCGTTTCGTTATTGGACCGGCTCGTTTGCTGCTCTGTTCAGTGAATCACACACCTCACTCCAGTTTTCCTTCTAGCTCAATGCTCTTATCTCACTGTTAAGTTTTCAAATGCTCCATTAGCTGAAAATAAAACCGTTAGGCCTTTTAAATTGTGAATTGCAACAATTAGATCATAACATCACAGAACATTTAGCTATTATTTTTAATCGCATTCGAATATTTTAAATATTTTTGGTTCAAAAACAAGCTGCGATGGTGTAAAAAATTTATGAAAGGTCCCATTTTCAAAACTCCTTAGTATGTGGTTAAAACAGACTAACTCCACAGTCAAATATATATATTTCCAACTGTTTCAATTATAAGTACACTTAGTTATTAGCTACGTTATGAGACGCCTTTAAAATAAAGGGGTGGTAACTGGGTAACACAATTGAAAAGAAATGGACCCGCAGAAGACTAGTGCTGTTGCCATCTATTGGAATTAACAGTAACTAACAGGCATGCGAGGAAATATTTTATGTTTAAAATATTTCCTCGCATGCCTATTCTTAAATTTATATCATATCCGTGTATTGGTAAAATGCCGAGGATATCAGGACGTATTTAGTTATAATATTTTTTAATAAATATATGGTATTGGCTTCTGGGGCCTTATTTTTAAAGGTTGGGGCCATTGGGCTTAACATTTAAGGACTGATAAGTGCGATATATCGCGTTTAGACTTCCATCTCTGTCGTTCAGTTGTTAATTACCTGTTTTAATTTCCTGTCGCAAAAAAGCTTCATTTCCTTCTCAATTTTTTTCCTACTTTCCTTTTATCAATTCGAAAGAATTAACAGTAAATTCTTAAAAAAACTAAAATTAGCCGACTTTAATACTAACAGATACTCCCTTTAAAAACAAGTAAGTTTGTAACTATCACAAAGAACGGCTTCCACGTTATGTTTATCCACCTTTAAAAAAATTCCTAACACAGCATTTATAAATAATTTTAACTTTTAAAAGAATTAATTTGCTGTTTTCTTTAGCTTTATAAAATTGCTTGGGTTAAACCCTAGTATCTGTTCCAGTTATATTTGGCGTATTTTGAAAACGTCGCCAACACCTAAATGACGTGAGCGTTTTATTCTTGAATGCGTATGAACCATAGATATCATAATTAAAGTATTAGATTGGCTGATCACGTGACCTCCAATGTTAACGACGGGACGTGCATGGAGGCTTTTTTGGTAGGCATAATGGCCAGTGTTGCTGCCACTTTAAGGAGAAAAATACTACGAAAAAAATACTATTTAATTCAAAAATTACAAAAAAAATACTAGAAAAAGATTTAAAGTCACTATAAATATTCCAAAATGCAGCTAGTATTTTTACGATATTTTTTTGTAATTTTAGAATTATTCTAAAATACTAATATGCTCTTTAAACTTTATAACTAAACTTTTAACTTAATTTTAGAATTTATTTTAGAATTATTCTAAAATTACAAAAAAATATCGTAAAAATACTAGCTGCATTTTGGAATATTTATAGTGACTTTAAATCCTTTTCTAATATTTTTTTTTGTAATTTTAGAATTAAATAGTATTTTTTTCGTAGTATTTTTCTCCTTAAAGTGGCAGCAACACTGGCCATTATGCCTACCAAAAAAGCCTCCATGCGCGTCCCGCATTGGAGGTCACGTGATCAGCCAATCTAATACTTTAATTATGATATCTATGGTATGAACATACAAATTTGTAAACCCGATATTTTAATTGAGTATTATTGTAAAAATTAAATATTAAAAATAAATATTCAATAATAAAAAAATGAAGCAACTCCAAATTGTATTAATAAACGATGAAGTGAGCTATTTGTACAAGTTTATCGATTCTATGAGAAAGAAGTTGTTTGCGATTATATGACAGAAGCTACATTTCAGATGATACAAGCGAAACCATAGCCATTACAACACTGTTAAAAGTTTGGTGCAAGATTTGTGGTAATATCACAACTTTGATACACCTCAAAAGTGGTAAATCAAAATTCCACACAGTGGTGTCAGCTAGAAAGTTTCAGGATTCCGGTGCAATCTTTCAGCAAAATTTGTAACTGTGTACTAATCCCATTTTCTTTATCCAATAAGCTTCTGGAACATTAAAACCACAAAACACAGATTTCGAATAATAAACCAATAAATCTACGATTAAAAACCAATTCATCAAAACCTACATCCAAAAAACCTTCTAAAGAAAACGAAAACAAGATCCCATCTTTTAAAGTTCAAACAAACACATACAACAAACATAATTTGATTTACGGGTTTACCTTTATTCAAATTTGCCTCCGACACTATGCGGATCTTTGAACAAAAACCAACACTACCTGAAAAAACTTCGCCCATAAAACTGAAAGTCGATACCTAAAAAAACCTTTACAAAACGTGCAACCTCGCGTTTCTTACGTCCCTGACTTTCAATGGGTGTTTTGGGCTGATGCGGTAACTGACCGTGTCTAATTCCCCAGCTAGTGGGTGCCCAGAGTCATTGTAAGGTGGTAAACATATTTATAGGTTACGAGGCAAAGCTGGTTTGATATCATCTGCCGAGAATGCATAAGTTTGTGTTACATCTTGAGGTTGCTGTAATGATCTTGGATAGTTAAAATCTGAAATTGCATTAGATGAATACAATTTTTTAATTTTATTTTTAAAAGTTGATAATTTTGAAGGTTTGGTTTGGGAGTTTAGGGTTAAGTAGCTGGTTTACTATATCGCACTTATACCAGTCATAATCATTTAGATATTTTTGGGGCCCGGCTGGCCTAGTGGGTTTGATTGCAGCTCCGGACTTACGCTAACGTCTTGCGCTTACTTAAATCGTGCTGATGCATACAAATTTCCCCTTTCCTAAGTGTACTTTCTCTTTTGTTTGTTGTACTGTTTACTTGACGAGCTTATACAGCGTCTTGTATCAAGCCCTGCAAGTGAGAGACTACACTACGCTACAACTACGACTTTAAGGGCGACTGTGTACGTTGGAAGTTTAGAGCATATTTAATGTGCTTCCTCTACAAGGGGCATTATTCGTGACTTTGCTGCACGGCCAATAAGTTCAGCGAAGTTAATATTTTGGCGATGCCCGGATCCAAACCTGGATGGATTATCATATGCATTAATTTTTATTTTCACCAAGCAATCAGAATGTTAAAATATCACTACAGAATATCAACTGGTATGAGAAACAGTAAACATATTTTCGGATGGTAGTTTTTACCACAGCTGCTTCTGACGGTGTCCATTTCTGCTATTTTCTGAAACTCTTAGTTGACGGCGAGGTTTGGGTATCATCTGCTCGTGGTGTCCTGTACACGCCCCCTTGACCGATTTGTAATGGGACATCTAGTGTCCGAAGCGTGAAAGTGAATCTCATATTTTCTGATTTTACCATTTTTTTTCAAGATGACTGGGTAAGGGGAGTAGGCTTGGAGTTCGAAGATTTGGGAGAGACATACATAAAAACTAGAGGTGTGTAACCTACACGTGTTCATTTACCCCTCAATAAATCAATGCCATTAAAGATAATATATACCCTATAAGGTAATTTCAAATTTTTAAAACCTACAAAGTTCAATAACAGCTACTACTAAGCATGCCTATTTTCACAAAACCTTATTGTTTTGACTCTATTCAGGTATGTTTAGTTTAGTTTAGTTTTAATTAATTTAGTTTAGTTTAGTTTGAATTATCGTCGCACTAGAGCTACACGAGGGCTATTGGCGACGGGCGTCGTATTTTAGAACCACAGTAAAGGGACGAGCCGACACCTGAGTAGGCACCCAACGCAATCGTTACGGGCGACATCGTACACAGCGTTAAGACTTTGAAGGATATTTAACGTGCACTCCCTCCACACGGGGTATTATTCGTGGGACATTTTTGCTGCACGCGTTTATAGGTCGCAGTTTATTATCAGGTACTGGGAACTCGTGTACCAAATTTTAAGTCTATATTTTAAATACATATATCTCTTTTTTGGCTTTTTCCAGCATTACCTTTAAAGCCAAAACAGTTATATAGCAGGTACACTTTGCGTATGTGCAATTTTTTCGAAATCCTTATTATGACGTAAAACAAATACTAGGAACTCCTGTACCAAATTTGAAGTTTGTAGCTCTTTTAGTTTAAGCTTTAGAGTAGTTTCAGACAGACAGACGGACCAGTTAATGAAAATCAGGGTGTCTTCTGATTTGGGGAGGGGTGTGAATCCCGAGTTCTTTCCAAATTACATGCATCCGACACTTTAAAAAACACATCAAGGGAAACGTCCTACTTTCATCACCCACATTACAGCTCAACTTGTTATGAATCTCAAATAGCACCCCACACTTTCATTTTCCCAAATGGAAGGCTACCTTCAATTCAAATCGCTACAGGAGACACCCCCTACTCTGCACCCTGAGGGTATGAGTCTCCAAACCATTTTTATGTGCTCGAAGACACCTGGTTTAAGTAATCCTCAACATGAAAAAGGTCTTGACCAGTTTTGGTTGTAGCTAAACATTTTTAAGCAAAATAAATTTCTCGTCTAAATTTGGGTAATTTACGGTGTTTTCGAAACAAAATAAAAGACGGCCTAATTTTCATTATTCCGGCGATATTTATGACTTTAAAAATTTTTTTACTTTTTTTTCGCAACCTTGACAAATTATTTGTGGTCTTTTCGAAGTTATTTACATCAGAAAAATACTATTTTAGATAATTTTTGTTATTGACTAACGTTTTACTATAATTTCTTCAAACCTGATGTCCGATATACCGGACTTCTTTTACTATTTTCACAATTAATTATTAACTACAACTTTTATTTCTAAAAGATTTTTTTTTAATTTTTATTATTGATTTCCATAACTATTTATTTAATCAATTGTTATATAATCTTTTATGTACTGCTACTACGCGATTTCCAATAGCACTCCAATAGTTCTAGTGCGACGATAATTCAAACTAATCTAACCTACACGATTTCCATTGCTTCGAACAAAGGCGAGATATAACCTGGAAATTATTTTTAAAAATCTTACACAAAGAAATGGCTGACAGTTTTCCAATCCAGCCTCAAGTGAAACTGTTTGGAGACCCCATCTTATGGGCGAGCACCAGATTCAGACCCCTTATTTGTGCTTTTTTAACCTCTCTGCAGCTGCCGCCTTCAAAAAGCTCGTCTCGCAATGACAAGCGATTCGGCATGGTAACAATGCTAACAATGTCACCCACCACGTAACAATGTCCTCAGCACCCACGACCCGAAGACGGAACAAATAGTCCAACATGGCCACTGAAGGAATTCAGCACCTTGACTTGTTCTAGCATGTGTTAAACGTCAAAGAGAACATGAGGTTATTAAGAATTTTGATACTTGATGCGTCATAATTCGTCTTGTAAGTTGTGGCATAGAGATTCGTTCTTGGTTGTCGGCAAGAGAGTGAATGGGAATTTGATGGCTTCTGTTGATGTTGTGGAGATGTGAGAGTTGATGGCTGTAAGGCTGTAACTAACATGATGACCACAAAACGCAGTGGCGTTTCCAGAAGAATATGGGAATCTATAATGTCCCAAAGTTCTTACAATGTTTCAAAATGTCATATTATAAAAAAAAATCAATTTGTTTTGTACATAAGTTTAAAGTCGTTTACTTTTTTGGGGAAAAATTAGAATTGATTAATTTTCGGGAGGATTTAGTATCCTAAGAATTTTGAAAAATATTCCAAGCAGTTTGGAAAAATGTGTTTTAGGATACCTGTTTTCAATATAAAAAGATTTGTCTTGCAGTAACTCTTTCTGAGCTGACCAATTCTTTCAGTCTCTTTCGACATGCAAAATGAAACTATAGGACTATATTTTCTTGCTTGCTCGACATCTTTAGCGTACCAGTCTCATACTCCCATATACAAGGCGCTATTTATAACATTAAGAAATGTGTGCAAGAAAGTCTAAAAGCGCCAAATTTGAAGTTAAAGACGCCCTTATACTCATTGACACATGTTTCTTTAGTTCCCTCATTTAAAAAAACAATTAAGACGACATGATATGTTTTTGAATCATAGATTATGATTTATATTAGGTTATGTATAAAATATGGAAAATCTTGTAGAGCCTAATGGGCGTCTTATGAAGCCTTAATACACCGTCTACTACCACGTATATACATCAAAATATTTTTATAAAAATGTTTATAATTATTAGTTCATATAACCTCCAATCTGAAATATATTTCTGGCCATGGCCCTATTTCTTCTAACCATTAGAGGATTTTATGTCTAGAAAGAAATCGTTTTTTGATTCTTACATTCTTAAGCTTGGAGTAGAAATTTTGATTCGATTTGACATGATTCATTTTATTTAACAATAAAATTTGCGCTGCTTCCCAATCTTGAATGAGACTGGGTTTATCATTTGTAATAATGATGAATTCCATCTTAACGACAGTTCTAAAAAACATGTGTTGGTAACTGACATAAATTGTGTATTTCATATTAATATATTTTTATATACAGCAGAGTAGCAAAATTAATGGTCCTGTTTTAGGTCTTTAGTGCAACATTCATACTAAATGGAAATAAATTCTTTCACTGGCCAATGTCACGTTATAACAGAACATCAATCGCAACACAGATGAAGAGCAGGAATGAATGCTGGAAAGAAAACGTCACCTTAAACAAGCCGATTCAGACATGGATATATATTTTGCATTTTAAATGTCATATTTTATTTCGGCTCATAGCATGAAAATGATCTGTGGTTCTCTGAAACTACATTTCCTACAGGAAATGATCCGAAAACAAGGAAATTTGATTGACCCAGATTCGCCACCATCTAATCCTCCAATATCTCTTTAAAAAACTATATTTCATCCCAAAATTATAGACGAAAATAAAAATACATAAAAACTCTTAGCACCAGGTGTAAACAAAATCTCCACTTTGCCACAATTCGGAAGGCTCCACTTTCCCCTTATATGCGATTAGAGCTGACCCACTGAACGTAATTATACGGTGTCTCCTATTCAAATCCAAGGTAAGAGATGCTCACATTTCTGATGGATCTTTTTTTTTTTTTGGTGAAAAAAATAATTTTTTCGAGTATCATATTTAACTTTCTCTCTTCAAGACATTCCACTCTCCTCCGCGAAACAGATGCCGTTTGGTGCTCCCTGATTGGCCAGTCCGGGCACCAGACAAATTGTCCAATGTATATTTTGTATATTTTTTAGTCTTTAAGACCAGATGCTTATAACCCGGCTTCTGTATCTTGCGTAGGGGGAGACAGGTTAAGTCGGATTTATTTAGGGGGGGAATTTATAGTCGGGGAGATCAAATGACAATTTCTTTTCATTGGGGGGAGTTGGGATTCACCCCTCTATGAAAAAAAAATATAGGTAAGAATAGAATATTCTTTTTTTAACGTATGAATAAAGTTATTGGTGCTAATACGTTGCTAAAAAGCCGCAGGGATCGGGTGTTTTTTTATATGTAAAAAATATTGTCGTGTGCCGTCTTTTGAGAAATAGAAAACATCTTACAGGAGGGAGGGAAAGTTTAGGATGTATTGTTGGGGTTTCTAAAGGAGGCTTTTTTCTTGTTCGAGTGGGGTTTTGAATATTAGCGAGGGGTTCGGAAATTATGGAAAATCTGTTGATGAATGGCCAATATCTCATTTTGCTGTTCTATTGCTAACCTTATTTCAAATGAATCTTGTCTAAGGGTGGGTGTTACGATCCGGTGAACCATCCCAAACGCGTTAAAACAAAGCGACAAAAGTATTTAAGTATTTTTACAAGATTACTAAGATTTAAAAAAGGAGTTTCTATCACTGTACAGATAGTCAACATCGTTTTCATACCTTTAATTGCGACGGTTAATGTTTCGACACGCAACTACTTTGTTTTATCCCTTTAATTGGGATCTTATATTTATCTCTAAGAAACTACAGTATTTTAAAATAAATTTGTCAAGAATGAATTTTTTGTTCCCATAAAAAAGTAATGAGTTCAATGAAAATAGTTTTGAAATTACAAACGCAAAACTTTATCATTCAATAACTAATTTTACTAGGGTGAAGATACTTTAATATTGTGCATAGAAAATTAAATTCCTTTGCGAAAACAATGTTTTACCACCAAACATTATCATTATTATATAGACATAATTAATAAAATAATATACAATACACTATATGGCATATTTAAATAGTATATTAAATAAACATATTTCTTTTAAAATTTTAACCAACTGTCGATAAGTCATCCTTCTCCTTTGGTATCTTAACTTAAAATGCTAGACGTCTCCAAAAGCACCTGTGTTTACCTTTCTGCAATCCTTTGCACTCGGTGGGCCCAAAGGATTACAACTCAGCAATAAAACCATCTGCTTCGTTCGAATTGGGGAAAGAATAGAAAATCCAATACTCTTCGGACAAGTCGAATTCCTTTTCTCTGGTCAAGAATGCATATGGGCTAAAAAAAATTCTGTTCTTCAGAAAGAATAGTTATTAATAATTGTTTTATTATGGGCACTGCTTTAAAAAGTAGTAGAGACACTTTCCCTTTAGAAGGAATCATACGATGCTGTTGCATAGCCATCGAAATACATTCTAAAAAATTGATTTCCTCAAATAAGACTACACCGCGCTTGATATACGTTTAAAACTTTAAAATATCTGCGTAAATTGTATTTATAAAAAATTGTGTCTTAATGATACGAGCAAACACTTAAGAAACCGTTCTAATTGAAAAATAAAATACGTGTTAAATGCCATTCTACCACATTATAGAGATTAAAAAAAAACTTTTTTAGGATCAAAAGTTCTAGAATAATTTAGAAATGAAGGTCCTTTAGTTAAAATATTCCTCGATTTCAATTATAAGTCGACTATAAGTAGACACGGGGTGACGCGCCTTTTTTTTTTTTTTTAAATAGTCACTGGTCTTCTCACTTCTAACACCCCTAAAACACAACCCAACTTTTTTTTACCTGCTTTTCACTTTTAAAAGAGAAAAAAAAGGATTTAAAACTTCAATGGTTTCAGTTGTTTCCATTTAGCCAAGCTGTTAGTTATAACTCATTGTGCAACAGCTGTAATGCTACGTAATGATCCAATCTTCTCTTTATATAAATTGAAAAATATTATATATAATGATATTTATTAAAATATTTACGACGAAAAAGCAAAATATGTCAATAAATATCAAACTTATCAATCGAATGGATGGAGGTGACTTGCAACCAAAATTGTAGGCGTTCCCCACCTTTATTTCTCCGTTTCTGCCACTGTTACACCTTTATTGTTGCATTTATATAAATGTAATTGAAACTTAAAACTTTGTTCGTATGATTTTCTTAAAATGTTCAGAACATTACTTTCTTCAAAATAACAGGTGAGGACCGAACATTTTTCGCAATCCCTACAGTTTGCTCATCAAACAGTTCGAATGCCCAATGGTGGGTTGAAAAGTCAAGCATCCAGCAAACAGTTCTCAAGTAATCTGGCAGCTGCCCTCGATAAAGGATGTCGGTCGCGCAATTTCGCTGGTTTTCAAGAAATTTTATTAACTGTTTGAACAGATGATGGTCACGGAGGAACCGACCACCTCTTTTTGGGAGGTCAGCAAAAGAATTGAAGAAAACGAAAGTGGAATTTATTGAATGGCGAGGCGCTGAACTTCAATTCTAAAAAGTTTGCAGAGCAAATATTAAATAGGCGAAAGCTGTGTCATTGTGTTAATGCTTGGGAAAAGGAGGCACGCGCGAGATCTGTGGCTCGTGCAAAAAAAAAACGATATAAAATTTCTCAAATAGCAAACTTTTTTGTTACTTTAATACTCATTTGCCACGTCAATTTAGTGGAATTTAAGGAATTGTAAATATGCACATTTTCCTTTGTGTGCTATGAAAAACAAACAAGCTCTGTCAGGTTTTTTTACGGGGGGGGGGGGGGGGTAATTAATAGTCCACTCTAAAGTTTGTTTTAATCTAAAATATCGTATAAATTTACAGTTGATGAAACTTTTTTGCAACGTCATTATTTGTACACAATTAATGAACCAGTTACTTCGGGATCGATATTTCTTGGAAAATTTGAAGATTCGATTTTAAAATAGAAAAGTTAGTATTTTAAAAAAAATTATAAAATAAACTTGTAAAAATTTTTTACAAAGGTCCACGAATGTGTGCATCTGCAGCGAAGAGGTTAAAAAAATATAAGCCATACATTAACTTTTGTAAAATTCCATTCAGTTACATTAGCATAACATGCATCAAAACCAGGGTCCAGCTACAATGCCAAGTTCCGGTTGTGTTGTGACCAGACCATTCTACAAATTACAGTATTGCTTTTCTAGCGCATTATACTTGCTTACTACAACACCCTTTCGCACATTCAGGTAGGTACAGGAGTCCACCGGTACAATAAAGCAGTATACAATCAAATGCAAATAAATCATGTCCGCCATTTTTCACACCAGATGGTATTCCAGAAAAGAAATCGGCCAGTAAAAGATCTAACTGATACCCTTGCCAAAACTGGTTCAGAACCATAGAGTTAAGATAAAGATGAATATGCTGCCGGGCAAAATACACACGAAAACCGTTTTGCAAAGTGAAGCCATTGAACGCTTTGTAGTAAGCCCAAACAAGCGATCTCGGCTAAGTATCTGGCGCTATTCTATAGTGAAGTTTGTATGGGCATACTACATCGACTTGCCGATTTCTGACTATCTAATAAAAACTATAAAAACAACGGATTTTTCGTACCTGTGAAAAAAAATTACTGCCATCTTGTGCAAATTCAGATCTCGTGCTACAGTCTACAACTGCGCAAACATCAATTTTTAATTTTTTATTTTAAATCAACGTTTTTTGAAGAACAAAATGATGCGTTTTACATTGAAATAACGTTGAGTGAGCAGTTTGTTTAGGCTTGGCGACTTTCAGACAGCTTCACTTTATGTCGCACCAAGCACCTCCATCTTCTTCTAGACTCTATTTTCAGAATCCATCCCATGGCTCAGGTAACAGTCTGTTCTGGGGTAAGAATAAGGGGTGAGGGTGACTTTTGACAGGCAGGGTAAATAATGGTAAATAGCTGATCTGAACTAAAAACGTTATATATGACTGAGTGTGCATTCAAAAGTCAAATGCTTATGTCAGGATTTCTTCAAGCGGAGTAGGACAGTTTTAAAATATAGTGGACAAATTGTGGACAACTGTCACTGTCACTTTGCGAGACAACGTAAGAATTGTAGATGACAAATGGCCATTGAACTCTGATGCCAGTTTAATTGATGTCAAATGAAGAGTTTAGTAAAAGAAGGTGCTATATGACAAAAAGGTGAAAATGAGAAAATTAAAGCTTTTAGTTTGAACTCCGTTAAAAAAAAGGTACTTGCAAACGGTAAAAAATAGACTTTACTTCAAGTTTATGAAAAGGGAAAACTTGTTACCTTTAAAAGAGGGATTAGTATGCTCATTGACACAAAAATATCAATTTTTTCAAAAATGTCACATAGCACGTTCTTCCACTAAGCTCTTTAAATATAACTGCTTTTTCCTTTTGATTTCAAAGTCAAAATTGGCATAGCCTTTTTTTTTGTCAATTTATCATCAACCCGGCTTTTTCGATAATTGGAGCACCAGTCTTTCAAGCGATAACCATCAATTTCAAAAATATATTTATAAATAATTAATTTTTATTAAATTCAACTTTTTCATTTGAAATGATTTCACGATAATCTCTTCAAAAATAAACTAAATTCTGATTTTGAAAAAATAAATCTGTTTTTTGTATTTATGCAGAGTAAACTATCATACATTTTTACCCATTTCCAACTAATAGAACCAAATTTGTAAAGCGTGTGGGGTACGGACGAACTAGAGGCACCCTAGGACGGACAGACCTGAAATTTTTTCTCCTTACTCTAGCCGAGATAATTTCTACTGAAATATAAACGGAATCTATATTTAACTGCTGCTAAAGTTCCACGTTGCTAAATTAATTCTTGGGTAGAAAAGAAATTATTTAGCAATAATTGAAAATGGAAAAAAAAACTTTATGAGCGTTTTTTATAATATACTATAGTTCCTTATTTGGTGAAATATTTTCATTAAAATATTAGATTTCTGTGTTACAAAATAAACACTTAATTTATTATATGCATGTTGCTTTTTATATTAAAAATGTTAATTCTAATCACCATTCTTAAATAATACCTTATGATCATCTAAAGGCTTTTGACGCGATACACTGTGTCCGAAAGATTAGCAAGACGAAGAAACGATGCCATTTTCATATGATAGTTTATTTTACCAGGTATTTTTTCAACTAATCCCAATCGTTTTATTTATTACAAAAATATCTTATTGCAAGTAAAATAAAGCACATACCGGATTTCTAAATATTATTAGCTTTCACACTACGTAAAAAGTGGAAGGTATTATAATCGTTCAATCCGTCTGTCTGTCCGCCACTCACTTTCATAGCCCGAACTACAAATGCTACGGACAAGTGTGATACGTCAAAAAATTCAGCGCATCGAAATTAGAATACATGGAAAATTTCAGAAAAGAATTCAAATTCGAAATAATTCAATTATTTAAAAAAAACTGCAAAATATAATGCTCATTTAAAAAGCATAGGAAGCCATTTTTATTAGAATTTAATCACCATTGTCATTCGCAACAATCGCTCGAGAAACTTTAATTCTTTTAGACAATAAATTAAAATAAATTTATTTTTGCGACATCGATCAGTTTGAAATGAAGTCAAATATATTTCACTACGAGATTCTTTGTACGTTGATATGAAATGTTTTAATTCTATTTAAAAGCGAGGAATATTACATATTTATTCTTTGAAATACAAATTAATTTTTGCAAACGATAAGTAATAATTATTGAATTTTCGAAATAAAATAAATGAAACTAGCCAAATTTAGCATGTAAATGTTTAATATAGAATATTAATGCTGTGTTTTGTGCCTTTCTACCTGTTAAACACAACTGTTGTGTGGAAGCGGGTTAAGTGACTGATTCTGTTACAAACCTACTTATTATGGAAACTTGGAAAAAATAAAATATTTTTTATAGAGAATGGTATCTATATCTTTCTTGTTTCATTGAGATCAAAACGTAAAACAATTTTGAGCTCAAATGAGTTCAGTTCTTTCCTGGCGGCTGTTCTTTTAATTTCATTGATTCACTCACTGGGGTTTAGATTGACTCGGTGCAATACATGAATGCTGCTCCTCTGGCCGAGTGTTCTACAATAAAATATTCAAACTGTAATATTCAGAGAATAGAAACAATTTTGAGCATTATATATGAAGATAAATGATTGAAAATCCGTAGATTATTGGCGCAAATAGTTTTATCGTGCAAAAATTAACATTTTTAGAAGAACGGCGGTCCTGCTTCATCAGAATAGTACACATTTGACTGAATCAGCAATGTTAAGAAATGTTGTGTCTTAATGACCTGATAGCCAGATACCTGGTATTTTTTTTTTAATTTTTATAATTTCAATTAAAATTTATAAGACTTTAGTTGCAATTGTTCACCAAACCTATCAATATATTTCCCCAAAAATACCCCATTTTTAACATAACCTTCTGAAAAAAAATTCTATCACCCATCTCCATTGAAGGATTTAATTACCATGAAGACGATCCAACGCACATCTGCCGATGCTGTTTACAGCTTTCGCTTTCAGCCGCGGAAATGGGCCAGTAGGCAAGTAGCCCAATATAAGGGGGTGGAACACCTCCCCCAAAAAATCGTTCCACTGTCTTCACATCGTCTGGCTTTGTGCCTCACTTGTTTACCTGCCTCCCCCCCAGAGGTAAAAAAATCCAATCTTTAGGTTAGTGGCACCAAGGATCCGACCTTGGCCATGGAACTACTGAAGACTCACCCCCACCTCTGATAGAATGAAGGCCTAAAAATAGGCCCATATTTTATTCCGTGTACAGAATAGGCATGGGTGATACCCGAGCTAATGCGATGCGTTGGATGCTACAATGGATGTAAGCATGGGCTTGGCCACTGAGGCTCTGTTCTATGACTCGGGGGTTCCCCAGCCCGTGACATTGGAAGTTTATGGGGCTGTTTACTTCCGACTGCCTTTTATTTCCTTTTTTATATATATGTCCTGCCCTTCCTGCGGGTGTCGTTGGCATGTGAAAAGGGTTGAGAGGCTTAAGTTTCTCGAACGAGCTCTTTTGAATTGAGGAGCTAAAGGGGTTTCGTCCAGTCTGACACCCAAGGACTTTAACTTAATCTCCTTTTCCCGCATTGCCGGAAAAGTCTAGAGATATAACACAAGTGATACTTTTGACGAATATGTTATTCATGTTCTAGTTACCTTTGCCAAAGGGTATTTTTGTAATATCCATACTTAATTAAAAATTTAAAAACATCCATACTGAATTAAAATTTTGGTCCAAGAATGCACCGGAATCCTGGAACTTTTTAGCTTCTATTTGGAGCGTTAGTTGACCACTTTCATTTGGGGCATCAAAGTTATGGTTTTACCACGAATTTGATAAATTCACACCACAAATGCTAGTGGCAGGTAGAAAATCTCAGGATTAAGGTGCAATCTTGCCCCAAAATTTTTAAAGGCGTTTGGTAAAAATTTTGAGATATTCACATTGCCCTTAAATGAATTTCTGGTCCACGCCCACAGTTCAGAGCCATCAGCTTTATAAGGTTAAAATTTTACTCACAAAAATCAAAATGTCAAAGGCATGTATGTACTTCAACATTTATGAAAATTAGTATAATTGATTTTTTTTTATTGAAGGGACATATGTGTCTATTTTGTGCATTACGGATAAAAAGTTAAAGCTTTTGCTCAAAATTTAATTACCATTATTTTGTTCGTCAATGAAAAATAATAGTGCCATTATAATGAAATAATTACATGTAATCTTAAATTCAGAAGCCATATCTTGAATAAAAATAGCAACATGAGAGAGTGCATAACTGTTTGCGGTGGTTTGCGATTCGTTTTATTTTGGAATTGAAATACGGATTTTTCAATAATATGAAATAATTTATAAATTAATAATAATTGATTATTTATATAATACACCAGTATACAATGTATTAAATAATCGTTTGGAATTCCTCTGCTTTTCAGCTTAAATATGTAAAATAATATTTACAGTTTGAGTTATAAAAATAACAGTTTCTTGTAAATTAAATGCAGTTTATCTCCCAATTCATTTGTCCAAATCCTAAGATTGACTTCCACAGCGAAAATAATGCCAATTTCTTCCCAAAAATGACATTCCTCTATTATTATGTATTCCCACATCTGTAAAGATAGCTTTTGTTCCTTGTTGGGAACGAAAGGGTTAAAAAATATAAGAGCATTACTTTCTTTAATACCTTTAACATCTTAATCTCTCTGATCTCGTTTTACAATAACCGGAAAGGTCCTCCTGTACCTATTTTTCTGGTCAAGAAAAACAGTACAGAGTCTGTTTTCTCCCGCTGGGAGAAGGCTGGTTTCTCGTATCAGATTTTGCAGGACCAGCTGCTGACTTTAAACTAAACTGGATTAAGGTAAAGGGACACTGGGTTACTGTGCTATGGCTAATACTCTTATAGAACGTTTTCTTAGAAAAATATTTTTCCCGTTTTAGAAAAATGCAGTATATTGCTATTTCTGTAAACTTTCGTCCATGCTACAAAAACATGAACTTCGGAGAGCAAATATGTGCCCTGATGTTTGATTGTGGACTAATTATTGAATTCAGTATCAGAACAAAATATAAACAGGTATCTGTACAGGTATCTCATAAGAAAACTTTTATCGAACAGCGCTGGCGCCCGAATGGCCGAGTGGTTTGGACCATTACGCTAGCAGTCTGCGCGCTGTAACGGGTGCGGGTTCGATTCCCGCCTTCGCCCTGGGTGTATATTTTCCTTTCTCTGTGACAGTAAAAAAATTCTTTCTGTGTCTGTCTTACGTGACGAAGGCTTCATAAGTGGGTCTCTGATCAAGCACACAAGCCGGAATATATATGTACCTACCCCCCCCCCCCCCCCCCCCCCCGAACAGCGCAACTTTACGATATTGTGTTGTTTCAGTACAAGAATTGTGTAGATACATTACCAACATAGATTTGTGTTGTTCCAACACAACTGACGATCGCGGAAGGAGACGATTATTATGCTCATGCTTGATTAACAAAAAGTGCAAACTATATAATTTTTTCGAAAATATATTTAACAAAATTATAACATTCATTTTAAAGTTCCGTAATATAAATATTTAAGCTTTAGTTATGCTATTTATCAGAAACATCAAAGAGTAGACGTTGAACTACATTTCAGAAGAATACATGTTTGCTGCGCCTTTAACAGAATTTTTGTGCTAACCATGGGTTACAATTTAGTTGCAATACAAGTGTGGTATTGTTTCAACACAACTTGTACTAACAGGGAAAAACACAATTTTTTGTATCATAAGTTAACACATGTTTTTTTTAGTGTGCTATCCTAATATAAAACAGCGCCAAATCTATTTTTTACAAAATATTTTAAGCATAATGTATCCATTTCAGTAAGTCAATCGCATAGTAACGGCATACTAATGTTTTTTGTTACAAATTTTTTATTACATTAAATTTATTGCGTTTTAAACTGGTAATATGCTTTTCGTCACAATGATGATTTAAACAGATTGTTTTTCTCTACTGGTCAAGAGAAAACTAGTGGCAGTCCGATTTTTCTTGTGGGTTTCCGTCCTGTTCGTACTGTCGGCTGTACCGAAGAGGAAGGAACCTGCTCTTAAAACCTTTTCGGAAACTAAAAAATATAGTCGGCTGGGGGCTAGCTTAGGTTTGTTTGCAGCCGATTCTCCGAACAGGTTGTAAAGCTTGACGTCCCACAGAGTTTCTCTGATTTTAGAAGTTGAGTAGGTCATAGAAGGGGCCTTTTTTAACTTTCACGTTGCGCGTTTAACATAAAAAGAAAGGTATTATAATAGCTTTCTCTGTCACCCTCTCTTTTAGGTGTATCACTAAAGCCAAAGACAAGTGCGATATTTTATATTGAAGCTAATGGCGATATTTATATTGAAGCTAATGGCGATATTTTATATTGAAGCTAATGATAAAATTATGGTTCGTTCCAATTTTCATCCAAAACTCAGAAAAGGAATGTATTATAAAACATGAAACACTGCAAAATTGTGTGTCCCTTGAATTACTACAGAAGGAAACTTGTTTATTTTGTTTCATATGTATGATGTCATTCAAATGAACGACAATGAATTTTTTGGCCTACATTTAAAAATAAGTATTTGTAGTACAATGCTAATATTTAATTATATAAGCGATATTACTTTCCCCGCATACGCCAAACCTTCTCCGAATAAAAGCAACATATTTTTTTAGAAGACCTGTGCACTCAAACAATGACGTGGTTGAAGTAGTCAGATTTAACAAAATAACTGAAGCGGAAAGCAATGCCAAGACGTAATTCACTAAATTTTTTAGGTAAATGTTGGTTAGAGTGGACTACTTTCACTACGTCACATGTAAAATTGTATTTGTGCGCCTTGTTTATACAAGGTGCTGATAAAAGGTTAACTGTAATGTAAAACTAGTCTAAGTATCGGGTGAATGTAACTAGACTTTTGAAATAAGTATGTAATATTTAAATCGGCGGCAGAGTGCGAGTGAAGTCTAATCAAGCCCTGGTTTTTATAGAAGTAGTTGAGTATTAGGGGATGCGGTTCCTCAATTTTTATGTTGTTGGCATGTATGGTTTTATGGCATACTAGCTGTTATACCCGACGTTGCACGGGTAGAGGTGGAAAAATAATTTAACAGTCAGTTTAACTATTTTTTTTCTTTCATTTTAGTTACATAAGATATGAAGATTACCCAGTAATTTTCCATTTAATTACCCAACTTGGATATAGTAATGATTAATATTAATTTCAAAAATACCTTTGATAAGAAGCGCAAATTAAAAAGAATACATATTTAAGTAAAAAATAATCAGTAAGAATTAAAAATGGAAAAAAGCTAAATCTTAAAAGGGTCTCAAACATTTATTTTAACGCAATTCAAGGGAGTTCTCCAATAAATTAAGTAACTTTTTTTTGAACACTTTGTAGATATAAATACAATATAAGCAGTACAAAATGGCAGAAAAAAATGCGTTTAGGACAAAGATTGGTATAATCTGTTCTTCCAAAGTAGTTAAAATTTAAATCTCACTTTAAACTGATCACTCTTGGTCTGCGTGCAGAAAATAAAATATTCTTAATGAAAGTGAATTGCATGATCTAATTGTTTAGATGTTATAAAGCTACTCCAGCAAACAGCAAACGATTTGCATTTTTTATATTTATTTGTTTTTTTAAACTGTGATAAAGATAAAGCAAACGATTTTTATTTTTAATATTAAATATTTTTCTAACTGCTAAAAAGCTAGCAAACGATTTTTGTTTTAGATGTTTATTTCTAATTTTTTATCTGTAATTAAACTAAATATACTTAAAAATCGTTTTAACAAATGTGTAAAATAAAACTAAATAAACAATCCGTGAAAACGTGCTGTTTAAGGAGCCATAAACCTCTAAGGTCTTCAATGCATTGAATGGGAAACATAAAAACGTTCGAAAACGATAAAAGGAATGGTCTGATTCGAAAAATTCTTAGCCTATATTTGTTCCGGAGATGAGATGAATTTTTGTGCCAAATTTCGTGACGATCTGTTGCGTGGTTCTTTAGATCTCGTGTCTTAAACAAACAAACAAACAAACAAACAAAAAACAAAAGTTGCCTTTTATGTATATAGATAAAACCTTTTAGCTCATTTGGCACGTTTTGGGAAAAAAATTGGCGAGAAAATAGATATAGCTACAAACACACCCATTATACAGCTCTAACACAATGACCTTCGAACAACCAACCAGCTTATAAATTATTTATAAAAAAATGCCCGTTCGGCGAGTTTTAGTTAATAATTTGGCGAGTTTGGCAACGTATTTGGCGAAAAAATAAAGACATCAAACCCTAATATGCAGCTATAGTGCGACGGCCTTTATTAACCATCATAGTTCAGTAATAGCTTAACGATAAATTTATTGCTTAAATATGCATACATGCAGTCAACAGAAAAATCAATGAAAAAATCATCAAATAAACCCACAATAAAATCCGGGAATGGAGACTGCCGGAATTACGTCACTTGAAACATGTCAATTATTTTTCAAATAATGAATTTAGTTTCTGAAGTTAATGGCAACAGAATAAAATAAACATTTTCAATTTTAATTACTTTTGTTAAAAGTTTTATTTAATTTTTTCAGCCGATGGCATCAGGAAAGTAAAAAAATGATCGGATTTGAGCCAAAGTGGTGTAGTTTTTTCAGAAAAACGTTCGAAACGATAGAAGGAATGGTCTGATTCGAAAAATTCTTAGCCTATATTTGTTCCGAAGATGAGATGAATTTTTGTGCCAAATTTCGTGACAATCTGTTGCGTGGTTCTTTAGATCTCGTGTCTTATACAAACAAACAAGCAAACAAACAAACGGAAGTTGCCTTTTATGTATATAGATTAATTTAAACTAATTTAGTCAATTTTTACTCTTAGTAGGTAACTCCACACACCAGAGACATTTTATCCCTTTTTGGTACTTATCCATTTACATACGCATCTGGGTTAATATGTAGCAATTTTTAACTCTTGCTTAAAAGTATTTTCTGAAAATTCAAAATTTTAAATACAAATTTCTTTATAAACTATTAAAAAGTAAGAATTTTCTTTAAAAGGGAAGTTTTGAATTGTGCTGAATAAAAAAGTGATTTTCGACCATAGGTTCGTCTGTCAGTCAATCTGACTGCCTTCCGCTTCAAGTTTTATCTCAGTTTTAGCTTCCACGCTACGTTTATAACGTAAAAAGTGGAAGGTATTATAATTGTTCAGTCAGTATGTCTGTCCGTATGTCACCCGCTTTCATAGACCAAACTACAAATGCTACAGACAAATGCTATACGTAAAAAAAATTCAGCGCATCGAAATTAGAACACATTGAAAAATCTCAGAAAAAAAAATTCGAATTCGAAGTACTTTAATTATTTAAAAAAACTGCAAAATTTAATGCTCATTTAAAAAGCATAAGAAGCCATTTTTATTAGAATTAAATCACTATCAGTTTGAAATGACGTCAAATATATTTCACTAACAGATTCTTTGTTTGTATGTTGATATGAAATATTTTGGTTTTATTTAAAAGCGATTAATATTACATATTTATTCTTTGAAATATAAATTATTTTAGCAAACGATAACCAATAATTATTGAATTTTCGAAAGAAAATAAATGAAACTAGCCAAATTTAGCGTGTAAATGTTAATATAATGGGAATATTTCTTATGATGTCACGCTCTCCACACTTCGATTTCATTGGTTGTTTTGTTTTCTTTGACAAAGTCATTGGTTTTTTAAAACGTCACGTGCTCCGATATGCGATTTCATTGGTTGTTTTGTTTTCTTTGACAAAGTGTTGAAACAAGTCCATTAATATTGTGTTTGGCGAGTTTTTTCCTGTTGAACACAAATGTTGTGTGAAAGCGGTTTAAGTGACAGAATCTGTTACAAACCTACTTGTTTTGGTTACAACATTGGACATCTGGCTGTTTTCCACAGATATACAAATTTTTAAAGGATGATTTCCTCAACACTTCTTCCATTCAACCAGTATTTAGAAACGAAATAAGAAGGAAACGAAAATAAGAAGGAATACATTAAGGATTTTCTTCAATATACCATTACAATTTCATACGATCCAAAAATTTTATGCCTATTTTGATATAATGTGGCAAACTGTTGTTGAATCTGACAAACAATGGCTAGAAATTATAATTGAAATTAAAGCCACGGTGTTTTAATAAACAAAACCTGTACATGCCGAGTCTGTGTCTCTAAATTAGAAGGATCCGGTCGGTAATGCTCTCCTTTATTGCATTGCTCTCAAAGGAGGCAGTAAATGACTCGTCAAGAGTTGTGATGCTGTCCGATATCGTAACGAATGAATGAAACTCTTTGGTCTACAAGTGAACTCTTCGGTGTTTTGAAGAGGATGGCAGCTACCACCGCATCACTTTTGGTATTTAGGGTTGGTACAAAATGCTTATAGCAGCAGAGATGCCTTAGTCTCTATATTACTCTTCAAAGGCAGAAAAGCAGACAGACAGTGTTTTAAAGTTTTTCATCTTGTACTAGGCGTAAAAGTTTAAAGAGGCGAAAATACAACTGAACAAGATTTCGCTTTCAAAATATGCATAAAAAATACATATTGGTTTCTAAAAAAGCAAGGCCATAAGAAATGTCAGTCACTGGGTCGTAACCTTTGGTCTTCCGCACTTTCATCATAGACCATCAAAATCACCAGGAAACGCGACTGATATAGGTTTTTCTAGTAAAAATATGCACCACCACAACACTATAACAATCCATATTGGTTTCTACATAAAAAAAACAAGGCAAGGCCATAAGATATATCAGTCACTGGGTCGAGATCTTTGGTTTTCCAAACTTTAACAGGAAGTCCTATAGTATCAACCAAACATCCCGACAATATTCAGGAGAAATCGGACCTTGAAAAAGGAATACACTAAACCTCAAAATTACCCACGGTGCGACGCAAAGTGCATCGTAAAAATGTCAAGTCCCCCATCTGCACCCTGAGTCCAACGCACTCTCGTGAAAAGGTAAGGAAGAGTCCTTTTCTGAATGGTGAAAGATGTCGGAGAAAATATCTTTTTGTTATGTTTTACATGTTACTTTAGATTACTTTTACATGTCGTTTAGATTTAGATGAAACATCAATTTTTGTATTTGAGTTTTCATTCTTTATAATTTATTAACCTAGAAGCCAAAAGGTACAAATGACCACAGATTAATAATGAGAAAAACAAGGTTAGTAGGGTCTTTGGGAAGTTGCTGACATTGAAGGTTGTACTTATTCAATTTGCAAGTTAGCTACCATACAGGGATTTACTTGTATATCATTACATAGCAATATCTGACACCACTGAAACTACTTAGTGCGATTAACTCCAATGCTGAAAAAAATGCACTTATACTGGTTTCTAGACTCCTAAATTTTTCTTCAACGCAATATGAGACATTAAAGTATTCTTTACCTGGAATAAAATTAATTTTTAAATGTTTAATTTTGAGCCAAAAACTCTGTGGTGAGCATCGATAGCAAAGTCGAAAACCGGATTCTGACCTCCACCTCCGAATGGAAGACAATGCCTTTACAAGTTTTAAATCGTGGTTCTAATCTTGGTGAAGGACGTTGTATAAAAGCTTTATTTTCACATAAACACTAAATATTAGTAGATGTTCTAAACAAAAAATTATACTTCACTATAGAAAAGATTTGGAAACTGTGGATGAGGCTTCTGTAAACCTTTTAAAGAATATAACCTTGTATACCTCGATTATTTTAAGTGACACAACCATGCTTAAGAAACAACAGTTTTTAGTTTCACGCTGAAGAACATGTTACACAAAAAAAAATCTCAAAATGAAAGAAAACAGAGTCTGAAAGCAACTGTTCTTAACGAAACCTGAACATTTCCCATCTCCAAGGAGTTCCAGCCTTGTAAAGTTTATTTGGCAGGTTGCTTCCTTCTTGGTCCCTTGTTTACCGCACTGTATGTTCGGCGTTTTGTGTACTTGTGCTTTATGCGACCAGGGTCCCTTTCTTCATAGTGTGTATTTTTATATTTCCCATGGTTTTGGGACCTGCTCCCCCAAGGTCCAAGGATGTAGACTGGGGTCCGTGACCTAGTGTTGGCTCAGGACAAGAATTATTTTGTCATCGATTGATATTCGAGGATATTATTATTTTTTTTTTTGCTTCTTGTAGTTGGTCGACTGCCCTATTGGTCCATATCCGATGTGGCATATTCGAATAGTCCATCCATATCCGATGGATGGACTGTTTCCTGTGCGTTTGGATTGTCTATCCTGTCTCTTTAATTTGTTGGACAGTGTGCAACGTGCAATGATATCCTGTACTTACAACTACAGTAGAACTTTAATTATCCTAATCAATTGGGATCGGTTCTCATTCGAAAAATCAAAAATTCGGATACTCATTTTTTTTTCGGAAAAAGGGCAGATTTTAGCTATGTATGGTGAAAATGAGAGGGAAAACTTATTTTTTAAAGAAAAACTATGAATTAAATTAAAAGTCAACTCTTTTACAGGTTATGCTTATATCGATTGATTAATAGACGGAGCAGCTTTGCAAATGTGTGCAACAACCCTCAACACAAGCTTGGTGCATAATAAAACATTTTGGGAAAATGTCTTATAAGTTACATTGGGTATCAGCACACGGTTAAAAAATTTGGTGCAAGATTACACAGGAATACAGGCTGCCGCTGCCATCACTATTTGGAGCGTTGATTTACCACTTTTGCGGTGCATCAAAGTTATATTTACCACAAAAAATGTAAATCCAATCTCCTAACCGTAGTGGTAGCTAGAAAGTTCCAGAATTCCGGTGAAATCTTGCACCAAACTTTTCAACAGTGTAGTAAGCCTCATTATTTGACCACATCTCAAAATTCCGAGGCCTATCACCAATAAACCATGTGCAGCTTTAGTCTGACGTCAATACAACAAGCTCATCACTGAATATAAAAGAACCAATTTCTTATTTCCTCTTTTAATAATTGACGGTCACCTAAAAGCACTTTCTCCTTAGAAAAATTTCCAATTAACCTCCCCCAAGTAGTTCCAATGTCCTCCCTGGTCATTGCCCGATGTGTTGTTTGCCCCATGCACTTGGCGAACTTGGCTTCCGGCTCCGACAAGAATAGCCCACCGTGCCTCTCTAGTGTGTGCTGGTGGGAACTCCAAAAGAGTTTTTTCAGTTCGTCCACCCCCGAAGTTGGGTGTCCCCCAGCTGTTGTTAGGGGGCAGAGGGTCAGTGAGGAGGGGCAGGGGTGCCACATTTGGCGAATAACCTTTGCACAAACACTATATTTGGATTTTTTTAAATATATAGCGTAAGAAGGGGATAAAAGAGAGAACGAGTTTAATAAACGGAGTAGCTCAAGTGGTAAGGTAGTATTTCATGGAACTTTGAAAGCTGAAAATTCTTGGTAGTTTAAGAATTCCCCATAAGATTTATTTTTCCGAAATTCAGATAAAAATTTAATAAAATAAATTAAAACTGACACAATTGAAAAAAAAATGTTTTCTCATTTTGTAATTACTTTTCTATACAAATGAAATACTATGTTGTTTTTACATAGTACTTTAATGCTGAAAAAAATGCAATTACAGTTTTAAATTTGTAGGAAGTATAATTTTAATATCTAAAACTATTTCTTTTTTCAGCAACACATTTTACCCATATACTTTCATTTAATTTATTTGAAAATAAATGTAACAAAAAACACCCTTGTTTTTGGTTCACTAGAGTTAGTGCCATTTAGTGAAAAATTTAAGTTATTATTTTATTAAATGTTAGGCACGTATCTGAATTTTGAGGCATCTGGATATCTCTCTTAGTTATAGATAAATCAATCGTTTTGGGGCTAATTGAATAAACAGAAAGTACATTTCTCCATTTTGATTTCTATAAAAAGTAATTTAAGTGTCAACTTAAACAACATTAAAAGTTTTCCAAACAAATTTTTCCCAGAAAATATAACGCTGTCTACTTGCACGCATTCGAGTAAGTTAGGATCTATACCATTACCGTATTAATGTAGAAAAATCAAGATTTACTACTTCACAAGAAACGCGGAAAAGTGGCGCTTCTCACATTAGGTTGACATGACAGAAGCGTCTCTTTTCGTCGCGCACAGTACAATATTATATAATAACCCCAAAAAATTTTGCAAATAAATGACCCCTTTGAGTCAATCTTCTGAAGTAAAGAAATCACTTAATAAATGTTAAATGACGCCTGGATAGAAACAATATTTGTTTTCCCATTCCCCTACGTAATCAAAAATTTGACAAAAAAGTGTCATTTATTGCTTGAAAAATTTATTTTACTTCAATATGAAACCATTTTATTTACAGTTTGTGCAAATATATTATATTATTGGTGTACTTAGCTTTTAAATATATAAAATACGATCTGGTTTTAGTTGTTCAGTAGATAAAGGATTAATCGAAAATTCTTGATTTCTTTTCACGTAATTATTTTTATAAGCTTTTAATAATTGACATTCCTATACCGTTGGCTGCACATATAACATTCTAGTATTTTACTTACTAATATTATTATTCTTCAACATTATTTTACTTGTGCAAGTATAGTTTCTACGTCACCCAAGTCTCTGGCGTAGAAAACCTTAAAAATGAAAAAAAAATGTAATAATGAGACACATGTTATCAATCAGTGTGAGTGGTCAGAGCAGTCTGATATTTTGTAATCAGTCCAGAATCTCACTGTAAAACTTTTTACTTATTCAAATTGAAAAGTTTCGGAAACTGAATTGTTAAGAAATATTAAATAAAAATAAGATCACGCAAAATAAAAAGAACAAGTGTCAAAAGGCATTTTTTAATGCATTTAAACTAACATTCAATATCAAAGTTTATTTATACCATACATCGCACACCAAATTACCAACAAATGATAAAATTCACACTTTCCTAAGAACTCCAAATGTAGCACCACCTTTCAAATACTGGTTCTATGTGCAATGGCAATAAAATATGTACTGTGCGCCATTTCATCTACTCTGTCTCCGTAAACAATTTGGTGATAGCTTTCACCAAAAAAAAAGGTAGGTAACCTTTATAACTTAGGTAAGGTAACTTTTATAATAAGCAAAATAACTTTCAAAAATGTACCAAATACTGATAGCTACAAAATATAATTGTTAGATCACAATTGAATAGTTCAAGACGATAAAATTACTAGTTTTAAATAGTATAATTTGATAATTTTGACGCTTTTAATGTCGTAATTTGGCGGCATTTCTGTTCACAGCAATTTGAGCAACCCCAGGGGGTGCGTTGGCCGTGGGTGTTTCCGGTGTGTTTTTTCCCTCGGGGGTCGTTCACTTTCGTTTTCGAAGTGGGAGGGGGGGGATGTCACCCTAATATTATTTGCTAAAAATAAGCATCTCCAAGATCTTCCCGAGGATGTGAGAGAAATTTCTTAAAAACATCCGCAATAGTTTTCAGGGTTAATGGTACACTGGAGCACTGGGCCAAAGTTATTTTAAGCACTAAGTGTAAAAGTACACATGTTTCTGATTATCAAAGGGACTTTTCCTTTCGGTTTTTAAACTTTTATAAAACTAATGTGTACTGTTTGACCATCTGACCAGCATTTCCTGTTATTGTTCTTTCTTGCCTGTCTTAGTAGTTCACCTCTAATTAATAAAATAAATTTTTGTAAAGTCTGATGTGCTTTTGAAAGTTTTAATATCAAATAGGCTTTAATTTAAGCCACTGCGTGATAGTTAATTAGTGTTTTATAATTAAGTTTCGATTGCATATTTTTATTCGTTTGTACTATGTAATATATTTTCTCTTCAGGGCGTGTTAGTTAATTAGTGTTTTATAATTATTTTTTTTTCTTTTCAGGGAGTATGTTAATTTTTCACGTTACTTTTATTTGGTATCTCTTTTGAAATCCTTAAGCTAAATCCCGAGAATTACAGTCACTTACTTCTCGGAAGTATAGGAAGTATACGTGTTCTAAACCCAGCCTAATCTCAAGCGAATTTGTGCTGCAAAATAAAGTCTACTTAATTATGATTCCAATGTCCTGACGCCATTATTTTACTATTTCAATCGAAATTAAAATTACGAAATATTTTCTACTTTTTACTTAACTTCGTTTGGTCAAAAAGTAATAAAAACATTTCGTTACTCGTTACTCGTATGATAGAACTTATTTCGTCAAATAGCTGACGAAACACATTTTGTTAATTTGGCCGAAAGATTTAATCGCAGCAATTTTTCATTAATACATTAGCAATATTGGAGACCTTGGCCATAGTTTCAGAATTTTATTTTTACACTAAAAATTTCATATCATAGCACATATTAAAGGAAATTTTATTGGCAACAAGGATATAGTAGTGATACTATAAATAATTCCTTTTTCTTTTCTAATTTTTTTTTTAAAGACTTAGAAACTTGGCCAAGTCTCCCTTAGGGGGGACTTGGCCCATGGTAAGGGAGACTTGGCCCATGCAAAAATGCCTAATTTTAAAGGGCAAAATAATAAATATTTCAAATTAATTTTGTAAGCATTAAATGTAAAATAAAAAATTATATTATAATTCAACACTCTGGCACTCATTTAAGCTAGAGACAGGAGGCTTTGGAGGAAAATTGTTAGTGAGGCCATAGTCCAACATGGGCTGTAACGCCAAGGAGTAGTAGTAGTAGGAACTCATTTATAAAAATCATGTTTACCGTCTTATTTAGAGTAATACATTTTCCTAGTATTGTATGAATTAAAAATTCTAATATTGTCAATAACAAATAATTTTTTTTATTTATGTTAAATATATTTTATTCAGTTTGTACACACATTAAAATGCACAAGATATAAGCCTCACTTTGATTTTTTTTAACGGCACAAACTGTAAAAGTCAAAGTCAAAGCGCACTTTCAAAGCTACTCGTTCGTCCCCCTCCCCCTATAAAGAAAAAATCTTATAATATCTTAATAATAATCTGGAGTATTATTATACTTGAATTAATAACTTATATAGTTTTTGCAGAAAAGTATGATATTTGGTCCTAAATGATAAGTTTGATTTAGTTGAGGTTTTCGTTTTATTCTAAACAAGTACAAATAAAAATAATCAATCTATTACCTTCATAAAGTTATAATCATACGTTATTATTAACCGTGTATTTGAAAAGCATTATGTAGGGGGAACCAGGGACATTTGACCCATAAGGATACATGACCCAATACCTTTTTCTCAGCAATGAAAAAGTTTTGTGAGTTGAAAGTGGCATCACTTTTTTCCTTTTAGCCAGCTGATCACATGGTGAAAAAAACGAGCTGAATCATTGCGTATGTGTTTAGTTATGCGAAGAAATACGTTTTCATGCACTGAAAGTAAATTTTTGAGGCCGTAAGGTTTTTCGGTCTTCATTTTTTGGTTTAAAGGAAAGATTTTTTCAATTAGTTACTTAGTTCATGCTTTTAGCTACAATTACATGCATGAAAGTGTCAATGTATTTATTTGCAAAATACTTTGTTTTGGGGTTATAAGAAAAAAAAGTGCAACTAGGGATACTTGACCCAAGTCAATTAGTATTACGTGACCCAAGTATATAACAAAAAAGTAGGCCGAAGTAGACCAACTAATTTTTTTTAAAAATCACGAGAGTCCCAGAAAATGACTGGGTTCTTACCAAATATTGGGGAAAGCTAAATATAAGAAGTTTTTTGGGGGGAAAGCACAAGAGCAAAATTCTGATGAGCCTAGAACTCTCAGTTTGCAAGTAGAATAGATGGGAAATGTTTTAAATGGCCTGAAATGGACAATATATCCCAAGTTAATAATGATAAAGTAGAATCGATTCTTCAACCACCTGTGTTTTCTCTGTGACCTAAAAGGATTCCCAGTTTTGTATTTAAAAAGTCTTTATGTTTAAATTTAAATAGTTCGTTAAAATAAGAATAATTAATGCGATAAAAATAGGAAGTAATAATTTTGTCTGATAAAAATTAAAAAACATACATATAAACTTTATATGACGTTTTGTATTTCAAAAGTATTTACGTTTAAATTTGAATAGTTCGTTAAAATAAGAATAATGAATGCGATAAAAATAGGAAGTAATAATTTTGTCTGACAAAAATTAAAAAACATACATATAAACTTTATATGATGTTAGTTTTGTTATTACGTAAAATTAGTTTGAAAATTTAAAGTCCTACTAATAAATATATGGGTTGGGTCACGTATCCCTAATACGTGGGTCATGTATCCCTATACATTGGGATACATGACCCAAAACTAAAGTTTTAAATAATTTATATTTTACTAATATTGCAGTTAAATACTTCAGAAAAATACTAAAATATATTGTGTAAGACTTATTAAAGTATAAATTGACTGCATTTGCACATCCATAAATAGTGTTTTTTAAAAGTTACAAGCCAAAAACTTCAAGTTGGGTCATGTGTCCCTGGTTCCCCCTATAGATTTTCATAACTAGTTCACTTAGGGAGCCTTGGTCCAGTGGCCAACTCTCCCTTACATAGAGTAAGGCTCTAACATAGAGTGGCCAACCGTCCCCACCTAGACATTTCGTAAAGAATGGGACATGGTGCTTTGAAGCCCACTTCATTGCACAAACTTTATAGCTAAAATAAAACCTTAATATAACAGTTTTTTAAAAATATCATATACTTAAACTTAATTGAATTGGTTTTTCTGAAAAAATCTTACAAATTATGTCTAAAATGTTTACTTTTTGGGATGAGAAACTTTCTTTTTTTTTTCTCCTCAATGCAAAAAAGTAGCTCAATAAAACTAAGGTGGCTATCTGCTGATAACATTGAGTACCATCTATCGAGAAAATGCTAAAATATTTTTAAATACTAAAATTTAAAGGTGGGCCAAGTCTCCCTTATGCCATGGCTCCCCAAGCTCCCTTACATTATTTTCTCAAATATGAAGAAATTTTCGTCAATTTTGATAATCCATTTCTGAAAGTATTGGGCGAATTATTTATTTGGTCGTTCCTGGAATCGTTCTTGTATCAAATAGACTTAAATTTTGGCTTCTTTAAATTTCAGCTATTTAATAGAAAAGTTCCTATGTGTACACTTTGCTTATTTGTATTTTGCAAGGTCCCCTAAAAGTAAACCATATTTTAAAAAACTTCTTCTTAAAGGACTAGGGGGAACTGTTGAATAATTTTTTGTGAATTATTTAGCAGTAGTACTGTCTGGTGGGGTATCTATTGCATAGTTACAAAAAATTATGCTTGGTTTCACAATAATAATGGTTCCTAATAGCCGCAACGGCTGTGTGGTAAAATGTTTCACCAGATTTTCGGTATTCTATTGAACCACTTTGCAAGTTTTTGAAACAAAAATATAAGAATTGGTTCAACCGAATACCATTTAATTTCAACTTCTCTGTTAAACATTTGGTGGTAGATTTCACCAAAAAAAAAAGGTTTTAATTAGCTGCAACGAATGTGTGGTAAAATGTTTCACCGTTTTTTTAGTATTCGGTTTAACCATTTTTAAGGTTTTGAAAGCAAAAACATGAAAAATGGTACAACCGAATACCGAAAATATGAGTAAACATTTCGCCACACAGCCGTTGCAGTTACTAAGAACCATATTTTTTGTGAAACAAAGCGCAAAATTGACTACAGTGCAGTAGTATTTTCTATAACAACTTTTTTTTATAAAAACTTACTAATTTTTTTAATGTACAAAAAACATTAAGAAACCACTGTGTGAAAAAAGCATAAAAGTTAATGATGATCATTATTATATGCCATTTCAATACGTATACATTATCCCTCCCAAAAAAACTTTGGAAAAGTAAACAAACGCCAATCTAAGAAAACCCTGATGCATTTATTTTATAACAAAGTACAAGTCATTTTGAAAGTTGTCGCTAAAAAAACCATGATATATAAGAATACCAATCTCTTGTTTAAAACGTCTTGGTCAGTATAAATAGAATAATTTAAGTCCGGTGCCATAAAAAAATTGCGCTGTTTGAGGCTGCCGCCCATCTTATCATCCTCAAAAAAATTAAATCAAGCAAATGAATTTGAATTAATAAATAATTGAATTAGCTAAGGATACTTTAAAAAAAAACTTAAACAAATATATGATCTCAATACATTTATATAAAGGTGTAGAGGGTGATTAAGATGGAATTTTTTTATGGGGCACCGGAACTTAAATTATACTATTTATTCTGACCAAGACGAAACAAGAGATTGGCATTCTTGTATATCACGGCTTTTTTAGCAACAACTTTCATAATGACTTGTACTTTGTTATAAAATAAATGCATCAGGGTTTTTTTTTAGATTGGCGTTCGTTTACTTTTCCAAAGATTTTTTGGGGAGGGATAATGTATACGTATTGAAATGGCATAGAATAATGATCAAGCATGAACTTGTATGCTTTTTTCACACAGTAGTTTCTTAATGTTTTTTGTACATTAAAAAAAATTAGTAAGTTTTTTATAAAAATAGTTGTTATAGAAAATACTACTGCACTGTAGTCAATTTTGCGCTTTGTTTCACAATAAATATGGTTCCTAGTAACTGCATATTCATATTCAGCATATTCAGATATTGGATAAATAATGTATTTTAGACGGTGTAACAATCCACCCAATAACTTAAACCGGGCGACTAAAATTCGAACACTAATCTGCGCTGTTTTTTACGCTCTTTAACGAAGATATAGCAAACCTCAGTTGGTGTGGTTTCGGCAGGAATATGGCTGCTAAGATGGCTAGTTTATCGCACAACCAATAAAGCCAAAGGTAATATCGATTTCAATTTATTAAAAATAGAAATAATTATTTTTGAAACTTCAAACCTACGTCAGAATATCAATTGGGGCATTCTTAATCGTTTAGTAAAAATCGCTTCCAGATTTATGGTGTAGTAATGGCTGTAGGTCTGAGCAAAAAATAGGTCAAAATGAGTGCAAAACTGCTTGAAAGATTTCATTTTCGTAAATTTCCATAATTTTTTTTTTCTCCGCTGTTTTTTGTTCAAGATAAACCAATTTTTTTATGTAAAGTAAGCCACAAAACCTCCCTAAGATATTTTTTTATTGTTCAACGAAGTTTAGTTTGCCCCTGATAGAAAATAAAATTGATTTCGCATTTAACATAGCGAAATGTGCACAGTGTATATACATAACTGCCGTTCAGCCGTTGGCGTCATTTTTAGATTGCCGGGCGGAACGATCGTTCCGTCTGATTTTAGGCTACACTATTATAAAAATTGAGATATATTTAAATGTGTACTAAACAAACCTGCGACCCTCTTCTTAATATTCTGAAATTAATTTAATATCTGTCAAAGTTATGTTAATTCAAATTTAAAATGCGGTTGATGTATTTTTGGGTCCCTCGCTGTATCAATCTATAATTTATTTGATGGGAAAAACAAGTAAGAAATTCTTCGCGGGCACATTTCAGGTCTTCAGTGGCAACTTAAATGCTGAATGAAAATAAAAAAAATTCTTGATCCTCTATGTCACATATAAACATAGCACCAATCGGAGCACTGATCGAAGGAAATGCATTAATGAAAGCTGGAAGGAGCTACATCACATGAAAAGAAAAGAATTGACTAGCGGCTGTGTATACGCATTAATGAAACAAAGTTATACTTTTCAGCCCTGAGTCGAAACAGACTTACAAGTTGAGTGAATTAAATTAATTGCATTATTTTTCAGATGACCATCGTAATTCATCTTACTTTCCATAGTCGGAAACTGAGATACTACAGCGACTGAAATATGCTTAGTGAAACCACATATTTAATTCCAATTAATTATCTGTGAACCGTCTATATTTTTTTGTATTTTTGACAAGGATGAATTGAAGATATAATCTATCAAACATGTTTGTCCTTGACAAAATAAAGTAGAAATGAACGGGAGTGCACAGAAACGCTATTGATCAGAATGCGTATAATATATTAGCAGTTCCCGTCGAATGAAAACACCGCGTTCAGTAACAAACTCTGAGATTAGTTTGCTTGGATTAACCTTATAAATATTAGTGGATAACTTATAAATACGATGCTTCTATCAAAGAGACAATACATGTTTGGAAATATTTTTACATCATCATATTAGATTTGAAAAATAACATCCAAATAATATATTTAAAAAAAAACAAGTAGGTTTGTTACAGTATCTATCACTTAAACCGCTTCCACACAACAATTGTGCTCAGCAGGGAACAAACTATTTTTACACCTCAGAAAGAAATTGGCCAAACAGGGCTTTTAGCTAGTTTAATTCACATTTTTAAACGCCAAAATTAACGATTTTCATTAATCTTCTTTCTCAGATTTAACAATTAGTCTTTATCGCTTGGTAAATTTGTTTGAAGTTCGAAGAATAATGATGTAATTTTTTTAATAAATATCTTTGAGTCTCCACAATTTCCCATTTACATTAACTTTCTTCCGAAAATTCAGTTATTATTTATCGTTTGTTAAATTAATTTACAGTTCGAAAAATAAATAATTAGTAAAATGATGCTGTAAAATTTTTAAAAAAATTGGTTAGTTTCATTTATTTTATTTCGAAAATTCAATAGTTATTACTTATCGTTTGCAAAAATTAATTTATATTTCATTGAATAAATATGTAATATTCCCTCGCTTTTAAATAGAATGAAAACATTTCATATCAACATACAAAGAATCTCGTAGGGAAATATATTTGACGTCATTTCAAACTGATCGATGTCGCAGAAATAAATTTATTTTAATTTATTGTCTAAAAGAATTAAAGTTTCTCGAGCGATTGTTGCGATGGCAATGGTGATTTAATTCTAATAAAAATGGCTTCCTATGCTTTTTAAATGAGCATTAAATTTTGCAGTTTTTTACATAATTGAAGTAGTTCGAATTTGTTAATTGGGCTATGAAAGTGGGTGACGGACGGACAGACAGACAGACGGACGGACAGAACGATTATAATACCTTCCACTTTTTACGTTATAAACGTAGTGTGGAAGCTAAAAAGGATCAATAAGATATGGCGAATGTACATGGCAGCAAAGCTGTTCTTGAGCTTCTTTAGTTGTAAAATATAAGCCACTCTCTCTCTTTTTGAGAAATATGCCCCTGCCAAATTTGGCGGTAAAACTGTGCATTAAAAGAAATGGTGTCGATTACTACTCAAAGAAATCATATTGCTATTCAAAAATAAGACAACTGCGAACCTTTCGACTATATTACAGCAAAGATTATCTTAGATTAGACCAATTAGCAGAGAGCTTGTTATGGGTTATTGGGTGCAACCTAAATTCACATATAAAATTGCTATATTTAAAATGCATGTTATTAGCATTTTCCTGATATTGCTAAAATAGTATGTTTATTTATATAACAAAAACTATTTTTAGGACCTTTATGAATACGATTTTTTTAGTTTGATCGATAAAAAGATGTTTTTCTCTATAACAAAAACAAGTAGGTTTGTAACAGAATCTGTCACTCAGCCCGCTTCCACTCAACATTTGTCTTCAACCGGAAAAAACGCCAAACACAATATTAATTCTATTATAAACCTTTAAACGCTAAATTTGGCTAGTTTCATTATTTTATTTCGAAAATTCAATAATTGCTTCTTCAATAATTATTCAATAATTATTATCGTTTGCAAAAACTAATTTATATTACAAAGAATAAATATGTAATATTCCTCTCTTTTAAATATAACCAAAACATTTCATATAAAAAACAAAGAATCTCTTAGTGAAATATATTTGACGTCATTTCAAACTGATCGATGTCGCAAAAATAAATTTATTTTTATTTATTGTCAAAAAGAATTAAAGTTTCTCGAGTGATTGTTGCGAATGGCAATGGTGATTTAATTCTAATAAAAATGGCTTTTAAATGAGTATTAAATTTTGCAGTTTTTTAAATAATTAAAGTACTTTGAATTCGAATTTTTTCTGAAATTTTCAATGTCTTCTAATATCGATGCGCTGAATTTTTTGACGTATCACACTTGCCTGTAGCATTTGTAGTTTGGTCTATGAAAGTGGGTGACGGACGGACGGACAGACAGATGGACGGACTGAACGATTATTACCTTCCACTTTTTACGTTATAAATGTAGTGTGGAAGCTAAAATGGAGGCGTCCCTTTCTTCGATTCACCCCGGGGCCATCGCTGTACTCACCCCGTTCGCGCGACCGCCCTGCTTAGGTTAGATAGTTCTGAAGGCCAACAAACGAGGCTACTCGCCCAAGTACGCATCTCCCATCTACTTCATTGAAATTTATTTGATGTTTATAAACCTAATTGATCGTAAAAAAGGCACTTGTTCATTATAAGCATTCTGTAATAAATTGATGTATTGATTCCCTTTGTACATTTGGTGTCTATGGGGGGTTTTAATATACAAGAAACCAAATTTTTAGTTTTTAAGCATCATATAAAACGATACACTCAAATTGTTTATTTACAGTAGTAGAGGAAAATTACAAATCCATACCTTTTTCTCGAATAACGGTTTGAGCAGAGCCATTTTTTACTTATTTATTGATGATAATTATTTAATATAAATTGCTTATTAGCGTTTGTAAGAGTTGTACTCAATAGATGTTTCGAATTTTTAATTTCATAATGGGGAACTTGCATGTGTCGGGAAATAGCGAAATACCATTTGTAAATGAAACTTCATGCGATTCTAAGAACATCGACATAAATTTTACCTCAATCCGACCATTAGTTTATTTTTAATTAATTTTCAAAGTTTGCGCTTAGCCCCGCCACTTGAAAACGCTGCCTCTGGCCTTCCCTCCCCGCGTGACGTCAGTAGACCCAACTGGGAAAGCCAGAGATCGGCGGCCGCTGTGTTTTGCGAATGTCACTCTTCCTAATGCTTTTCTTATCGCGTCGAATCCATTAAAGTTATGTAAATTCTGGAAAATATTAGTGCATATGAATGTTGCAAAGTAACTTGTTGTAATAGTACCACGAAAAAATTACACCAGAAAATATTTTTCAGCTCCCACAGAACGTTTATAAAGTTAAAAGTGGAAGATTTTAAAAATGCTATATGTCCTTTCGTCACCTAGGGCGCGACTAGAAAAGAAATTTTGGGGTTGGGGTAAGGTTTTTTTTGAGGGGTTGGGGTAGTTGTCGTAAATTTTATTTATATATTTTAATTAATATTACTTTAATTTAAATTATTTTTAATTAAAACTGTTTTTAATTGAAAAAAATATTTTTTAATGTAAATAGAGTTATTCCAATGTTAATAGTTTTTTTGCTAATTTATTATTACTAATTACGGACATTAATTAGTTTATGTTTTACATAACTAATGTTTGTATCATTTAATAAACAATTAATGTTTTATTTTTAAAATAAAAATTAAGTGCGATAAATAGGGAAAAAATCAATTAATTACAGAATGTTTTTATTGAGCATTTAACTTATTAGATAATTTAAATTACTTAATTTGTAGTGCAGAAACTAAACGAATTAAATCAATAATGAAATTAAACAAAATTTCATCACAAAAATTCCATTTAAAATTATATTTTAAATTTGAAAAACCAAAAAATTAATGGACATTTAAAAAGAAAATGGAGATAATTCCAGGTGTAACTGGCACTGTTGAAGGTCCACGGAGGCTAGAAATGATTATGTACATATACTGTATTAAAAAAAAGTTTTAGAGAGAGTGAGAGTTGGATAAATTATCTGGCTATTTTTAATTTGATTAAATTTACAAAAGAAGGTTAATGAAGATCGGCAATTTTGGAAACTAAAGTATAAATTAGAAGTAAATGCTGTGTTTTACGAATTTTTTTTCCAAGTTTTATAACTCGCGCGTGTGTGCAGAGGTTTTTAGGTATGTTACTGTTACATACCTACGTGTTGTAGTTTTTTCCCAAAATTTTAAAAA